>VZRQ01006257.1:833896-941550 GCA_013397975.1 Machaerirhynchus nigripectus
GGGGGGGGAGTGGATTTAAACTTAAAAAGGGTAGGTTTAGCTTAGATATTAGAAAGAGATTTTTCAGTCTGAGGGTGTGAGACACTGGAAGAGGTTGCCCAGAGAAACTGTGGGTGCCTCATCCATGGAAGTGTTCAAGGCCAGGTTGGATTGGGCTTTGAGCAACCTGGTCTAGCAGAAGGTGTCCTGGCTCACGGCAGGAGGGTTGGAACTAAATGATCTTTAAGGGCCCTTCCAATGCAAACCATTCTATGATTACATTATTCTCTTTCATAACTGTCACAAAAGGCTAATTTATTGCAGAAATAATAAGATAATGAGGAAAATAATGTTATTATTTGATATAAAGGCAACCTCACCATGATCTGTGTCTAAGAACAGCTGCCATCATTCAGCAGATATCCAACTACGGCTACTTAGTGAGGTGTGGCTGCACAGTGAGGCTCAGGAGCACAGCCAGGTGACTCCATCAGATTGGCCAAGGACACAGCTTTTCATTGCATTGCTTAAACCAGAAGCTTGAAACCACATGAGCTTGAAATATAAGCATAGGTAGCTGGTATGGGCATAGAGCATCAAAGTGTTACCTACCTTCTTTCTAAAACAAGTATTTAATGGATTTAAGGGGCAATTTCTGCCTCTGAAAATCAGGAAGCACTAGATTTTGAACCACAGTCTTCCATCTACTTTTTCATACATCTTCCATATTGTGGTTGAGGTCTACCTAATTTCTTAAGTCTAAATAAATTTCAGCTCTTTGGGGAACACAGAGAATTTATATAAACAAGCAAACACTCAGTTTCTGTCCAATGTGTTACTTTCACTGACGTTATAAAGCAGCAAAAGAACAGCAGCAAGAAACTGCAAACATAAGAACTATTAAGTCAGCAGAAATCACTGCAGGGAGGGACTATGACTGCTGCCTATGAACACATCAGAGGGTAAAACTGCAGGAAGGGAGGCCACTACCGGGTCTCTCCAAGTGCTGACAGACCCCAGCTGATGGGTTGTTCTGGGATGTGACTCTGCCTGTGGCTAATGAGATCCATCCTTCACCCTAGCACTAGTATACTTCAAGCAAGCAGTGTGCACTGTGCACCAAACTGAGCACTAGGGAGGCCAAAGGGTGCTTGCTGCAGTGTAGGATGTGTGGACAGGACTCATCAGTGAAGGGTGACGCTCCTCAGTAAGAGGTATTATCAGGAAAAAGGTAACAAAATGCAGCCTGTGCACTAAAGAATGTAAAACTAGGTCCTTAGGTTCATTGAGTCTAACTATATGGACGTTGAAGGGATAATAAAACTTAAGCTAATAAATGCTAGTAACCTCTAAATGTGACTTAATAGCTTCAATTTAATGATTTGGGGCTATATCCAATAACAGAGTTAGAGTCCTAAATATTTCAGGTGACTAGTCTCCATCATGGAACTCGATTTAGGTGCCAAAATTCCTTAAAAGGCTAGAACCTCAAAATGGGACCCAAAACAGACAGCTTAGTGAGGAGCAGCCTGGAGCTGCAGAGCTTACCACCCCTTTCTAAACTTAGTATTTTTTTCTTTGAAGGAACACCATGAGTTTTTTAGAATTGCAAAGGAAACAAAAAAGGCTCGAAGTCTACTGATTACCATCTTCATGTAAGAGGTTGGGTTGGCCTCCTTTACAGTAATGGATTAGAACACACAGACACACAGACACACAGACACAGACACACACACACTCTAGAAGAATACCAGAACCTCAAGGCAGTAGAATTAGATGGAAAAGTTTTTCCTTAAAAAAATGGGATTTTGTTTTTTTTAATAATAATGCATGTAAGAAGACACTAAATATCTGACTGCTAAGTGATTGGTTCTGGTGGAGAAAAACTAGTGAGAAAGTGCAATTCAGGCAGTCAGAGGTGAATGACATGGCTCTGCAATATATTACATGGCTCTCATCACTTCATGTGATATATGTGTGAATAATTAAAAACTTGAAGCTGCAGTATTTAGGTTAGACACAGGAACTTGATTCCTGATACATAATATCTAAAAGCAGATACTTATCAGTCACACTAAATGTTACTGGTGTTGAATCTATGTAAAACAAAAAAAAAAAACCAAAGCAAAACCAAAAATTACGACATGTAGTTCCCAAAAGTGAAAGGCAAGCAGGTTCAAGTCAGCCCTTTCATTTCCTCTCTTCACAATTGTAGTTGAGAACACAGTTAACTCAGTCAAGAATCTTCTTCTTTTTTTCTTCTTTTTATTTTGACAGGGGCTTTCACTCCCCCCACTGAAGGAAACTAAACTCGGAGAACTTTACAGGCATTTCTATTGACTCCGTGAATAATCTTGACTCTATGGATTATCCTCAAGCAGCTGTGGAGAACACAAAAGATTTCCCCAAACATAAGAAAAAGAATACTGATGCAGCCTGGGGCAGGTTTTTTTTTTTTCCTTTGCTCTCAAGTGATTTTTAAGAGCCAGCCAGTCTGGAAAAGGATGAATTTGTTTGTAAGAAAGGTAAACACTGCCAAAATCAACAAGTTCCTTCCTTAGGGGCCTGTAGAGCAAATTGGTCCACAGATTAAGACAATTCAGTTAAGTCGTGTTGGGCCTGACATGAACCCTTCAGGCTCCTTCACTTTACCCCAGAAAATACAAAAAGAAGTGATAAGATTCTTATGAAGGAATTATACATAGTAGGGTCAAAGAAATGAAATAAATTAAAATTGATCTCCTCTAAATTTCCTGGCACAGGATTTGAGGGGCTTAACTGAGAGGGCTGGTAGGTTTACCAGTAGTCTCCTTTGCACAGTTCCGAGTCAAATAGGCTCTGCCTTGACTCTCTAGATTGGTATTGGTGAAGGGTTTAACAGTGATTTAACCTGTGTAAAAGGATCTCATATGTTCTCACCTGCCAAAGAAATGGCAGTGGCTGAAGTCTAACCTTATTCACAAGTCAGTTTTCCAACCCAAGCCAGGAAATGGGCTAAACAAGCAGAGCAACCATGTATTGCAAAGGTGGATTTCATCTTCATGAATGCACAGGATGTGTGTGAAAGATAGAGTGAGATGAGGAAAACAGCATTTTACAGTCTGCTTTGCACTTTCCCAGCACTTTGTATTTCAAAAACATGAAAGAATTAAGACAATCTGGTTTTCAATCCTGATAAGACCATTCATCACTCTCATTTCAAAAATCAAGAAAGAGAGCAAAATAGAAGCTCAATTCTCGTGCCAATTCTGGTGCCATAAATCATAAGAAAATTTTATCAGAAACAGTTTAATAGGAAGTGAAGGCAAAGTTTTCAGATTATTCTACAAAACAAAGGTGCCTAAAACTTTAGCAAGCAGTTCTGAATATTTTGGCTGGCTGTAGCTTACATGGCCAGGTCATGCATAGTTCAGTTGGACTTTATTGGCATGACAACATCTTCACACGCAGCTACAGGAAATCAGCAATGCAGCTGGGAGGGAACACAGGTCTCCTGACTAGCAATTCTGTGTATTAATGACAATACTCTGCTTCTTAGTCCCTTACATCCTCACAGAATTTTTCAGCCATTAACTAAGGCATCAGTGAAGTCTCTTTGAGATGGAGATGCAACAAGCAAGCTCAAAATGAGGAGTATGTAGGGCCACCATTTCAGTGGGAAAAGGTTAACTCACTCTAATTAAATCCCACAGAGCCTCTCTGTTCAGAAACCACCATATTTTAAAACCAATGAGAGTTAACATCTTGTTAACAGGGAGGTTAGTTGCTACAAGTCTGCTATATAAAGATTTTTAAAGCTTATTTCTGCTGGAAAACACTGTAGGGGAATATTATATTCAAAAGTCTTAGTCAAAAAGGCTAAAGAACTGCTAATCACTACAGTTACTCTCTCATTCTGACCTAAATTAACACAGTTCTGCAGACTTTTCCTGCACAGCCATACACAAGGCCCTCCTTGCTGTCTAACACAATCGGAGCACACGTGCATCAGGCCACAGAACAGACACCACCGTCTCAGGACAGAGCTGCTGCGCTTGCTGTCACCAAGAGGGCAATGTCAAGCCTACTCTCAGTGATGGTGACGTCCCTTGCTGCTCAGAACTCCTGTGGGCCCACTCTCTGTCCTACTCCAGGACTGCAGGCACATATGCTGAGCACCATCAGGGATAAATGTCACCGGAATTCCTCAGCTACATGAGACACAGGGACCACAGCACCAGCACAGCCTGAGCCTTGTTCTCAAGTGGTGCCAAGTGTGGAGCTGGCATGTAGCACTGATCTCTGCCTTTTACTGAACACAGACTTCTTTGTATTGGTCTTATTATCATATGGCCTCTCCTGGCTTTGTTTTCTATCTATTACTGCCACAGAGAAAAAGGTTTTCACATGCTTGGTATATGTGCAGACACTAAAACTTTGCCTACGCTTAGAAAGATGTTTGATTTGTATTAAAAAAGTGCTATTTTGGGAGTGAGTGACTAAAACATTTTAATCAGTTAAAGAGAGACCAAAGGAAATGTACACCTTGTATATACTCATACATATACATACATACATACAACTCATAGTCAAGAAAGAGGAAGAACTTATGCCAGCTAGAAGAAAATAGCAAACAAACAGCATATGTGTTGTTAGCAGTTCACACATATAACCCACAGCTTTACTCACTGAAGCACAAATTTACAATGTCACTCCTGGTTATGTGAGAGAAGGGCTTGTTTCCAACACAGTCGAGGGTTAATAACTTTAGTTAGCTTGTAACAATTGAAAAGTAGCAACAGGCATCATCACTGTTGTTATGGCCACAGGGTGGTAACAGAATTCAATGAATTCCAGAGAAAAATATTTAAAATGTCAAAACATAAGCTTAACTGAAAAAAAGGCTGAAGTGTAAGCACAACCCAGAGAATGGAAAAGTACTGGATAAAACACTGGAAAATGTACTGCAGGGAACAATCCCACTTTGGCAGTGGGATAGACTAAATGACCTAATGCAACTTTTCCGTCTCTAATTTATACGATTCTATGATTCAAAAAAAACAAACTGTGAAATTAAAAACTGAAGCAAGTCTATAACCTGACTGCCACATTTTATAAATGTATATATACACGATTCTATAGGCCTTTAAAATAGTGACTGTCTTGGCACTAGTACTACAGGAGATATATGCAGACTGTCAGATTTCCTCTTAAAACATTCATCTGGCTGCCAGGCTGAACAGATGCCAGCAGCCTCAGAGATAGACCTAAGAATAACCCTTAAGATACTCTGGAAAGAAATAATCACTAAAACTGAAAAAGTCAATTATGGTGACTGTTAAGAGCTAAAATTCTGTTCTCATTGTGACAATCAAGGCAAAGAAAAAAAAAAAACCAAAAAAACACAGGAACAGAAGGAAAGTTGGGCCCTCAGTGTCATCAGCTATGTTGGAGAATTGTTACCCTTAGACACCCACTCTTCTTAAAAATATTGTGCTTCTCCTCTGTGGGGACACTTACAAATGAAGTTGAACAACTGAATTAAAAATTAATGAGTAGACTGGTCAGAAGATATAGCAATAAATTCCTGCCCTTACTGGATACATGCACATTCTAAAAAATTAAATAAGATATGTAATACATCCGAAGTCCTTCATATCTTTTTTTTTTCTTGTAATGATCTTCTTTTAAAGGAAATTGCTACTTTTAAATGACTGCAAAGGGAGAGATATATATTTAGGTTCTCTTAGCTTAGTTTAAAAGTATTCCAAATGAGAATATGTACTAACAAAGACTGTCCTGTTTTCTGAGAAGGAAATACTGACTTTCAAATGTGCTTCCCCATGCAGATAATCCTGTGACCACAGAGGTTCCTGCAGTTGCAAATAATTTGAGACCACCTGGACATGTCTAATGTAGACAGCCTGGGGAAATAAGTCATTCAAAAGAAAAACGAAGTCCTCTTATTTGAGTCCCTGGGTGCAGATCTGTAGCTCTAAGGCTAATCAATTAGCTCGCAGAAGAAGAATGGGTGGCTCTGTTCTGGAGCACCAGCTTCAGTGCCTTTCTAAACAGTGGAAGAGCCCTGTCATCCTGTTTTAAATAAGGAACAAGCTTCACCACTGAGGAGGACAAGGATATGATTTCAACAAATAGTTTATTAAAGAAGCAATTGTAAAAGAAAAGATTCATCTCTTTTTTAAAAAAAAATGAATATTTGTGCCATCTGAGAAAAATAGCTACTGTGAATTGCTTTTCCACAACAGTGAGCTTCGAATTAATACAGAATTTTTTTTCCTCAAAGGAAAAAAGAACACCAGAAGTGTTGAAAAAAGCAAATGCTGGACAGACCATAATCAAGATGATTACCACTGGAGTTGAATTAAACAAATCTACTTGGGAAGGTGACACAACATCTTCCTGATGGTAAAATAGAAATAGTAGATGCATAAATCTACAGGCTCCTTCAGCTGCTTTTAAACCCTTTTAAAATTGCCTTATTCATTCCTGTCCCACTTTTCACATCTGCTTCAGCCCTTATTCTGCAGCAGATGTTAACACAGCCATCAAATCCTTACAGATCTCACATCTCATGGTTAAGAATATTTTAAACAAACTGAGATATTTAGGAGCCAATACTACTGATTTTCTTTGGGCTCCTGGGACAAGATTCATAAGAGAATTTTATTCAGAGGCTCAGAGTTCCTACTGCACTGTCCCAGCTGGCAGTGACCCTGGAGGCCACAGCTCTCAGCAGCACAGGAAGCACAGAAGCATTGGCTGGATGAGACGTGCAGAAACCCCAAGAAGGAGCTTGATGCTAACGATGTAAATGCCATGCCTTGTCCCCTCATTACAATTAGTTTGGTTTGTCTCTCTTCAGCTGCTGCATTTGTTTGGCTACTATATTTGGCTGCAAAGACACCTGAACTGGAAGTTAGACCCAGCTTTAAAAGTTCAAGCTTGACCTTCTCAGATCTAACATAGCTGCTTGAATTGTGCAATTCCTTTGTACAATTCATGGAACAGTGCATAACATGAACACCCCTCAATAAATCAGCAGACACATTGAAGAGAAATGCTCCACCAGGCTGAGCCAGAGGATATTTTGTGAGTTTAGCTTCAACTCACAAGCTGAGCAAAGCTCCTGCTCCACTTGTGTTTCACAGCCATGAACTTTGCAGAGCCAGGAAGCTAAGCCCTCCACAGAAATATGGAGGGAAAGAAGGGAAAGGCAGAAGCCAAAAAACTCCCTTATAGTGTTATGACTGAGATGTTTATTTCAAAGATCCTCATTCATATTCCTCTTTGGGTAAATGAATCTGAGCCCAAGCTTCTCTATGCATATGCTTTTGGGTATCTGGGGACAATGTCCCTCAATTACTCAGATCTTTCTCTTTTCATTAATTAAGTAGTCTGCTCTTTGAGGTAGAGAGAGGAAAGCAAGAAATTAAATAAAGGAAAAGGCTGAAGGAAAAAAACACCCCTAACTTGCCAAACAGAACATTTTCCTGAGAAGTAGGACACCTGGCACTGAAACAAAGACGGATGAACCCCATTTTCCAGGGCTTCATTTTGTAGCGAGGCCATTCTCCTGTAGCTGAGAGATTCCTGAGAATATGTAAGAAATTTGAGTCTGGACTAAGTACATCTACTCAGCAGGAAAAACAAGATACATTTAAGGATGTGCTCTGTCAATCAAAGTACTACTATTGCAAGTATTTTAGATAGGTCTGTACACCAACCAGAAGGAAAACCAGGGGGGATTTTGATAATGATGCACAGACAGCTATGATGGTACTTAGTCTTCAGATTTAGAAGAAACAGGCTGGTGATGTGGACCTAGAGTTTAATCACAAGGGTTTAACTGGGCCTCTTTGGAAAATGACCCTACAAGTATCTGCATTACTTTTGAAGTGGGACATGGGTGCTTCTGAAGGTGCCTTCACTGTGCAAAGACACCTGAGGAGTGCTACACCTACAAGTGCTACAGCTGTGCTGAGGGTCTTTGACTATGAGAGCACTGTACTGCATGGATGCCCCAACTCAGGCCAACATGGTTCAAATTCTGTTTTCTGTTTATGATAGTTAGCTACTACTTTTTATGCCCATATGTATATTTTTGCCAGAAGGAAGCTCTTAATTATGCATAACAGTATAGTGTGTACATCCCCACTGAAAATATTAATGACAGTCCTTCATTAGTCTTTCATACCCATCTTCCCTATAAATTGGGTCATATGGTGCAGTACACATAGTCTGAGTAACTAGAGTAGGAAATTTGAAAGATCATATAATTCTACTGCAAATAAAATAAGGTGTTTCAATATCTTATTTCAAAAAATGTATGTTTTTATTATTTGTTATTTTAATCGCTAAAAACATAGCAATATTACACACCGATACTGAACTGATTTCTTTGCCCTCAGGAAATTGTAAAACTTTGAGAATTTGGTTCCACTTAGAACAACAACAGATTTTGAAAGCTTGAAATGTATTACGGAACAGAATGTCAGCTTTCCTCATACTTACAGATATATGCAGTTTAGGCCCCTAGCTGCAGTGAACTATCTGGTTTTATAGGGTCTGTCCAGATACTCTGGATTCTTTGGTCTGAATCTGCAAATGTTTTTTCCCATGCTCAACTTTCCTACTGTGTGTGGTCCCACAGAAATCAATACGACTCCTCACAGTAGTTAAACTAAACATGAGTGTGATTTTTTGAGTGTGAGTGTCTCATGGCCTGAGACTGCATATTCCCATGGAAAAGCAAGTGTTACCTGGGAGAGGGAAAGTCCTCTCTGAATTACCTTACACACCTATTCTTCTGTGTAAAAAATTAAAATAAAATTATGGTGTCACATTTTCAAGCTGAAACTGTCTGGAGGTTTTCTTATATGATGCCAAGAATCATAAGTCAAAAACCTTAGCATAGGCAATGAGTGTTTCAAATTATTCCCTTATTTTCTCAAGTTGCCTAGACAAGGATATTTTACATGGCCCTTAATTTATTATCTTTCATAATAAGGACTGTTTTGCAGGAATATAGCATTATGGAATATTGCTGAGCATATTATTAAATATAATTATAGTAAATGGGTTTTCTTTTCAAGATTGTATGGTCCGGTCTATCTTTCTCCAAGATATTTGGATAACTGGCAGTTTCGTTCTTCATACATTTCAAGCTCTATTTATATTGTTAAAAGACCTTAAAAAAATGGGTGCTCTGGTAGGTTAGCACTGCTTTTTCTTAATGGAGGGCAACAAGTGCTGAGTCAGAGGGACCATGCAGAAATTTCAATGGTCCAGGCCATTATATTGATCTCAAATGATACAAAAAGTAGACTTTTTAAAGAATTATTTGTATCAACACTGTTCCTTTTTATTAGTGTTTGGATTTTACATAGCACCAATTTTAAAATGGTCGTTCTTTTTATTTTACTACTGGGGGGGAAAAATCACACAGAATCACATAAAATCAAGATTAGTATGAAGCAGTGACTGATCCCAAACCTTGCATTATACAGAGGAAAATTGTATAGTGAAATAACAGCTGCCAGCTGTGATTTTGAGCCAGAACAACAGCTTTTCTCAGCAGTGTGCAGGGAGACATCTCCAGAGTGTGTGGGGTAGTTTACAGTGCTCAGGGGGAATGGACTCTGTCACTTCTGTCAGGAGCAGAGCACAGGGAGGGAAGGTGGAAGCAGAAAGACGGGGACAAAAATAAGTACCTGTGCCCTAACTTGCCTCGATGTAATCCAGAGAATGTTAATCATCTGCATTGCAGCCATTTTTAGGATTTTTGCCTTCCTTCCACTGCTAGGCTGGAGCAGCAGCTTATGCAAGTGTGTCTTAGGTCTGAAAGGAGAGAGGAGTAAGAGCAGGGGCAGCCCTATAGGCCAGTCGCTAACAAAAGTGCTTCCAAAAGTCCCCATGAAATATTATCTCTCACAGGCAGCTGTTCAATACCTCATGATGTGTGTTAGGCACTGCTTTCCTGCCAGCCTACTGGACTGCACAGCACATTCACCCCAGCTTACTTCTCTTTATTAGACTGGGAATCCAGAAGTGTTATTCTTGTTGCTGCACAGACAGCTTCCCTCCCCAGTGACTCAGGGCTGCTTTGGACTCTCTCATGTACCCCCAGCACCACCCAGGCCATCGTTCATCCCAATATATCAAGGAGTCAAGTGCCTGGGAATGCAATCTGATCCACTACATGCAAATAAAACAAAGGTTTGTCTTATGCACGTACATGTGCCAAACAAAGAGTCGATCACTTCTGCAGATGGCAAAGTTGAGCAAGTTAAATTTTCACCGTTTTCGTTGGAAATTTCTTTTGTCTGCCTGCATGGAAATCTTCTGTTTGGTGACGTTGTGACTTCCAGGGATTTAAAGCCAAATGAAAAAAAATACATCCTGCATGTCCCTGCTCACTGAGAGCAAGTCCCTTGTACCCCACCACAGCCTCAGCATGACTGTAAGCTGGTACAAGAACAAAGCAGGCTGAAAAGTGCAAGCCCAGAAGGATCCAAGAGTCATCAACGTTTGTTAAACTGCTGGGGTTTTAAAAAAATAACAAAAAAGAAACAAATCTTCTGTGTGAGCAAGATGAATATACAAATAAGTTCCATGAGGAATAATTCAAAGGAAGTTTGCAGTAATTTTCTCCTCTTTGGGTTAGTCAGCACAAATAAAAATATATTTATTCACAGTCTTAAATCCAGGCTAGGACTAAGGGCCTGTTCCACAAGGCTCAATCTGCCCTATAACTGGAGTTTAGAGTAAGGCTTCAACAGATCTCAGAGAATATTTTATTACTCACCCCGTAGGACTGCAAACTCTCCTGTAAGTAGCCTCTTCTTTTACCGACATAAATGCCGATTGTTTTCCCACAGAGAACTGAAAATAGAAGGCAATAATTCCTTGGTCAGTCAAGCTGAAACTTTCCCAATTATTAAACAGTCATTTAGCCAAGGTCCAAGACCACCTGTGAGTCTAGCAGAAGCTCACAGGTAACATGGAGGAAGGGCGTGGCACTGGAGATCTGTGACCTCCCCCAATTTTTACCTGTATGATGTAAAAGTTACACTTGCTGGTAACAGGAAAAATGAGTGTCCTGGTAAACATGGGCAGCAACAGCTTCTCTTGTCAGGGCTGCAGCTGTTTACCACCTTGGGTGGTGAACATTATTCTTATTTCTGCCAGAGCCATGAAGAACATGGGGAGGCACACACCAGTCTCACCACACAAGCCAAAGCACTAGCTGAAAGATGACTATAATGAATGTCAGGAAGATCAAATTAAGACCAGGATAGCTTGGTGTCCTGCTTGCTTGCTTCTTATTCAGAAATAATTTCCTCTTTATGTGAGTTATTTGGTCAAATGAGGATTGTAAGAGCCCTTATCTGACTCAGCCTCCAGGCAACGGTGTTTGCCTCACTGGGTCAAACCATGCAGCTGCTGAAAGCAACGGGAACATTCCTTGGGATTTCAAATGGGGACAAAGTCTGAGTTAACATACACTATAGCACACATTTCCTTAAACTCCCCACAAAAGAAAAAAACTGACCATTAATAAAAATTAAAATCTACTGAAATTATAACAGTTTCAACAGCTATTTTCTTCATGAAATTATCTTTTTTTTCTCCTGAAGAGAAGCCTACCCGTACAGCTAACTTCTATCCTTTTGTGCTACAAGTCACTGTATTTCCCCATTAAGGGAAATGTTACACTAATTACAAATATTGCATTAGCTCATAAGAAAAATATGCCAATAACTTTATGATTTCATATATTAAGCAGATTGATTCAGGTTTCCAAATAGTTTTTGCTCAGTTTTCAAGCCCTTTTGGGCTTGTATTTACCTACCAGTTCACCCTTTTCCTGACTGAATTTTGAGCCACTTGCAGAAAGACAGTCGGAATTTTGTATTTGCCATGATACATGTGATATTCATTTATAAATTAATCTCATACTGTCCAACTTTTCCATCATCTTCAAGGTTTCTTAGATTAATTTTTTTATAAATGTCTTTCCCTTTTTTGTTTTTCTTTCTCCTTTTCATTGCTTTTTGGGTTCCCCATTAGCATTCAGATAGTGTCTTATCTAATTTTATGAGACCATGGAATAAGCATCATATGAACTTTTGATTTCACACTGTTGTCTTCCTCCATCTTTGCAATCCATATTTTGCTATTGCATGTTTTTAAAGTGCCTTGCTTTCACAATAGTCATGAAAGATGGAATCCTTTCCTGTGAGAGACTGTAATGCTGGACTGCTGACAGCACAGCAGCAGAAAGGAAATGTACAAGGTGTAACCTAAATAAGAATTCTCCTTTTCTGGCAGAGCTTTGCATTTCTGCCAATGTAAAGACAGCAGCACCAGCCCAGTTCCCCTGGTCCAACCAACCTGTTGTGCCTGGTTTGGTGCAGTGCAATGAATATCTAAACGTATCTATAGACATAGTTCCTTAGCATCTGTTTCTTTACCCAGAGATATAAATAATGACCACCTATTAGAACCTAAGTCCCTAAAGTATTAATATAGAACAGATACCACAGAAATCTGTCCTTATGCTTGGGTTTGTTGGGGATTTTTTCACTCAATGATTAGTCATCGCTCCAGGAAGGCATAAATTTTTTTAGCATCAGAATGTAATTCTTTATTCACCCTATGTTCCTCAATAAAGATGTTTATTTGGAGAGCTAGTTTTATCCAGCTAATACCCAACTGCTGCTGAGTTAATCAAACAGAAGCAGCAAGGAGACAAAAACAGAGAACAGACCTGCCACTTACACACTTTGCAGCCAGTGATGGGCAGGCACCCAACCTTGCCGGAGATAAACAGCTCAAAAATTAGATCCTTATCCAGAATATGTTTCTCTCACTCTGTCTGAAAAAAAAAAATAAATAAAAAACCCAACATAAATTAAAAGGACCAAAAAACTTCAGAAATGAAACTTTAAACCAGCATTTTGCAAATCTATTTAAAAAAGAAAAGAAAGCAAACAGAAAACAAACCTATCCATTCCCAACCAGGGATGCAGTGATGCAAGACACATTTTCATAAGATTCTGCTTTGCCTCTCCTTACCCTCCAGTCATTTCTACCCAACTGCCAAGTGATTTTGTTAGAGGTAAAACAAGGGAAAATGAATTTTCCATAGAAATGGAATTTCTTAGGGAAGTGATAACTCACTGACCCAAAACACATCACAGAAGGACCTTTCTGTCCATGACATTCAGTTTGACCATGAGCACATTTCTGTAAGACTTGAGGCTTCCTGAAGCTCTGCTGAGACTTGCAGGTTACTGTGTTCAAGCAGCCCTATTCAAACTCAAGGTAGAGCTTTTGCATTCCTTGGCCATCTTAGTGTTCATCTCCCTCAATTCATGGAACTCTTTAGAGGAGAAATGAAAATGGCAACACTTCATTCAACAATTGCTATAATCAGGTGCAGCTTAAAGAGTTAACTTCAAATGATGTTGCTGTTATGATGCTGTTTGAAAGTGCCTTCTTCACAAGAATCCTATTTGTAACTGTCTTCCAAATAAGCCTGGAATAAGATTTCCAAACACTGAGGTTTCCCCTGAAGCACAGACTAACTTTAATTCATCTCTGGGTAAAGCTAATTCACAGTCTAGTGCAAAATCCATCTGGTCTAATTAGGTGACAGAGTCTGACTCTCCCTGTTTCTCACCCTTTTCTGTTCAGTCCTGCGCAAGATGGAACAGAAAACTTAATTCTAAATGTTGGAAACCAGCAAACTGAAGAGCTGTTAAAGAAATCAAGCAGGCCTCTTAAAGCAGCTGATTTTCCTTCCATCAGACAAAACCCTGCAATGGAGACACATTAAATGAATACTTGAGGAAGTTGGTCTATAGTGCATCCAGCACAATGGCTAAAAGAACACCGTTACATTTATCTATCCAGCCCAAAAAATATTTCCTACCATGTGACAGAGCATTTAAACAAGTATCTCTCACTCAAGGGAACTGCTAAAATGTTTTGGTGGAATGTGGATACACAGTTAACAGATATATACTTCAAATGGAATAACCCTTTTATAGGTTTGCCATGCTCATGGCTTCAAGATCAGGACATAAGACTACTGACTACTAATGGGCACTTTATTGATGCCTTTTCCAGTGCAGAAGAAAAACTGTGTAGTACACTGGTATTGACTTTCACAGCTCCTGACTATTCTTTGTATGTGTTCTGTCTTGTTTTGAGGGCACATCTGACTTCATTGTATTTCTTATGCAAAGCCAGTAAAGCTGTCACCAAAGGGACTTTAGGCGTTAAAAAGGTTATTTGAAAAAGAAACTAAAGTTCTATCAAAAAAAATTCATTTTTCCTCTATTTGGTTGCTGAATGAAATTGTTTAGGATAAAAACTTGATTCGAGTGTCAATTGGACCTCTGGAACATCATTGATTTTAACAATTTTTATAAAATTTTTTAATTACAAGTTCCCTAAGCATCAGTCAGTTATCAATATCTTTGTTAAAATTCCATCCTCTACAAATTATGCGCATATCTTCTCTGAAGAAAGTTCTTGGAAATAGAGATTCCCTGAACAGGAGCTATCTCAGACTTTCAGGAGCACAAAATTCAGATCCTTTCCTGGAAACCCCCCACTGCATTCATAAAGCAAACTACTCAAAGAATATTATGTCAAGTCAACTGACCTCTACTGTCAAACAAATGAAAAAGAAAAGCAGCATCTTAATTAGGAAGGCTCCAAATAATATATAAATTCACAAATCAATGGCAATCACTCAGAAGCTGATAGGGAACCAGACACTTAATCAGTGAATTAAAGTAACATGCTTCATTCAGCTGCCACTCTTAAACAATTTCTGTCACATATTTTGCCCCAACACTGAGGTATAAAGTATATTTCATGATGTAGTTTGGAAGTCCCAAGGGTGTGGGTAACTGTAGCATCCTTAGTAATTACAGATGCCTTTCATATTCACATTAATCACTTTTTCTCCTAACCTCAGCACAACAAAAAGATTCACCAGTCATCAAAATGTCCATATCTCCCACAAAAATCTTCATATTCTGAAAAAATTAAAAACCTGGTTTACAGCAGAATTAAAATTTTCTCATGGAGGAATTTCCTGGAAAAAAGAAATAAGGAATTAATGTGTTTCTGTTTCCTGTTTGATAAATGTTTTCCACGGCAAATGAGAATGGCAAAGCCTTTTGATATGGGAAGCCAGAGAATTTCGACAGGCTTTTTTTCTCTGAAAAAGTATTGATTTTGAAAACAGTAGAATTCTCTTTCGGACAGTCACTTCCACAGAAAATATCTGCTCAGCCCATTAAGCACAAGAAGTTATCCAGATTCTCCAAAAAGTTGACATATATCACACGAAAAGGCACCATGAAGAATTTTGTCTATATCACTGTAATACAAAATGTGTCACTATCCCTTTGTAGTGGCTAGCAGTACCTTCTTGTCTTAGAGGGGAAGTACAATGGAAAAGAGAATTCCCAGTAAAACAATTTCAGGAACTACTGGTATCATGAGGCAATGTTTCCTAGATGTACTGACATAAAATATAGCAGAAGGGCAAAACTTCCAATTTCAGCAGTGTCAGGAATTTTTCCTCTCACAAAATGCTGACATTTCAGCAGAAATACATATGATTTTGTAGTGTGTTTGCATTTGACTTGAAAAATAAAATGGGTAGGATGAGTGTTTCCAGACAAGTTCTCTTAAGGAGTGAAAAGGGTTGGCAGAAGTTCAGTTCTAAGACTGTTGCTTGTCGCTTCAGGACACACATCTACCACTACAGAAGCAGACATTCTCCAGATCTGGTCTGAGAGAGCCGTAAAAGCTCATCACAGTGAAAACAACCTGACTTTGCTCCAAAAGAGGGAAAGCAGAGATTCACCAAGCTATATACCACCTGGAATGGCTTTGCAGGTCAAACTTCACACGTATTCTATGAGAGAAGAGTTTATTTTCCTTTTGCTTCCAAGAAGCTCCTTATTAAAACAAGTCAGTTTGTGGGATTTATGGCACCTATACCCACTGACAGAGTCTGCACAAAGCTACTTGTGTGTTGTCAGGCCATTAGAAATGCTGCTAGGTGAAGGTCTGAAGAAGACATCACCTGTGCAATAGATTTCTTCACCCGATGACAGCATTTCATTTTTCCCTGTCTGGAGACAGAATGAATACACCAAGGATCTTAGGAAACAACTCTGTGAGATAAGATATAAGGGAGCTTTTGCCAGCTTAAGCCAATACAAGGTCCAGTGAGATTTTCCAGCTGGAATTTGCTTTTCCTGCCTCTTACATGTGCACTCACAGCCAACGTGTGAATTTGTCATCAGGCTCTAACAAATTGCTGTTTGTTTTGCAGACTGCCTATGTCATCCCCAGCAGGAGAGAGCAGAGTGCAGAGCAAGAGGTCTTACAGCTGGCGCAGCAGCCCCCACTGACAGACACGGGCCAACTGCTGGGATTCAGCGAGTCCCTGCTCCCCACACAGGCTGATTCTGCAGCACAAACTTCCAGCCGGGTCTCTTCCTGCTGTTGTGCCATGTCTGTGCTCTCTACCCCCAGCTTCAGGAGGGATTCCCCTTTTATGGCCACAATTTCTCAGCTCTAACAGAGAGCCAGGCAGCAGACCCAGAAGTAATCCAAGGCTGCCAAAACTCCCTCAGGTAAAATCATCCTGGATGTGACAGAACTGTGTCCTGTCCCCACATATAATCAATGCCAATTATTCATTTCTTTATTAGGTAGTATTAAGAGATTCCGTTACACATGTTGCACGGACGTTGTCATTCTTTCAATTTCTCAGTCTACAATGGGAGTAATCTCCATAGAGCAGCAAATGATGATAGATGAGTAACCTAAACCAGGAGACTTCTATGTTGTTTCAAGAATGTCACTGGAAGGGCTTTCCCTAGCTTCCAGAGCATAGTTGGGGTTTTGTTGGGTTATTTTTCAAAAAAAATCATATGTATTTGTCACTTACACATTTCAAGAGCATCACCACAAAGAGGAACTCTTTTTGCCCTCTCATGTGTAACATTCATGTGGCAGTAGTCAGCAGTCCTCTCCTCTCCTCTCCTCTCCTCTCCTCTCCTCTCTTCTCTTCTCCTTTCTTGTGCTAAAGCACAGGATCCATCTGTGCAGTTACTATTCATACAGTTGTGCCCTTTGANCTAAAAATCTTACCCATTATTTTAGCTGAAGAAAAACTTTATCATGGAGGAGTAGAGCTAACAGAACCAATAAATAGGCTATTCCTCGCTCCTTTTTAAAATCTCTCTCCTTCTATTTCACTTTGGTGAGCTGTGATGATGTCCCTGACCAGTGTGTAACAGCCAGATCTCACTGCCTCATACGGTCTAAACATCACCAGATCATATCTGACACACCAAGAATGAAGTAGGTGATGCTTTACCATCTCTTTCTCTATCAGAACTGCAGACCAAGCAGTTATATGACAAGGCCATATGTGGAAACAGTCTGAAGGCATCATCCTTAAAAAAAAAAAATAAAAAAAATACATATATATATATATATAATATGGGGGGTTTTCTATTGTTAAGTTCACTGAGGAAAGAAAAAAAAACAATTTAAAATTTCACTTCCTGGTCGTCTTTAAGCTGAAATTAGAAGATGACCCACAAGCACAAATATAGCAAATATACTTTTACCAACACTCTCAGTTTAAAAGTAGGGAAAGAAACAATTTTCTGCTGCAAAATAAAATGTCCCATACATTGCCTTTGACATTAACTTTTTACCAAACACAATTATGTGGCAGATTGTTGCAGTGACTTCTGTAGTGATCACAACAGAAGAGTTAGATCTGTAAAATGAAATTGAAGTCTAGCATACGTCCCTGAGAACAGCCCTCTTTCTCTCAAGGCTCCTCTCTGCCTTCTTTCCCCAGCCCTCAGGATAGAGAGGAAGCCTCACCTCAGGTTTGTGTTGCCAGGCAATGAAGCTGTACTTTTAGAGATGGGAATTCTGAATCTCAGCTCTCTAACTTCCTGCAAAATGCATCTGCAGGCAAAGTCAAAAATATATTTTGAGAAAATTCTTTATGGCAGTCTTTGTCCTGAAATCTTTGTCTTGAAATCTTACCTGAGCATCCAAAATTACATTCAAGAAAGTACAAGGTACATAAGCACCTTTCTTCTGGCTGTCCTCAGGCACCTGTGACTCCCTTGAGTCACTGCTGGAGACCTGAGCAGCAGCTGGACCCAGGTGGGTAAATGCCCTGTGTAGGAGCAGCCTGCATTGCGTGATCAAAGGGTGGACAAAATACGATGGATATCCTGTCCACTTCTCAGTGAATTCAGACTGTAGCCACCAGTTTCACCCTCCAGAGGATATCCCACTCTAGAGGAAGGGAGAAGGAAGGCATTAGGCTGCCAGACAAATATATTTCTCTTGAGAAGAAACTAACTCCTGAAACTCGAAGAGGTGTAACCAAGTCTGTCACCTGCCTTTAATGTGGCTGTTTTTCTCTCTTAATCTTTAACTTTTGGGGTTTTTTTATCATTGCATGTAGTCAGAACTTGTCTTGGGACATGATCAGCTGCAAGTGTCTGGGCTTTGTGGGATAAGGAGGAGAGGCAGAATTTAGGTCACTGGCTACTGTTGGCTGTCTTCCCACTGAAAACCAGAGGGCTTTCCCTAGGCATAGGACTGAAGGTGAGGGGGAATAAAAGGTACATCTGAATCTATACTATGTGGGTTAACAGCTAGGATTACCCTCAGATGAAAGTTTGCATATTGACCAGCCGCCCTGGCAGCCAGCAGCGTGAACCCCTATGTATGCAGGTGAGAGAGGAGGGCTTCAAATTAACTTCCTTTGAAGCCAGGGCAACCTTTACCTTGGTCAGGACCACAAGGATCTGGGTGTTCTTGCTCTACCCATTCGACTTCTTTCCATCTTGCATTTTACAGATGTTCCAAACAAAGGAGAAAAATTTCTGCCGTTAAGGTTCCTTCCTGAGTCATACAAAATTAATCACGACTTTATGCAAGAAATGAAAGTTATCTCTTGACAGGAAAAAGAGATGGAGTTTCAGAGATTCAGAAAAATGCAATGTATGGACTTATGACTCTTGAAATAAAATAAAAATCCAGACAGCACATTTTGTCTTGGGTCATTTAAAATCAGTGCCATTTTTGTTCTCAGCTGTGTGCTCTGCCCTGAATTCAGAGCTGTCATGGCTCTTTGTTCTTAAATCTCGGTGAAGCATCACAAAGATGGAAGCTGTTCTACTTCTCCACCCTCACTGCCTTCAGGTTTATTCTCCTTCCCCCTCTATTACTTCTCTTTGGTATTTTTTTCAATCCACTCGTCATTGCTCTCCCCTTCAGCTGCCCGCTCCTCCACAGCCACTTTCAGCCCTGTCCACTGATCTCTGTTCCCCTCAGCTCTTCATATTTATTTAAGTTGCCTTTCCCCTTTCCTGTCTTATGCTTCATGCATCTCACCTGTGCTTTCTTGGTCGACAACAGCAGTTTTACCTGCTGCATTTGAGCTTTAGCTAACACTGAACTTCATTTCACATTGAGAGTATCTCACAGAATCCAGGAGCTCTGCTATACATAAAGGCTTGAACTGTCCAGGCGCGCTTTTCTTCCAGTGTCCTGCACATGGGAGATGAGCTAAAAAGGCATAATTTTAACCTATTCATTGAATTCAGATGTTCTGAATTCATTCACACTGACTACTACATGAACCAGACTGGACCCTAAAAGGAATTACTGCTGGTTGTGTATTTTGCAGGGGAACTGATTTTCCAAAGAATGGTCATGCATCAGAATCGTTCTGTAACAATACTGAATATTGAAAACACTGAAAAGAGGGAGTTTCTGAGATGAAAAAGAGAAAAATCTTCATAGATTGTTGGTTAAGACAATTGTCCTTTCCTTTCCCTCATCCAGACTCAGCTCTTGTCTGGCTGTTTAAAATGAGTCATTTGCATCCTCATTCTATATCAGGAGGAGCTTGAACCTATTCAGACAGGACTTCAGTTGTTGCTTTGCTGTCCCTGCTTGAGTGCCGTGCTGGTTTTGGCTGGGCTAAAGTTAATTATCTTCACAGTGGCTAGTATGAGGTTATGCTTTATATGTGTTGTGGAGTTTGGAAGGTGTGTTGTGAAGTCTTAAGTTCAGCAAAGACAAAGACCATGTCCAGCAAATATTGTCCTTTCCCATTCTCATAATAAAAATCTGTATACAACATTCTAGGCATTAGCTGGGAAAAGCTATAATCATTTTTTTAACGACTTACATTTGACCAATATTTTCATTCTGACAATCCTGCTTCTCCTTATTCAGCAGTAAAATACATGCAGCATCTTCATTTAGCAGGAATACATTCTGGAAAATTCTTATGAAATTTTACAAAATAATTGTCCAAAAATGCCATATGTTCCCTATATTAAAAAAAAAATCACAGGGAAATTATGACCTTTTTTTATCACTGCCCTTGATTCATGCACTGTGGTTCAAATTTTGCACTACTAGACATAAATGCTATTGTGTTAACTTCATTGTGTACTAGCAAAGATTTTGGCCAAATATGTAAGAAATTCTTATAGTTCTGCTCAAACTTTTGCTATTAGAGAAAAGACAGGTGCCAGACTCTTTTTGGGGGTGCTCAGTTACAGGATGAGGAGCAATGTCCACAAAGTAAAACACAAGAAGTTTCACCTCAGCATGAGGAAGCACTTCTTTACACTGAGGGTGGCAGAGCACTGGGAGAGGCTGCCCAGGTAGGTCACGGAGTCTGCCTCGCTGGAGACATTCAAAACCCACCTGGCCACATTCCTGTGTAACCTGCCTTGCCAGATGACCCTGCCTTGCCGGATGGGTTGGACTGGATGATCTCCAGAGGTCCCTTCCAATCCTACCAATGCTGTGATTCTGTGAAATATATTTTTCCTGAAAAGGTACATGTATTATGATATGCAAAAATAGCTTTGCTTGTTATTCAGTACAGAAGGAGTTAAACCAGGACAAGAATGTATTTTTGGAGACACTGCTTTGGAAAGGGGAAAGCTTGCTTGGTTTTTGTTTAAACTAAAACCAGTATTGTACTGACTGGATTAGGGTTTCGGTGCATTTTCCAACCTGTTGGACACCTTCCACAAATATAGCAAAGCACTACAGACTGAAGTGAAGAGAATGTTACTTTTGTGCACAAATTCCTCCCCAGGGGTTCATAGAGAAGGTCTGTACACATTTTTGTGTAAAGATACAGAACGAATTTACTACAACAGAGAGGAGCAGTAAAAGCAAATTTATTATCATTTTTATCATTCCTGACAGTATTTCCAGCAGACAGCCCAGGTCCATAAACTGTGCCTCAGAGTTTCCACACCCGAGAAAATTTGGGAACTGAAATACAGTGCTCCTGTCAAAGTGGTCTAAAAGAATGGGCCACCTCTTCTAGTACACATTGTGTTCCTGCACACAAAGTCATAGAAAGAGAGGATCTGGCAGAGGAATGCTTTTTCCAGAAGCAAAATAAATTTCTTTTCCTGATGAGTTTAACTGAAAAACTAAATAGTTTAGCATGGTGTGTTGTTCTGTTGGTTTGGGATTTTTAAATTGTTAGTTGCCTTTTTTTTCAGATTGAAGAGTCTTTTCCTGTGTTAACTCTGGATCATTTTTATTTAATGCCACTGACATAACACCTCACTGTCTGAGGACTGGGGATGGGAAATAACAGAAGTTTCACAAAAAACAGAATTCTCTGAGTCAAATACTGTTCCAGAAGCAACAAGCCCAGTGATTCACACTGTTGCCACACAGTATTTCTTCAATATCTTCTTCACCCTTGAAATAAGCCTGTTACCCACTAAGAACTGAAGACATATATTCTCTACCTGGAATGAGAAAAATTCAGACGAAAAATAGCATTTTTCCATTGCAATTGTTACTACTCATCTGATCTGCAGGCATTTCTGATATACTCCTCGTGGGTCTGATGGAAAGCCTGTATAGCTGGGTATAGCAGCTCACACCACTGTGTTGTAATGCAGTGCAGGACTAAGGGAGTTCAATAAAAGATTAAATACATCCCTACTAGAAAAAAAGTATCTTTCTGAAAACAGAACTGTTTCTGTAATATATCAGAAGATTGAGTCTCCTTTTCCATTGACTGATCTTACTGACCAAATTCTGCCCTTTGTTTGGAATATAACATTTGGCTGCTCTCTAACATTAAGCAACACTTCCATTTCAGCTTCAGTGCTTCATGCCTCTGCAGTCCCTGGGGAATGATGTAGTATGTTTATTCCAGTGACTTTCCAGAGCCACAGGCAATGAACAATGTCACCTGGGACTGTGGTCCCCTCACACAGCTACCCTAGAGGAGATACAAAGGGGTCCAAGTGGTTCAGTTCCTATATCTTTTCCAAATTACATGGAAAAAAAAAAAAAAGCCCACTTTCTGTCTTTTATGGTTACATCATATTTCAACATCCCACACTTGTTGCTCAGATCCTAGATTCCATCCACAGCTGAAAACTGACTTGTCAGGTGAAGCTTTTTTAAAGGTGAGTTATAAAACAAGTGGGTCTAGAAGGAGGAGTATGCACATGACTAAATATAACTAAATACATTTATAACTAAAATCTGACAATTCCAGGACTTACCCAAAACTCCCAAGCAGTTACTTTCATTCGGCTCCAATAATTTTTGAATATGCCTGCTTATAAAACTTACAAAGGAAAGTTTCATTACTGCATTCTCCAGCTCTCCTGCAAAGAGGAACCATACTGAAATTAATTGCTTCTGACTTGAATCTTCACCAACACTGTCTATCTTCTGCTGGCCTGTGAATGCAACCATAATATTACATCTGTGTTTTCAAGTTCCCTCTGAACTCAGAAATATATTTCTAGAATGTCCTAAATCATCAAGAATTAGGCAAACACATCTTTTAAAAAAAAACTCTATTAGCATTTACTGAATAACACAAGTAAATGCACTTAGCAACGTGACTGAAATTTCTCTACTTTGCAAACAGAAACATATTGTTGTCCAGAAAAATTTTAAAAAAATATATCAGGGATGCCTGCATTTTAAAGTATTTTTATTCCAGCTACCAAACCACTAAGATCACAGATATCTTCTGGATTCATGGCAGTCATCAGCTTCAGAAAGCATTTGACTTTTCTCACAGTGCTGCAACTCCGTTTCCCTGAGGATGAAAGGGAATACAGGTACAGTGCAGTACCTCTCTGCACTGTGATACTCAGCTGTAACAAATTGGACCCCTCTGCTCATTTTCCTGCACCTGATAAGCATCCTGCATGAAATTTTGGGGCAATAGAGCACTCCCCATACATGAGGCAACACTTGAAAATTTTGATGCACATTTTGTTTCACCTTTAGAAAATAAACTTTGTTAATAATTACCACCTCTGTGAAGGAGAAAACAAAATCAAATCAGCAACAAAGTCTGAATCAAGTATCAAGAAAGTGCATGATTAGATTGATGAGTTTCTTTTGTTGTACTCATCACCACCATTGCATGCCAATGTATGTACTGCATATGCACATAATTAATACATGTCATTTCATGAGAGCATTTGTGAGGTCTTAAGAAAAGTTTAAAAACTGGACCAAATTCAGGCAAGAGAGAAAACTGCCACATTAAAAGGATTTTTACATGCAATTCATGCATGGAAGGAAAGAAATCCCCCCTATGACTTGATGAAAACATTCAAGGAGAATCCTCATTCTTCTAACTAATTGCTATTTTTGTCAGAAATGTAAGCGATTGTCATGGCACATCATAAATTACTGATAACATATCACCAGTGAACATTTGTAAGTGAGATAAATGCAGAAAGTATTTATACTGCTTCCAGACCAATTAACACTGCCACCCTTCACCACCCAAGTTTGCTGGTATTTGAGTCATTGACAATTTGAAGCTGCATGTATTTGAATAATCTTAACTGTTGTGGGGTATTATTATCCCAGATGCACTGCAGAATTCCAAATCCAAGTCAGTTACGAAATTTTCCCCCAGCTCCCTCAAAAGGGGCCCTTGTTGACTTCTCAAGTGCTCCAGCAGCCAGCGCCCACAGTTGCTCTGTGGAAAGACATGACTCATGCCCAATTCATTCATTTAAAATTCTCTCCAGCTCAATAACTTCTGGCAGTCATTTCAGCCATTTCTGGGTGTCAGAAGCACAGGCTGTTTTATCTGGATGTTCTCTCTGGCTTGTTAAGTGGAGGAGCTGGATTATCATTACATTCCCATCAATCAGGTGCTGTTCACCAAATATCACAGATGAGCCAAGAGAGAACATTGTAGAGCAATACACTGTTTTTACTGCTGCAATGGCTGACCATTCAGCCATTACACAGGAATTTACTGGAAATTAAGGAATTTTAAGGCACAACTTCAATAATTCCCTATAGCAAAAACAATTTCCGATCTATTCTAACCTAGGGTGACTCAAATCAATCCTTGAACTTGTATCCCAAGAACTGCCCCTTCTCTAGGAAACTCAGACAACCCACTGACTGACATTGCCTGAGACTGCTTTTTGAAAAGGTAAGTCGGTGTCTTCCACCAGCCACACGGCTTCTTACAGCTGCCTTAATGTACACATGGCTTCTCCTGACAAAGACCAGGCAATGAACAGCTCCTTCATCAGGAGCTGCTAGATCTGATCAGTTCCCACTAAAATAATATTCTTATTCTGTCCACCATGCATGTGGAACCAATTCAAAACCAAGGTACAATCCTATCATCTATTGCAGCGAAATGCTATAATTCACCACTGTCTTCTAGATAGAGAAAAATAGTAAGATAGCATTATCCAAATGGCAAGCCTTTAAATTTTCACAGCCTTCTAGGCTGCATGACATGCACAGTGTGTCCTAAAGTGCCTTCTCAGATCCACAGGCTGGGAATGTTTTGACACTAGTTTGGATTTACTAAAAAAAAACATTACTAAGCCTGGGGAAAGAAATACACAAAATGCAGTTTTATGGTTCTTTCTGTTTACCAACACCTCTGCTCATTAGTCTACCAAAAAAATTTGATTTCCTGGGCAAATATCAAGCTCAAGACAATCCCCCATATTCAAATGCGAGAAAGCCTTTTAAACTTTTCTGCAACACCTGCATATTTCTACCTTAAAAATTATGTTATTGGATACATCAGAAAGAGCATCAAGGAGTCCTGTTCCCTTCAAACACTTTTTTGCAAACATTGCTATGTACTCTAAGGATGCTCACAAACCCTTGCACAACTGGCAGAACACACATCTGACCTCCAACCACACTTATCAGAGCCATCTATCTGAACATGATTTTTACAATTTGTCAGATACAGGTTTTTTAGAACTATTTGTGTAAGGCAATATTTGGAAATGTCTATTTAAAGTGAGTTCAGGTGAGTGCAGGACTTGCAAAAAATTGAGAAAAACTTTTTCAAGCTTTCCATTCAGCTCTTTCAATACTTTTGGGCTTTGATTCATCATAGCTACCCTTAGCCACCTAGAAATTTATTGCTTCACCTAAGATAGGTACCTTTTCTCATTTTGGACAACAAAAACATATAGTTACTCTACTGTAGGCCTACAATTCAATTTCATATTTTTTATTCTTCCTGAGATAATGAAACCAGAGGGTATTTCCAGTCAGTCATAAGGCACCTATGATTCAAAATTCCAGTAAAATTAGATGTGAGCTAGACCACCTTTATTCCTTGGTTAAGGGAATCAGACATTTAAAGGTCAGTGATTCCTTTAAAGCATTCCCTTTTTATTTACTGTAGCATTCACATTACATTATTAAAAATTGTGTTGTTCAAAGACACAATTTTTTTAAAGATAAAATACATTCTCTTAAAAGGTACTGTTAAAAGATACTCAGGAATGTACTCCCAGACTGCCCTGGCTCTGGGTAAAACTCAGCAACACTGCGTAGTAACACCACCATCCAAGTCATGCAGCTGAGTGCAATTTTATCCATTTAAACCAAAACAAAGCTTCTAACCCAGGCAAGAGTCACTGGAGGTGCACTCAGAGCATTTGCATGGCAACAACAACATTGCACTTCAGGGTGTTGTTCGGGTGGGAGCAATGTGCAATCAATAAGTCACACTGAACAGGTTTTTCCATTAAGCACTGGCTTTCCCTTTGATTGTTTCTTACAGATACATGCCATTGATTGGTCTGGTACCACTCAGATTACTCTGTGCAGTTTTCCTTCGTATTAGACAGGCGTTACAACTGCCTATAATGAGTGCATTGCTAATTAGGAAATTCTAGTCTGTGGGCTGATTTCAATTCCTATTGATTTTGATTTTAATTTTCCTCCTATTAGGAGAAAATTGGATAGGCAGCTTGTGCACGGGTGTGTCATGCAAGTCAGGGAAGAAAAATCAGTAGTGAATGTTTATTGTTCTATCTGCACTTTCTCAAGGATGAACTCGAATAGATTGTTTGGAGGAAGGTTAATGAATTTAGACCAGGGTTTACAGCAGCTGCCAGCATAGGGGAAGAGGCTGGGGGGGAGCAATCTGCCCGAGGAGAGGAGAGGCTCTTAGAGAAGCAGGAAAGCACATGCTGAGAATTCTGGTTTTTTGACAGGTCAAGTAAAGTGCAATTTATGAGATCAATAAACAGACATGCCATTATTATGGATTAACCAGTCTTTCCTTCATCCAGAGGCTTCTGCATTACTGGAGAAAGTGTATATTATTCTGGGACTTTCTGAAATAGGCAGTTTTAGTTGGAGTATGCAGGGGAAAGGGGGAAAAAGGGAGACAGAATCATCACAAATTCAGTTTTTTCTTACACTCTGTTAGATCAAAATATTCCTATACATAAGTGTCAATAAGAAAGTTCATGTTTTTTCCAATACTAAACTCATTAATCACACAGAGCTCCTAATGTGACCAATCCACAGAAAAAAATTAAAAATTGAAGATTTTGTTTCTTTATCCTTAAGAGAAATTTTCCTTACAAACTCTCCCTTAAGCTGTCTCCCATCTAACACTTACACGTGTCAGCCTGTTCAGCTCCTCACTAAAATAACCAAGCAGGTGAAGGCCGCGTGCAACTTCAGTTTTTATTGTTCTGTGCCCTGCCACAGGTCTCCTGTTCTCTCTTTGGAACCAGTTAACATGCCCTGTCAGAGATGAAATCATGTTCCTTGGCAAGTTTAGGATGTGGTAGTACTGAAATAATGGGTCTGGAGCAATAGCAGAGTTGAGCAGCCAAATGATGAACACATAGTAAATGCCATGATTATATGTGAGAGCGTGAAGTGAAAGTTCACGGGAGGAGAGAGGTTATCTTCACTGAGAAGCAGCATATAGGGACACTGAAACCACTTACCCCTGAAAGTATGGACTTGCAAGAACAGCTTATCTTTAGCTTTGTATTTTGTGAAACACTAAGAATTATACAGCTTCAGCCCTCGTTGAGGTTCCTTAAAGCTAATATCTAATATCAATAATAAAGAATCTTATTCCTTCATTTTTTAAAACATATTGCCATATGAAAAAATAATCCTTGAGGCCAAGCAAAACAATTTAGATTTGGAGAATAGATATTATCAGCACAAAAAGAATAAAACAAAAATGACAGCACTTTCATCAGACCAGAAAGTAAATTCATTTCTTATAAGTTTGTTGCTAGGTAGGATGATACATGAACCTCACGACAGAGTTTCATTTAAAATGGGACAATGGGATATATTTTCTTGTGAAGATTTTGGTTGAAGTAAAAAGCCTTTTAAAAAAACCAAACCAAAACAAAAAATCACCTGTAAGCATTTAAATAATATTTTTTATAAATATTTATGTAAGTATACACATATTTAATTTCATGCTCCAAGATTCTTGTTAATGTGTATTTATGGGGAAATTTCTCCTACCTGAAAAGTAAAAGAAAGAGAGAAAAAATAAGTAAACATGAATATATATTTTTATAGCTATTTTAAGTAGCTATTCAGTGCTGCTGAAACGCTGATTATTTGTTTAGGGAAAATGAAAAGTAGTAATTTATTTAATAAAATACATTTCAGTTTCAAAAAATTCAGGATCACACAAACCATCTGGCTTGTCTTATTCAGGTATACTATTCATTCACTTTTATCCAACTTTATCTGAGATATCAGATGCCACCACAAGCTGAGTATAATGATAAGTATGTGAATATTCTTCTGTGTTTGCATACTTTCACAAATGTCAATACAACTGTTGGGGCCATCCTGTCACCTCTGTGGTCCTTTATTTTTGGTCTTTCTCCATGAGGAATTAGGCAGACCAAATACCAAGAAAACAAAATATCCAAGTTGAAAGAGTCCTGTGGTTTTCAGATGTAGTATTTCTTTACTATTTTTACAATGGTGGCACATAGGCTACTGCAGGCATCAAAAGACGCAGGTTGGAGACTTCCTTTGCTTGCAGCCGGCACATTTATCTCTCTTATACTCCTAGTCCAAGGCTCTGACCTTCAAACACTCATATTCCATGCCTGCAATTTTGGGTAGCTAGTTGGCTTGTCTAGTGCAATATTCTTGACTCCTATTTTCCCCACAGAAAGCTTCTACTCCACAAGACATTGAAGACTTTTCACACTTCAGTGCCCTACATTCTGTTCTTTAGCTCCCCATCACAACCCTAGTTTTTTCCTCTGAAGACTCATTCCCATCCAACAAAATCCCAATTTTCATCATCTAGATAGGATAAATTTTGGACAAGACTGAGCATACAGAATAGAGGACACTCAGAAGGATTTCTGCCCCATGTCAGGTACCATTCATCATAGTTTAGACAGCTCTCCACTGTTGGAGGTGTGATGGAAGATCTGAGGCATCTTTAATCTTGTCTCAGTAGTGTTGGTACAGTGACATAAATCTGAGTGCAATGTGGCCACCAGCACCAGTCCCAGTGGCTACCACACCCTCACTGTAGTGATATGAAGGCAATCTCGTAGGTTGGACTAGATGATCTTAAAAGTCATTTCCAACCCAGTTCATTGTGTGTGATTCTGTGCGTGATTCACTGTCTGTGGTGTTAAATGCTTTGCAAAACCTGGTTTGCAGGTGCAGTGGTGGCATTAAGCCACTTCACCTTCCTGCAGTCCAAGTCATGATCTGTGTGACACCACTTGGCATACTCCATAATGCATTCAGAACAAATGTATTCTTACACCAAGATTTAAATTACCTTTTTTTTTTTTCAGCTCACAACTAATTGTGGTAATGCAGAGTTCAGCAGGGCAATAAAACCTACCTGAGGACTATTCCAAGAATTTACCTGTCCAGTGTCCCAGATCACTGTACCTGCTACAAGTATCCCAGTGAACTAGTCACTGTAAGCCAGATCTATCATGCACTATCTTAGTTCATCTAAGTTTATCTTAAGTTTATCTAAACTATCTTAGTTTATAAGCTTTCTGTAACACAGAAAAAAAAAAACCAGAAAAAAAAGTGAAATGTCTTCTATCCCATAACGTAATTTTTTAAGAAAAAAATTAGGAAGAGTGCAATAAGACAAAATATATCACCAGTGCAAGTAGCATTGGTCTCATAAGTCATGAGAACTTATGTCTTTTGCAGTTTTAAAAACTTGGTTTGAAATGTTTTACCTATAAATTCCACATCCCATGTCCCTCAACTCAAGTGTAGCTGCAACAATAAGCTCAAGTGTAGCTGCAACAAGGTACATTGTCATCTTACAAAGGTGAAAAAAATGTGAGAAAAGAAGATGTCATCTTTTAAAAATAAGCACGTATGCTAAATAATACCTTAACTGTACTTTATATCTTTCTGGGATTTTAGTTGGTTATTTTCCCTGCCTTTTCTAAGAAGTTATTTTTAAATTTGAGCAATTTGCAAATCACATGCTTTCAAGTGTGGAAATACAATCTCGATTTTTGAGTCTTTCCCCAAGTGGTAAATAGTGTTGTTCTTAGTTACTCATGCATGTGTGTTACAAGTTTCTGTCTGAGGCCAAGGGCTGCTGACCTGTTTGTTCTTCAAAGTGTAAAGCCAAAATTCTCTACTGAACGATCTTATAACACATTTTGAAGGGCTGATGAATGTAAGGAGACAGCCGGTGGTGTGAGAAGAATTGGACTTATCTTTCATCTAAATATGCAGCACTGTCTAATAGATCCTTGTGTTGCCTGTTTAGGCTGTTACTTCAAACCACCTTCTAAAAGTCATTTCAGTGTGTTTACTTTCAACAGCTTCTGAATTTTGGAACTGTGAAAGAATGAGAGGAGGAACCTGTGGAATCTCAAGGCCTGCAGGAATCCTGTCAGAACTAAAATTTGGTGGAGGAAGGTAGGCTTGCAGCACTTGGATGCTGATGCACAGGAAACAGCCAGTCCCCAAAGGCTGCTCTAGCACTAGAACAGCCATCATGACAAGGGGCTGGTTGCTGGGCAGTTAGATACCAAAAAATCTGATAGTTAGAATGCTACAGACTCATTCCTCTCTTTTCCACAACTGCTTTACTCAACATTTTCAAAATTAAATGTTTCATCTTCAGCATTTGAAATGGTTTTTCATTTCAGAATTAAACTGCATTTTTACAGGGGTTAAATAAGCATGAGGGAATCATGTCATTGTTTCCCTTAATCCAAAATATTTTTTCTGGTTTAATGTTATTTCATTTTATTGAGAAGAATTGTAAAGATTTTTTATCCAAACAAAAAAAATTTAGTTACTGATTAATATAAATAAATGTGGAACTGAGATTAATTAATTGCAAGTAAGCAAAGATCTTCTTAAGTTAAAGAATAAAGTAAAAATAAATAATTCCCAAATTTTGTTACAAAAGCCATACTTAAAACAAAAGCTGCAGAAAAAAATTCATAAATTTAGGTAGCTAAAGAAGGACTGCCTTTATTCATCTACTTTTATGTACTCCTAGAATCTAGTATAAATATAGTTTCCCATCTCAGGGAGCTGGTTTTCCATGATTATTGCCCTCTACAACTTTGGATATTATATAGTATATTGGAGAATATATATATATATATATATATATATATGTCTGCTTCTAATATACATCCTACCATGCATACACTAAGATGTATGAGATTAAAAAAAAAAAGGGGGAGTTCCTTACCAGCAGAGAAGAGTGTTCCTTCAGGCTTCAACTTTTTTAGGCACGTGAAAGTTCCTAATTTGGTCTGAAGCTACTGATTAGGATCCCTCAATACCAACATAAGCATGTTCAGAGTGAGATTCACCCATCTGAAATTAGGGACCCAAAGCAGGTCCTCTGAATTAGCTTCCATTCATTATAGAGGAACTGAAATAATACACTGTGAACTTTTGGAAAGCAAAATTAAGATGAAATTAATTGTGTCTCTTACTATGTAACGTTTGTCTTTGGCAACAGAAAAATAAGCATAAGATTTAAGAAGCAAAATCCCTTCATTTTCTACAGAAATTTAGAGATCCTGGGCTAAAATGTGTTGCCAAAAATTACAGATTTATCCTTTTTATGAACACAGTTCTTGTCAATGACCAGGTATCTAGGCTGCATGCATACATTAACCTATTCCCTTTATTATTATAATTGATTCTTAACTGTAAAGTTTTTTTCCTACAGCTCTAAGGATTCAAAAATACCTCTATCTTTTCAGAAACATAAAACAGTTTTTCTGTTCTTATAAATTTCCGGTGACCGGATTTGTGTGCTGCATCTTTTTATGGCAAACAAATACACAAACACAGTCTTCTAGTAATCCACTTTAAAACACGAAACTTTCCATGCTGCTTCCTTTGACAGGTTGAGCGTTCATAGTCCTACTTAAATCAGCCATTCTGTTCAAGTTCCGCGTTACCTCCCTGTCTTTCTCAACTTAAAAAACCTGCTCTGCTCATTGAATTATTAAGACTTCCATCCAGTTCTGTCCTCTATACTTACAACGTTATTGTATAATTGGAAAATGATTTAGCAACAGGCTGTGAGTAGAAAAATCAATAGACCTTGATAACAAGATCTGCCCTACATGTTCCTAATCAATTATTTAAAAAAAAAAAAGAAAGTATATTACAGGAGGTGCTTCTCATGGTACTAATCTTGCAAGCCAGTGTTCTGTATTCCTATTTTACTAATAAGGCCTTGTGAGGAAGGGTGAACTCTGTTTAAACTATCATTCATCTTCATTTCATATCCTGCCAAGTCCCTAAGCAAGGCCAGAAGGGCACAAAGCTTTTGTGAAATAATAAACTATTCTTTACTCAGAACGTTGATGATATTATCTCTGCTGATAGAGCATCTGTTTTCTACGTCATTAATCACAAACATTAAAATGCTATAAACCCTGTTCTTGAATCCTAAAGAAACAATATTTAGCTTATTTTGGCCTTATCTTTTTGACAAGCTCTGCTCTGCCTACTGTAATGGCAGAATTGTTTTCCCTTCATGTCCTAATAATTCAGTATATCTATGTATAATTCAGTAATCTACACAAAGTAATTTTTTGTTCTTCTTTTGATCCGATTATTTCACTTTTGGAGAAAAAAAATCCACTGAAATGCAGATAAGACAGCTTCTCTGTGATAGTAATTTTCTTTTTATTTTTGCTTTGTTAAGTCTTTTAATACCCAAGCAGAACACCTGGGGCGCCAACATGCCATTTAGACCTTGACCTGTGCTGAGTGCATTATAGCTGCACTGCCTCACAAGACCAAGAGTAGAAGGAAATTCTGAAAGCCCAACCTGAAAGTCATGTTTGGCTCCCCTTTATTCTGGTGTTACCTGTAGCAAAGTACAAATTTTATTCTTGATTTCTGCAACCCATAAGATAATTCATCTTCCTCTGTCAAAATAATAGACAGGAATTTACAAGACTGTAGTCAGGAATGCAGGTGATTACCATAATGAATATAAAGAGAAGAGGTTTCTTAACAATTCAGCACTTTTTTCTCTCAAATTCCCTGTATTAAAACATTTTTTAGTCACATTTCAGCTGTACAAGACTTCAGATATAATAAGACAGACCTGAGAAAGAAGTAACAGAGATCATGGCAGGCTTCTGAACAGGTGGTAGTGTTTATTCAGATGAATAATATGATTTTAAAAGTTGTTAATATGCTGAATTTGAAGCTCTTAGTCTTCATCAGTACAATGGTACATATTTTTACAGCTTCCTTAGAAGGTCACTGGTAGGGATTTTTAAAAGCCTTGAAATATCTATTAATCTAAGTTATAAACCAGTGTCTAGAAGCATTTGATTATTTAACTGGGAACTGTAACTACCATAAGAGTCATGTTGTCAGTGATCACCTCATACTTCCATGAGGCCTGTGTCTCTTATAAGGGAAGGCAAATGATTTACGAAAAAGGTGAACAGCTGCAGAATGAAACTATGCCTCTTTTCATCTTTTCTTAAACCACGTTTCCTCACATTTGTTCTGATGTGAATGAATTGGAAATAAAGGCACACCAACAAAGGCATAAAAGGTACAGAATAGTTTGCAATTAATGGCAGCCATAGGAAATGCCATAAAGAGGGTGCAAAGTCAGCCTTAAAAACCAGAGTCTAAGATTGTTAACTATTCAAACAATTGCAGAATTACATTATTAATGATGCATGATTTGGGGTGGTTTAATGGCAATTGCTTTGTATTTGTGTTCTGCATTCTCAATTATCCATTACTTGGATTTGGATGAGCCTTTTAAATTTTCTCCTCAAGAGGAGGTCTAGAAACTAGCTTTGGTAACAATATCTGCTATTCAGTATCTGCCACAGAGCTTTATAAAACCCACCAAGTACTGAGGAAACCAGCAAAAAAACCCCAAGTGAGTTGGCAATCTCACCTAAAAAAAAGCTCTTCTCCCAGTGAGAAAAGCTGATACCTCAACAAAAACAAACATTTCATTCAGGACTATCATTTTTACAGTCATTCTCACATACTCAAACTTTTAGAGCTAACTCTTATTTCATTTGAATCAAGTCTGTTCTTGTTGTTTGACTCAAAACAACAGCTGACCTCATTATCTTTATGATCGTCAGTGCACGTATCACAGCTTGTCAAGTTCACAGCAGTTCTCATGTCAATAGCTACAGCTGATTAAAAACTTAGAGGTCATCTTCCTTGTACTCTTATCTTTCATTTTGATTAAGTAATTAGGAATTTTATATAGTCAGTGATTGAACTAGCCAGTGCTAAGTTCCTAAAGTAATTAAAGAGGTCCAGGAGAGGCTAAGTATTTTTTTTGATACATACAATTATGTTCTGAAAATCAATCCAACCCTAGGAGTTGGGTAGGAGGAACAATTCAGGCACAGTTAAATATGTATTTGTTTAACCATCTAATGTATTAGACATAAGCACAGTAATATATATGGCAAACTGCATCAAATATTAATTCAAAACAAACTTTATACAGCCCAGTGATATGGAAGAATTATTTCTGTAGCACAGACATAAGCAGGGCCCAATGTGCCATCAGTGGTAAAGGGAATTCTGTTCCAGATCAGATTCTTGTGCCCAGTGCTGAGCTTCACAGGAATCATTTATGCTGAGATCGATTGCTGCAGTACAGCCTCTCACGTGTGGAGTTGCTGAGTCTGTGCATGGGCAGCCCTAAGAGGCTTTCCTTCAGGTCTGGTGGCATTCCCAACACGTCTCAGCAGGAGCACGCAGGTGCCAGAGCGATGCACAAGGTGAACAATCTAAACTCAGGCGAGCTACCACAGGAGCTAAGACACACAGTAGGATCATAAGATGCAGCCAAATTAACTATCTCACAGTGAAGGAAAAAGGCTCCTTTTCCTGCCTGTGTGGAAAGCAAACAGTAAGGTAGAGCTTTACCTCAATTCAGTTCACTCATAGTGTTGGACCACACAAGTTCCTGGATCACGTCATAAATTATCAAAACTGAGCAAACAGTTGACTTCAACCTCCGAATCTTTAAGAAAAGAACCAGATGTCTTATCTTTGGTCTTTCTTTCTGTTTATGTCTCTATTGTTAAAGTTTGACATTTTAACCTCACGGTGACATCTCTGCTTTGAGGAGGGCCACAGTAACACACCTGTCCACAAGCTGGGAAATCCTGCTCTAGTTGATGATTACCACTCTATTTTTGCTCTCTCATCCCATTTGAGTTACACCCAAAGAGAATTAGCACATGCACAACTGCAGGAATCTCGAATACATTTTGATTTACTGCACACATGCTAATCTGGCTCAGGAGCCCACAGCTGAGATAACACTTTTAAAATTGCTGAGTGCTCTAATCTTGCTCTGAGATACAGAGACGATGGAAATAACTTCTGCTGATAAGTTAAACTGTTGGGGACAAGAATAGGTTGCAACATAGAGAAATCAGTTTTCAATTAATTATAAAGCTGACAGAAAGATTAGTAGAGTTGATGTAAATATTTGACCAGGCCATTTAGAAAGCCCCAAGATATCTCTCCAACCAAGAGCCGAATATCACAGAAGCAAATCTGCACAGTGCAACTGATTTGGTTTTGGAACTATTCCCAACCCTGACCTGCATAAAAAATAGGTGTAGTTACTAGCACATGTTTACACAGTGTTTTATAGTTTAGGATTGCAAAGTAATAATGATTTAGCCTTTCCAATAGCCCAGAAAAGTGAGCAGTCTTTAGGCATTTATGTACATAGACATTGAGAGGATTGCCCGAAACCCTTTACAAGGTATAGGAGAAAGAACTTGTAAAAAGTCTCATTTATTTTACTCAACATGGAACTCTAATATAAATTTATCCTTTTCCTGAACTCAATACACACTCCTTTCTACTCCTTTACATTTTTGTTAGTTGGCATTTGAAAACATCTCTGAAAGCCCTGTTTCTGACAGTAGACTGCAGGAACATCAAGGCCGAACTGTGTGTGTCTGACCCTGCTCTAGAGCTTGAGGACCATGTCAGCCCAGCACTACACTGGAGCCAACCTCCCCCATCTCACACAGCTTCAATGAAGTTGTTTGCAGACAGACATGCTGCCAGCAGCTCACAGTGGAGGACCTCAGCACTCCTCACACACTGGATGGCTGAAGCTGATCAAGTGCACATTGTCCCAGCACTGCCTGAGGAGCAGGTACAGCTCTGTGCAAACCTGACCGTGGGGGTGTTAGCTCAGTGCTGCCTTGTGTTCCTGAGCTGCCCGAGCAGATCCGTGGTACCTCCGCTTTGGATGGCCACGGGAATTGGTGCTGACCACAGCAAGAGTGCTTCCCAGATCATCCTTTAAATCATCATACACAGAGTTTTCTCCTTTAATTAATGCCTCCTACACCTGAAACCTTTTCTTCTCCAATTAGTTAAACCAAGGTTCCATTTACAAACTAAGGCCCAGAACCAGAAACCTTGGACTCATGATGTCTTTTATATTCATCATTAAGTACTGCTGAACCTGTCTATAAATGCAGTCTCGCGACAAGAGAAATTCCTGACGCACTGAATATTTCAAGATTTCTGCAAAGCTATCATAAGATAATCTCACAGAATATTCCACATTGCAACAAATATTCCTGGCTTATAGGAGTTTCTGGAACAAGAAAGAACATGTAGTTCTTGTGAAAGTCTCTCAATGTTTTGTTCAACTTACAAAGAAATGTATCCTCTTACTGAAATCTCTGTCCCATAGCTGGATAAACAGTGCTTGAACTCCAAACATTGCAACAGCTGAAAGCCCACAGTATTCTTGTCACCACCAGCCCCACAAACCAAAATCAAAGCAAAAACAAGTCTGCTACTGGCTGAACTGGTTTGAGTTATCCTAAGTTTTTCTCAATACAGAACTGACAATCAGTTGTTCCCAAATGCTGAATATAACAGCAATAAAAAGAGTGACAGTAATAATAATAATAATTATTATTATTATTATAATGATATAGCTACATACCTCAAGCTGCATTTTAAATCACTTAAACAGAATAAAACTGATAAAACCAGATTCAGCATGTCGCAGTCTGATGCATCTGCCCAGGAAATTCAGAAACACTTAGCTCACCACAAAGCAAAGAGAAAACAATGAAAACACTTGCAACAGTTTCTTGTTAATGAGATATTTATGGGCCAGTGCTTAAAGTGGAAGAAAAAGAAGAAGCCAGAAGTGCTGATTAGTGTTCTTTAGAAGTTAAAATGTTGGGTTTCAGTGTTTCCAAATTAATTACAAAATTGAAAATTTTAGTGGAAGGTATAATCCAATAATGGTCACAGAAATGGGACATTAAAATAAACCCCCAAACTGAAGGAAAGCTGCAGCCAGTGTAAATCAGCGAAGTTACACTGATGTCAATGGAATTATACCAAATTGCACCCACTGGGCTTTTGGTAAAAAGAGCAATCAAGGAGAAATATGCAAAGGCATAAATAGAGATGCCTGAGAGCTAAAGGAAGACATTTAAAAATACTGAAGAGGATACATAAAACTGGGATGTCGGAATCCTACCTCAAGCCCATGCAGTCAGTAGGGACTTGAGGACAGCTCAGCTGCCTGTATGTAGGATCCTGCCTTGTGGTGAGACCAACCAACCCCAAACCTCCAGGTATGCCTCAGATTAAAATTCCATTCTCTTTTACAGAAGTTTATAAACCCATTTTCCAGGTGAACACACACACACTAGTGCCTAAATTTAGGTAACTGAATCCGCAAGGTCATTCTTTCCTGAACACCAAAGGTAGTGGAGAAAAACAGGCACTGCTCCACACCAGCCATCTGACCTCCATTAGTCCATAAAGCTGCATCGAAGTGAACCATTTTTCAAACAGAAGTTAAAAAAATCTACATTTTCCTTTTAATTCTGAATGGATCCAAATTTGTAATTCTCAAGTCCTTTCGCAGAATGAAGCTACAATCTCAAAAGTTCATTGCATTCATTTTCAATATGCACTCATTCATGTAATATGCTTAAACGTTTCATAACTTATTTGATTGGTTTTCTTTTGTCCTCAATTTCCTTTTCATAAGGGGACATATACCTCCAGAAACGTTAGAAATGGCTTTCATTCCTATGCACACATGCCTTTCAAACTTGCACAGTATTTGTAAAAAAGAGCACATTTTCACCAGTAATGGGCTGCTACTGAGGGGGAGGTCACTGAGGAAGACTGAAGTGCACTAACACTATAGCTCACAAAAATATGTTTCCATTTAGTTGTGACTGAATATTCCATTTACCTGTTCTTTTTTTGCCTGAAATATCAAATTCTTTACTGCATCTGAATGTTTTGGATCACAGTTAAAATTAAAAATAAAGGGTAGCTTTTCCTCTGTGCCTTTCTCTGAATTCTGTTTGCTTGCCTCATCCCCCTTTCTCATTTTTCCCCAAACCACATCCCACCTAGTGAAGCCTCATTTTCTCTTTTTTTCTCAAACACTGTTTGAAGAAATATGTTTCACAGAGAAGCTCCAGGAGCCGGGTGTAGGTGTCTTCCCCCTTTAAGCAAACAATGGCATAAAGACAAAACTCACGTTTCCCAGTGCCTGTTTATCCCACACAGCTCTAGTGCAATGAGGTGAAGCTCCCCATTCCCTTGAGCTTACACCAGCACTTGAATGACACAAAACTGTAACTTGTTTTTCAGCACTGCAGGTGACTGGTGCCCAAGTGTTGTTTTAATTCCTCTTCTCAGTCCCTGTCACAGAGGCTCACCCTGCCCCTCGCAGTTGTGGCACTGGTTCCTGGGTTTACGACATTAATCCTGCTGGATTCCTCCGCCTGGTTTCCTCTGTACCAATGCTCCTCCACGCACACTCCTTACCCCTCCCAGAGCCTGGGGGAAAGAGCTTGCTTGGGTGTTCTGCTGCCTGCCCCCAGAGGCTCCTGGAGCTGCCAGATCACCAGTGTGGCAAGGCTTCTCCATCACTCCCCCTTCCTACCCTGTGTCCACCCACTGCACTGTCTGAGGAGCCCAAAGGTGCTGCAGAGCCAGACACAAGTGGGATGAGGGAGATTTCTGCACTAAGGTCACCCCAATGGAGTCTGGGGTAGACTGCTGTTTACTCTTTTTCCATAACGCTTTTGCATCAAATGACATTTAAAGGTGTAAACATCTCTACTTTTACAAGTAAAGAGGCCACAAATTAAGACTACAGGTGTCTTGCCTACACAAAAGAGAGAAAATTCACTCCCTTCTTCATCTCCTTTGAATTGCTGTTACTGCTTGTACCATGCAAGTGTTTTCCTCCTGTCACCACTTCTCCCCAGTAGTTTGCATCCCTCCTGACATGCAGAGGCTTAGTACCAGCTCGCTCCAAAATGCTAAGGTGAGCTGAATTGACTCTCCTTTTGTTGTGTTAACAACATGGGAATAGAAAATTGCAAGGCTTTCTTGGAAATATACTTGTATTTCCTGCTTTCAGTCTTGGCTGCAATCCAGAAAAACAGAGATGTATGAGAAAATGGGAAAAATGTCATCACATTTAGGGAGAAGGAAGGATTACTTTTCTGTATCTTAAAAAAAAAATAATCTTTATTCTCATATTTTACTTTCTTTCCAAAATTTTATAGAGTTATTTACAGGGAGTTAATTTGTCTTTCTCTCAGGGCATGACACACACCAGGAGCAGTGAGATTTGGAGCACCGCAGTACTTAGAAGCCACAGTCCCAAAGCAGCATCCATTTGTACCAGACAATGAAGAAACATTTTCAACATGCCTTACCCCTTGAGCTAAGGACCAGCAAGGAGTAATGCAGGCAGGTCATTTTCAACTGCTATTTTATCCACTTCATACACTAGCACAATAAAACTCTTCAAAAGTAATTGCCAGATGTTAATAATTTTAACGGCTGTAAAGGAGACCTGCGGTGACAAACCCATTGCCTGTCTGTGCTGCAAAGATGAACAGCCATGTGCAGAGCCATTCCCTGTCTCATGGCACAGACTATGCACTACAACAGGCAGCATTAAGTCACGGAAATTAATGGATAGCCAGGGTGCTTAAATTCAACTACAACGTTTCTGCTTTGATTTACCCCAAGCAAATTAAGTGGTGACCCATCATCTTTGATATGAATTTTTTTCAGTTTGACCATTTGGTAATCTGTGTAAGAGATGGACAACTACAGTATTTATGAGCCCTTAACCTCAGAGTTGCATAGAATGGGAAGAGAGAAGAGCAGAAGACAGAGTAGACAATTTAAACATCCTCTTGTAACAGAGACACTTGTGCCAATGATCAGAGAAACTTCTTGGTATCATGTAAAACCAACGAGAGGAAAACAAATTAAGCTCTGTTCAAGATTCATCTAAAGATAAACATGCTGGAAAAAGAAGTCTTGCGAAACAATTTGTAAATTGTAGTAATTTTATTTACTATTTTTGGTCCAATGGTCTGTGTCACCACTCTTAAAGCTTCTTCTCTTGCTACCAATTTCATTGTCTTTTTACTAATGGAACTTTAATCATATTTTCAGTCATATCGTTTTCCTTTCAGAGGTCAGCCTTAAAGAAACTATTTCACCTTGGTCTCAGGAGAATGTGCAAATTCATTCATTTAATATCTTGTAGCAGCAGCAGCACCTTTTCTGTCATTTTTGTAATTTCTTCTTTTCTCATTAGCAGCTTCTGTGTTCCTGCATATTTCCAGTGGTACTCATGCCACCTTCTACTGTATAAATCCTTCTTTAAAATTCCTTACTCTACAATTTTTTACATAAAAAATAGGGTAGAGCCCACTGAATATTTCATTTTCCTGTGAGAGTCTGCTCTTTTTGGTAAACTGATGTTGAATAAGGGCAAGAGAAATCATTAGGTACTTAAACTTAGTCCCAAATAATACATTATGGAATTCACTGTGGCACTTATACTGGAGAAGGTTTTTTTACTGCATAATAGATGTCATTATCCCCCCAGAAATTCAGTGTTCTTTATTATTAGGAAGAACAGGGTACACAGAAATTAACAGGAACAATCAAAGAACCAACACAACAAATATCGAGAAAAAATACTTTTTCATCTAAAATTGCGATTAGGACTTTACCTTGTCGAAGGACTGTACTGTTTGAGAAACATGGGTGTCAGAGGGAGTAGAGCAGTTAGTGACAGAGGTAACTCAAAACATATGATCATTTGTGAAATGTTTTTAAATATTATTAGATTTGAAGCCTAGAAAAACTGTTGTGATTATCTAATCTTGCGTATCAGGGGAGCAGATCTTGTAATTTCTGCAGTGACTCCACAGTGTCTGAATAAAAACATTTATTAAAAAGACACATTTTCATAACTTTAAAATATTCCTTATGATATATAATCTGTCAAAATTTACACAATATTAGCCTTTGTTTACTTACTCTCACTGTTAATATTTGCAGTTCATTTCTCCTTTATACACCAATCTTTTAATTTTAGGGGAGTTTCTTGCATTTAGCTTTCTTTGCATCACTGTGATCCGATCACACCATTTTTATGATTGAATTTGACTTCCCTCATGAAAATACTGGTAGATGCAATAAAATAATTTCTACCTCTTCTTTTGCACGTGTAGTTCTCGTGAAAATTATGAGACGGAGGATCATCACTGTAGTTTTTCCAATCCATCACTCCTGTAATCTCCTTTATAAAGCATAGATGCCCTCGTGGGACTCAGCGTTATGGCAGGGATGTTACTTATTGTATTTGCAGAATGCCATTCCCTGTTCCTGCACATCTTTCTCTAGTTTTATCCAGGGATTTTTATTTCTATGGTAGTGTCGTGGTAAAATCGTATTCAGCCAGGTCTTCAGACAAGTCTTAAAGACATGTCTTACCTTCCAGAGCACTGCCTGACACACTGTAAACTTGACCTGTGGTTTTCCTTTCCAGATGTGTGATATTTTATTTGGCAGTATCGAAAGCAATATTTTCAGTGTTTTTAGCCAAAAGAATTCACACTGATCTGTGTTATTTATTTATCCTCTTAATAACTTCTCCAGTAGTCTTTGTGATATACATCTTACCAGCATTTATTTTATACTTTCTTTTATATTACTGACTGATGTGTTAAATAGTATTTAGCCTAGAAATTCATCACAGGATGATGAATTCCCATACATTACATTTGGAGATCTATAAGTAAACCAGTTTTTATTTAGTTTAGAACACTATATTATGATAATCATTCTTTTCTACTTGACAGTTTCCATACTTCTGTGTATTGTCTACATCATTTTTTCCTTCTTTTGTGGCTGCACAAATCTATAAATAACTTCTGTTTGAAAGCCATGAGTCTAAAAATAGAGTATGGAATGAAGCTGAATACTTTAGGACACAATACACATTGTTATTTTGCTAAACAGGTGGGGAGGGGGAACATATATCTAACAGGTGTTTGAATGTTTTCTCAAAACTTCCTTATTTAAAAGAAAAAGCTCTAAGGACTTCTGAAATATCCAGATGTGCAATCTACTTAACATAAGATTAGTTTGTGTCCAGTAACCACTACTTTTACAGTGTTTTCATAGTTATTTTACAGAAGGTACCCACGAAGGAGGGGAGATCCAGCCTAATTCAGAGACAGATTTCTCTCTTAAGCCAGGATATCTAGACTAAAAGGGTTGTCCACGCTCCCTATGCAAGGAAAGATGCGCACCTTCCGACCATTTTAGAGAACCTAATTCAGATAACAACTTCAGAAAGGGACTGTGTTCTGAAAGCAACTATGTGTCTCTCTGTGGAAGGCTGCAATATTAGTTCATGTCAAACAATTGTTTGTAAAAGCTGAGGTGAATACAGATGTAGGCACTTAAACTTTGACAGATGACAATTCCTGATAGAGCCTTACAAGGCACACCTCCTCCTTCCACTGCTACATAAAGAAAATCCACAGGTGCTCACAGTCTTCAAGAGCTTCACTAAACTAATACACAAGTGAGATATCTGCAGTGGACATATTATTTTTATTGAGTATTGTTGCTATTTCAAATTCAACACGTCCTATTGTTCATTAAAATCTTACTAATTGCGTCGTTTTTACAATCACTTATTTTCCAGATAAGCCTCACAGCAGTTTTGCCAAAGAGCAGTGACTTCTCTTTCATTACCAGACAATACCATCATGTTTGATAGATTTCTGAAGGATTTTTTAAGTTCCTCAGTGCTGCAAGATTTGCAAGTAAGGGAAATTCAGTCTCCTCATTCTGATTCCTTTGGCATTCAAGGGTGCCAGTCCTGCTGATTTCAGAAAAATATTTAACTTCCACTGTTTAAGTTTATGGTCCTCCATATCTGCTAGCTCAATAGAAAGTATTTCCTTAATATTTTATCATAGGAATACATCATCCTGCTTTTCTTCAGGAACAGATCAAAAAAATATTTGTTGAACAATTTCTTTTCTATGTTGCGATTACTACCCTTATCTCATGTCGTACTGATACAGTTGAACTGTTGTTTTTTCCTGACACACTTAAGAAATTCTTTTCTGAAATTCCCTGATTGGTTTTCTGCTTTTTCAGCAATGCTTATTAACATTTATTAATATCAGCTTAAACGTGTCCTGAAAAGTAGAATATTATGATCTGTGCAATCCCAGGATCTTAATGCACTTTTTCTTTGCTTTTGGCCATGAGTGTAACAGATAAGAGCATTGCCTTTCTATTCACAGTACTGAATCAGAAGTTTGTAAAGCTCCTACTGTTTGTTTCTCTTAAAGCAGATTTTGCTGTTGAAACAAGCAGGTAGCACAGTCAGTCAGCAGTTGTGCATCTCAGTTTGCTCCTTTCAGTTTACCCCAGCTGCTCACGTGTCAATCACAACCACTTGCTATGAATAGACTTGATGCCTGCAGAGATTAACAAATGGAGACCCCATGATGCAATCCTGAGACACAAGTGGAAGGATACAACATATGGAAGCCAGGTTCTGGTGAACCATAATAGCTCTGCCTACTCTGTCCAGATGTTTGCAGGGCCTCAGATACATCAAACTGCCCTCAGTGTATCACACTGTCAAATAGAAAAATCAAAACACTATGAGAAAGGCTATTCCCCCATGCCTGTAACCTTGCTGAAACCAGATAAAGCCAAGAATCCACAGGTTTGCAGCCAATTTTCTAATTAAAATATAAAAGATTCTGGTGTTCTTTAGATTCTGTAGGACTACATGAGAGTCTGATTTCTGTATTCCAAAGGCAAAAGAAATGTGCATGTATTCTTATAAGACTAACTTAGAAACGACTTCTAACCCCCACCTAAAAGGTTGCTTGTCCTGCTAATACCCTTACTCCCATATAAAAACGTGACTTTTTGGAAACTTTCATAGGGAATCAAAGTGAGAGCAAGGAATACCAGCTTGACCTCTACTGCCCAATTTTATGTCTCAGACTTTCCAGCGACCAACAGAGCAGTTACAAGATTTTTATATCAGGTTGCCTATTCCACCTCATATAAGCCTGCTCTGCATATATGCTGACAGGGTCTTTAATTACATGACTTGATAAGTTATTTTCCATTCAGTGGGTGAATCAGCAGTGTAAATGAGGCGATATTTTCTTTTTCCTCTCAGCATTCATGGTGCAGTTTTCAGCCCCATTTACCAGGAATCATCCAAACTTTACCCAGAAGATAGAGTCACTTATCACCTTACGAGTGTTTCTGTGGGCATGCCTGTGCCATACAATGAAGGGTGGCACTAAGACTCTTTGGAGAGTGCTGCCCAAGCCAGCTCTTGAACCAGAAGCTGTGTTGCCACATCAGCAGGGTGCTACAAGTGAACTAATAACCTTCCTTGGAGCCAGAGCTCACTAGTATGGGTGCAGCCTTGTACCAGCACAGCTGTTTCACTTTTGGTACCTGCATGGTTATGGACATTTTGACAGTCTCATGGCTAGCTGGAGACATGGTGTAAACATGCCCTACGGTACTCATCACCACAACCCCAAGATTTAAACACATACAGTAGCAAAGTGCTTTCAAGTGTGTATCAAGCCACTTCACCACTTTTAACCTCAGTTTTAGAAACACTGGCTAATTCTTTGTGTTTCCTTTTCCCACGAATGAACCTAAAAGCACTTCTTTTCAGAAAACTGATATTAATTTAGAAAGTCTAATTCACACCATTCTGAAGACCAAAGAGCAAGTTCAAAGCATTTTCAGAATAGATCAAGCAAATTTTCAATACATTATACTTTCACTTAAACAAATATTTTTTCCTATTTTTTTTTTCTGTAAGTGAGATGGGTTTAGCTTTCAAAAATTTTAGTGATTATTTTCTGTCTTAAAGATTATGAGGTTCTGAGGACAGTGGTGACTGGTGCTAACTTGACATATCACTACTCTGTAACTTATAAGGAACCCATATAGGCAAATATATGAAGACATCAGTCATTAGAGAGAATGGTTGTATTTTGAAATTTATATTTATATGTCATATAAAGTGTGAATGATAGACTGTGCCCATTCCACTACCAAAACATATTCAAGCTTTTCTATAAGAGACACAAATTAGTCATGAGCCAACAGGTTTGAGAAACACAAAGAGGTAAATTACAAAGCAATGTGCAGGGATTTAGCTGCATGACTCCCATTAACATCAATGGGATTTAACTGTGTGGCTCCCTGTGCACCACTTTGCAAATTCACCCTAAATTGACTAGCGTGGTAATTCCTAGACAGCATGCAGTGGGGAAGTTACTGCTTCTGTAAACACAAGGGACTGTTGATTCTCAAACATCTCCATGCTGCACTCAACAAAGAACAAGCATTCAAAGAAACATTTTATTCCCTACATCACAGGAAGACAGGAAATAAAGACACAAGCTCAGAACTCCATAGGGGACTCCAGTTCCAGAAATGTCATTTAGGGAAAACAAAACTCTCCTAATGATCCCTGATACTGTCAGATTCCTAACCTTCTAAGCCAAAAATTGCAATCCTTTAGTACCACATAGGTACTAAAGTAACAAAAGAGAGCAATTCCTTAGTTCCTGTACTAAAATTGCCTGAGAAACATAGAATCACAGACTCATAAAATTATTTGGATTGGAAGGGACCTTAAGGATCATATAGTTCATTCCACTATTCTCTTCGATATTGTTGCTCCTGAAAAACTGATCACAAAGAGTTTTATTTGTTTTCTGCTAAAAAAGGTTTATTCATTTTCATCCCTCTGCTCTCGTAAATCTTCCCTCATTCTTACATTATTAGGTAGCTAAAGGTTTCATTATTAGGTACTTAAGTCTAGCTCACCTTTTATTACCTTTGCATAAGAGCTGGAACAGTTGTACTCCTGGCTGAATAAAAGAGTACAAGCCTCGTTTGCATTGTGTATTTCCCAAAGCAGAGCACACAATTTCAATAAAGGCAAGAAACATAGTACGTGGGACAGCATAATATTAACATGCAGGTGGTTTGTGATTTGAGGAGGATGGAGATAGTCAATGGAAAATTTTGAAGAAATGTTAGAAGTCATGTTTGAAATAAAAATTATGTACTTTTCTTCTAACTGAGCCATTATTTTTAGATTTTCAGAGCTACCTGTAGTTTTCTGTCCTATAAAACCAAACTGCAGCTCCTTGATAGATGTCAATCCAACAAAAGTCAATTTGGAGATAGTACTGCCTCCTGGAAAGGCAGTATAATGTTGTAAAATTGCTGTACAAATACAACAGCAACGGAAAGTAAAGAGGAGCAAAGCAAAGCTCTTCTGATTACATTATTCTTTTTGGCAAGTTATTGTAATGTTGCTGTTTATATTATGCCAGTTTCCAAGAGCCTCAGTAAGAATCTGGCCCATCTTTTGGGTGCAAAATTAAGACAGGTGAAGCCTAAAACCCCAAAAGAAGGGGCTGGAATGGTGCGATAAAACGTACAGATGTAAAAAGCCACAGACATTGAGACACATACAAATACATCTAAGCATGCATCATTCTTAGCCTGTTCCACTCCACTGTACAATAAACTAATTTTGTCATCAGAGAGCCCAAACTTTCCCTTATAGTAGATGTACTAGTTCTTCAATATTCTCAGTTAAAATGTGGAGTTCAGGTCTACTGGAGTGAATGAAAAGAGCTGTTAAAGGACAGACCCATACGGCATCGGCTTCCTTCCATACCCTTCATTCAGTCTTTTTTTTGAGCCTGGGGGATGATCAGCATGGATCTATTTCTACCCTGTATTATCTAAGGATTCTCATTTTCATTTTCCCATTTGAGGAGTAAGTAATACTTCTGTATCACTTAGCTCCTCTATTAGCACTGAATCTCCTGAGCCCCTTTAAAGTGGATTCTCAGATTAAAATCAGCTATCCTCACAGTCTCTTCATTCAAAATGCACTGAAAAGCACTGAGAGGGAACAGTATGTTGGATAATTATCCTGGTATCTCAGCACAGTGAAAGGATACACACATCCCTTTCATGTCTGTGTCATTCTAAGGGGTTAGCAGTTCAGATCTGCTCACTCTGATTCAGAAACTGAAAACAAACCCATCCCTGACTTACTGTTTTTCAAACGTACTAAAAAATCACGGCATTTTTTCTTATAACATCTGTGAGAAAAAAACATGTAGAAACAAAAATAATTCACCCCCAATGAAAGCATCAGCCCTGTTGAAAGAATACGCCTTTTTATCCAAGAATATTCCTTTCCCATTGAAAATATTCAAGCTGTTACTGTATTGACCAGTGAAATCCTCTGCAGTCACTTCTGCTGATGAACTGGTAGGGATGTGTGCATATGTGCATACTCAGGCACTTCAATGTCACCTGCAGCTCTAAAATTTATGGTGTTAGAATGAATACTGTGGATATTAAGACACTCTCAAGGTTTTCTATTTCAGCAAGCCTCCCCATTGCCCTTTATTTAGCCCACAGTCTATGACCAAATTGGTTATCATCTTTTTCCTAAGAGCCTCATTCCTGGATTCATGGACTTACAGAAGATATTCTGCTGTATTTCCTTATTTTTTATGTCTTCATACAAAGAAAAATTAGCAGGAAAAAACTGAAAATGTGATTACATAAGGTTGAAAAGCAAAAATATAAAAATCACCTATCTAGATGAAAGTAGTTTTTGAAATACAGTAGTTAATTGCTATACCTAAACTATTAGCTTTACTGAAAGTTTTACTGAAATAGTGATTCTTCAGCCACCTTGTGATCTCTTGAGAACTTTGCCTCTGACTTCTGACCACTTTGGGCTACAGAGTGTGTAGAAAACCCTAAGAAAGTGACATCAATCAGAACATCTGTGTTCTGCAACTGTCTGCCATCATGAGGACTCTTGAATTTCAGCCGTGCTCAGCAGTGTAACTGATGAACAAAGTCTGTACTCATTTCAAAAATCCCCTCTCTCCTTCCATGTTAAGAAATATGCCCAGCTAAACCTGGTCACAGAAGAATGTCACACACAAAAATCAGTCTACTCTACCATCAGACTGATGTTTTGTTTTGTGTGGTGGAGAGCTCATGCTGGTTGCCCTGGAGTGGGGGATAGTTAATGAATACTTGCTCTCTACCTGGTCAGCAGCAGGTATGACAGAAACAGGCTCCCTGCCAGTTTCTTCTTCTTTATTTCCTCCCTCCTTACCCATTTTCTCCTCGTTGTCTATTGTCACAAGGAATTGAGTAGTTTCCAGGAAACAACCTCAGCAGTGTCTAGCAGGAACTGAACTGAAGTTTGGGCAAGAGCCTGAGCTCCCAAGGACACACTGATTTGCAGCCCCACTGCAGCAGAGGATGCTGGGGACCTTACCTGGATCAGCAGCAGGCTGCCCAGCCACTTGGCACCTGGCTTGAAATGTGGCGGTACAACAGCCTTGTGACTCATGGAAATATAAACTCAGTATGTAGTTAACGCTTCTGTGGGCTGGGATTAGCCATGCACTGAGATACATTCTCAAACATCACTCTTCCTAGATCCCCAGACCAAAGGCCTATTTCTCAGTCAAAGCCTTTGGCACCTAGAAACTACATATGCTTTCTAAGTGTAATTTGGAAACCAGGACTGAATGTCTGTATCCAGCCAGAAAACACATATAGTCTTCAATAACCTATTCTTGAACTCTAAATTATTAAATGAAATTTTTAAATTTGCTGAATTCTTCACATTATAGATCTGGTTTCAAAAGTTTCAGTCAGTTATAAAACTATGAAACTATTTTATTTTTCTCTAATAAGACTAACATGAAGTATTGTACACCATATGTGGCAGTTGTTTTGAGACGTAGAGACTTGTTGAATAGAAATTCAAGTAAAATATTTTTAATTCACCAACGGATAAGTTTCAGATAACAAACAAGAATTAAGAAACAAGTGTCGCTATTGTCGATAGATTCAAATCTTCCACCATGGTTCTACATATCCTTTTGTTATAGCTATGCTGATCCCACAGCAAGGACTTAGAAAATCTCTTTCTTTTCAGTTCCTGGAGGGTTTCAGTAGCATAATGAAAACTCCAAAACAAGGACTTCTGTATCTACTTTGTAAAAACTTATTTGGCAAGCATCTTTCAGTAACAGGAAATAACTGTTAACTGATAGCAGATAATCAAATTGTCTAGTGTTCTGGTCACAGAAATTACTATGGTATTCATCAGGTAGGAGAAAAAGAATTCATTTGTGTTAGTAACTATGCCAGAAAGGGTTGATACTGTAAAGTCTGATGGAGCACACACTGTATGCATAGCTTTTATTTTCCTGGAAAAGTTACAATCAGATAAAATATATTCATTGGCTTTAAAGCTCCCAGAAAGCTATCCAAGACAGTCACTGTAAATCTATCATTCAATGATGTCTGCTGTATTTTACTGACTCTTTGATTTTCATTTCTAAATACAGCTTCAGGTGGAGTCATTTTGGCTGGCGTTACTGTGATAACAATAATAGGCTTCTTGCACCATTTTTGACTGCCTAACAAAATAATTTATTACTTACCTTCAGGAAGTTACAACACAGAGAACAAACTTGTAGGTTACAATCCATTAAAGCTTTGTACAGGCGTTTTGATTTCTCAAAATCATGGGCTGAGTATCCAAAGCAAGAAAAAAAGACGACAACCTAGCTGCTTGAAACAAGAGAACTTTTATTATTAGAGTGAGGCTGAAATTTCCAGCACTGACATCACAGACTTTTCTTCATGTATTTCAATTCAAAAAAATAAGAGAGGGCATGGTAGGAAGATAAACCAGAAAGGAACTTGTCCAACTGACACCCAGGGTAATAAAATGATAAATAATAATGCTGTGTGCATGTTGACAGATACTTGTAATATTCAGTGCCCTGTATGCCACCTTCAGCACAAAAATGGGTCAAAAGCTATGAGGCACAGTGTGTTGGCATCCAAGTGTTTATGTCCTGTGCTATTGATGGAACTTTTGAGCTGCCTCCACTGCTTGGAGACAAGCTTTGACAGATGTAAGCCACAGCTGTACACAGAAGTGGTGCTGCTGACCTGGGAATTTTTTCTAACACAGACTGCCAGCTTCAAAAAACAAGGTTCATTTGTGGGGAAAGCAAGCCATCTGTGCTGTTCACCACACTGGAGCTGGTAAAGTCTCCTTCCATCAACTACCTCAGTACCCTACAAGTCATAAACCAGTCTCTAGAAAGACAAAATTCCTTGCCAGGGCTACAGCTCCAAGCTTTCTGACAGAGAACTGAGAATTGTCACATTTTGCAGTTGCTAATTCATGATTCTTCTCAGTATGTGGTAACAATTCTTCCGTCTCACATGTGCCTAATTTAGCACTCCTGACTTATGAAAATGTTCAGTTCTACTCCCTGTAGGAGTTATGCTTGAGAAAAGAGGCCTGAGTAGGTCCCACCAGGAAAAAAGCACCCAGTAATAAGGTAAATCCCACCATAGATAGAAAGGCTACATTCCTTCCACACTAAATCAGCTGAAAACTACTGTAGTATGTGTTGCACTGGAGGGGGTTTCATGTCTGAACTTGAAAAGTGGCCTGACAGTGGTCAGAAATATATTTTGATACATCAGCTTTATGAAGTAACAGAATAATATGAAATTATGGCTGCAACTGTATAGCAGATAAGAATGCCCTTGACCTTGGCTGACTACTGAAGTAGTTACTCATTCAAAAAAAAAAAAAAACAAAAAAAAACCGCCTTATAAAGTTTTACTGCTCCTGAACTGTTATAAAATGTATAGTTTGAAAAGTCTTCAGTTAGGGGGAAACTTGAATTAGACATTGGGCTTTTGCATTTCAAGAAGTTTTATCTTCTGGTGGTGCTTCTGGTCTTCCCTATGAATAAATCCTCAGCATTTTTATATCTAAGAGAGAAGATAATCATAAAACTGACAAATTCTAAGTTCATTTTTAGTCAACACTTTTCAAAGCACACTTTTACTAGGACACATTTTAAAAAAAAATTCAAAAGAACTCCAAGGAAAATTAATTGTATTTTAATTAACTTAGTTCTTCCTTTTCAAGACAGCTATAATGTAGATAAAAGTTATGGATTTATTTTCTAATTATAAGATTGAAGACAGGAATTTTTTCAATTCTGCAGAAATATTTAAAAGTTTAAACAAACAGAATTTCAGTGAAATATTCACTATTTATTTTACCCTTATATCTCAACAGGTTACAAGCAGACAACAAATAAAGCTTCTGCCAAAAAAAAAACTTAAAAGCCACAAAGTCACATATGAAATCTAACACTGTCCCTTGCAGGAAATTGTTCCTGACATAGTCTCTAACATCAGCAGTTGGCACAAGCTGTAACACTATGCAATGGTTTATTTTACACAATTTTAAATAAAAAGACAGCACTCTCAGACTCCCTGACCCCGAGTGACTACTTGTGGGCTCAGGTTAAAGCTGTCTGGTTCTATAAAAACTACAAAAAGCTTACAAAGGGCTAGAAAATTATTTATCACAGGTTTTGCTACCATTAACTCCATCTCAGGATATGAGTAAGACAGTAATATTGAGGCAAAATAAAGTTGGGTAAGATGGATCATGCAGAAGAAAAAGTCCGGGAGGAACTAAGAAAAATCAACATTTAAGCTAAAGTTTAAATTTTGTTGCCATCTAAATAAAGTCATCTGAGCAAAAGACACCAGAACAATGATATGAAGTAGAAGCAAGTTTAGAACAAGCTCACAGCATATTCCAGTATTAGTCCTTTATACACTTAAAGATTAAATAAGGAAAACCCTAAAGTCCCTCTTAAAAAATAACAGATGGAGGGCCTATAAAGCCCCTGATTTCCTCACATACAGTCAGAGTTGGTTGCAGTGTTACAAGTGCAAGAGAAATGTTTGGTTTGGATTTTATTGGGTTGTGAGTCTTTTTCCGAAATGCAAAGAGTAAGTGACTGCAGAACTGGCTAGCAGATGAGAGGTGTGGGCTTTTTCCACATACTCACACAGTTCCTATCTTTATTCCCCTGCTTTTCCAGTATATTTACCAAGAAGCCTTTTGCAGCAGACTTTTTATTCCTATAGATCCTGAGAAATGTGACAGATGCTCATTCAAGCTTTCTCCAAGACTTTATTTTCATCTCTTTTCCCTGTCTTCCTTAATTTAAAATACATATTTATCACGAGAAAAGTTAAGGAAAGTGTATCACAGCTCATGCAACAGGTTTGAACTTCATGGCAAATGCTTTTTACCATAGCAATAAAGGCACTTGTTACAGGTTAAGGAAGTAATTTGTCTCTGTTGGATCCCTATAATAGACATCCGTCAAAGAACTGGAAGGCAGATGACCACCAATCCAACTGTTCATGACAGATCCTAACTATTTAACTATTCCAGGAAAGAAGATTAAGCAAGAAATCTCTTCCTTCATAAACTGCTCCCAGAATGGAAAGAAAAAAAAAAAGGCTATTGTCTTCAGACAGGAACAAAGGTTTGGCTTAGGATAGTCAAAATGCTGCCTATTACGCTCACAAGGAGCAGTGACTGTTCAAAACCGCCTACATGTCTACAGTCACTATCTACATAGTATCAAATGATGTAACATTAATTTTTTACAAGTTCTTTTCTCAGGGAACCAAGGAGTCTGACTCAGTAAATTGCTATTCAATTAAATCAGTCAAAATCACAATCACTGTGTGAAATGAGAGCTGGCTAGGATCTTCTCCATATTTACCTTTCCTTGCGATTTCCACTGTCACCCTTTTCATTCTTGTAAAAAAGCTGATGAGAATGAAGCCCCACCTAAATCCATATTTTTGCATGCTTATCTTTTCTAAGGAACAGGTTTAAAGCAAACTTTCCACATCATCAAGGTTTCAATCCTGCCAATCTTCCTGAGGATGGACATTGCAACAGGAGGGTAGAGGCTGAGTTGGCTGCAAACTCACCCTGCCTGGCTGGGGAGGGGCAGAAATGCTAGGCAAACATATGACCTGCAGTGATGAACAGGAATACATGATTTAAAGACAAGCTTAGTCAGTCAAGTACGCAGACAGTTGGGATTGCAGGATTTGTTCAGTTGGGGTCAGAATCCTGTTTTTGTTCAAAAGTAGCCAAATGGCAATCCACTGAGAACAGACTAATAAAGAGCACCAGAAAATTATCTCTGCGTGTGAGAAGACAAAAGTGTAAAATTTCTTGTAGGCATGGAGACAAGTTATTTATTAAAACAGTATTAGGATTACTTGTCAAAACACACAAATCTTTCCTTTCTTATGGGATCTAACACCTTCCAACCATACAGAAAGAGTGATTTTAAATAATGCTTCCAGGAACTGTTGGAGATCCACAGTACCAGGTATTGATCCACTTGTCCTCTGGCATTACAAAGCATCAGTTGCCTGAGCTTGTATCCTCTACTTTATATCCCAAACCAGCAGTATTACTGTGGCTCCATGTAATTCTCTTCTATCAATAACAAGGAGGTGAAGACAGGAAGCATCCAAACAGCAAGACCGCAAAGGGAATATTTATTTCGTGATTCTAATGTGCAAGTCTTGAACACATGACAGACTTGCATCACTTGCACTGTCATGACTGACCCTATGTGCATTCTTAAAACAGAGAAACTAATGAAGTTTACATTAGGTCCCAGGATGTTATATTCAACTAAATCATCTGACATATGCTGAAACTTCTGACTGTGCCAACTGTTTAGGCAGCAGCATCCTCACCTGAAATATTAGAGTTAGTATAAACCTTAAAACCTTGGGTCTGGATCATGTTCTGAAGCTGTTCTCTTACAGTATTTAATGCTATGTGCACTGTAGGCTTTGTACTGACATGTTTAGCCATGGAAATCAGATTTCTTATTCCCTAAAATTCATTAAGCCAAAGCATGGAGCAATATGCTGTAGGTAGCAAAGTGCAGCAGAATCACACTCACTTTAGCAGATAAGTGAGCAAATAACATCACTGTAAGTCTGCTCCAAAGCCATCTTAAAAGAGACAGATTTGCTGTGGTACTGCAGGTGATAGTTTTTACACTGATGAATATGAGCCATTGCTATTTCTGTGTTACTGTCTGTCACCAGAAGCTGCAGAAAACACTGGCAACCATGCTGTTAGCTGATATTCATCAAGCAGCAGCCTGACCTTTTGTGCTTTCTTGCTCTCCCAGGGAGCATCCTGTGCCCCCACGCAAAGAAACACAGGAACCCAAAGGAAGCAAATAACAAAACATCCTTATTGACCACAGAAGAGCAGACATCACCTCACACAGTGATCACCTCAGTTTGATCAGAGCTTCGTGCAGCACTTAGAGATGCCTAAAGCCAGTGTGTCTCTGACCCTCATACCTCTCCACAATTACTCAGCTGCACACAGTTCTAGCCTGCAATGGTCAAGAGGACAACACGTCTGCCCACTATCCCTGGCTTCAGCATTTGCCTTTATTGATTATGATCAGCTGTAAAGCCTGTGAATTCTGGGTGCTCCAGGGGTTTTCTTGACAGATAACTAAGCCTGAGGCAAATACAGACTCATGCAGCTCCAAACAATCCTACCTGGGCTTCTTCCTCCTCCCCCTTCCCCATGCACTGCATTTAACAGTAATTGTTTATGATAAGGAGATTGTAATTAGGAACATGCACTAGTATAAGTGTCCAGTATTTCATATGCCAAGCATGTGCCACCAGCACAGACAAAATACCTCCAAAGATTCCGTTAAATTTTTATTATTTTCTTACAGGAGATAAGGAATCCCTCCCCCACTATGCACACATACATTTATGCAGCTGAACTCCACTTTCCTGTGACAGCTGATTCAAATACAGACCGAGTTACTAACGCTGCACAAAAAAAGTTGTTGGTTCTTTCCCAGTAAGTAGGAGACAAATGTCACAGAAACCAGTGCAGTGAACTTTTAAAATGGCGGTCAAGCAGAGAAATTTAGGGCTAAACATGTGGATAAACAGCTAGCCAATGCCTCATTCCCAGTCCAATGTTCATCCAAGAGTGAGAGGCAGTGTGCTGATCTTTGCAATTTCTGCTTGTGCTGCATAGGCTTCTAAAGGATTTCAGAATATATATAACGTAAGACTATTAGGAGAAGGTAAGTAAATTACAGAGTTCCCTTGCAAGCACACACAACTCCACACAGATACAAAGACAACACTCCTGTGAGAGGGGGAGTTTCAGGTTTGTAAAAGGTGGCAGTGGGAATGGTAATTTGAGTCCTATGTCAACACTTTTTCTTTAAAAGTTGCTTATTCATTCAAGCTATCAACATGTTGACTCATTTCTGTTGGCTAGAGGTAATAGCTGCACTTTCCCATACATTTAAGTTTCAACCAAATTAGAGTACAAGTTAGGATTCTTCGCCCCTGGCTGAGTCTTACAGAGCTGTCAAGACAGCAGAAGGCTTTCTCCAGGTAAATAAGATCTGCATTGCCATGGCACAGCTCTTGCTAAATCTGTGAGCTTTATCTGATGCTGCCATCAGTGAGACCCACCAAGGAAGAAATACATGCCATGCCCACAATTATGCATACTCTGCTAACTGAGTTTCCTTGCAAAACAAAAATGTTCTAGGGAAAAAAAAACCACAAAACTTTATCCAGCTGACAGAATTAATGCCTCAGTCTTTTGGATTTCACTGCAAATATAAAGAATAAAATAACTCCAGTTATATATTTTATAGACTTTGGAGAAGAAAAAGTCCTTTTTTTGAATATGGACACTTGTATAAGCATTTTTTGCAGTTTAGATTTATCTGAAAGATGGCTATTCCCCTTGATAAATAGAGATGCAACCGTCATTTGGAAGATGGATTTCACAGCAAATTATCAGGCAGTTAAGGCCTTAAAGTTTTATCATTCTACCTGACTGAATAGAGCTCAGTAAATAGGTTGTCTGAGAACCCCAAAGGCAGACTATGCATTTCCGAGCCCTTATCCATCAACCTGCTCCATGTCATAGAGAGCAGCCTGAACAAGAGTACAGAAATTCAAAGAAGCCCTTTAAGATCAAGAGGTTTGTTATATTTCAAGTCCACAGCATATAGGGAAAGAGCCCAGTAACATTTCTGGGCAGTAGTGCACAGTCTTTACAGCAATGTCTGGAATACCAGTGAGCACACTTCTATACATTATCATCTTCCCAGCTCTAAAACAGTTTTACCAACTCAGCTCTTACAGCTTTTGTTTCACCTGGTCAGTCAATACAGGCTTACCTTCATTAGGAGAAAAAAAAAGTCAATCTTAACTGTTATAGTAATATCTAAGGCAAGATAAACAGCATTATATAATAGAAGCAACCCTAATGTTTAGGTTGCTCTTCAATTATGAAAGATTATGACCTTTTCCTGAGATACCTTTGCAATAGAAGCCTTTGCTGCAGCTATTAGAAATTCAGCAGAGAAAGCCCTTAAGCTAAAAAAAGTGATTTTGCCTTGTCTTATGAAATTCAATTAAACTTTAGCTGCAATCTCAACTGCTAAAAAAATTTAGAAGTCGTATTTCCTTTCTTTCCCTTGCACTCCCCAGAATATAAGAACAGCTGCACCAAGTCAGTCTAAAGGTTCATCCAGCTCAGCTCACGGCCTCTCTGACAGTGGCCAGTAGCAGATGTTTAGGGAGAACGTGTAAAATACAGGGCAGACACACCATGATATTCCCTGCTAAACCTCCCAGTTTCTGACAGTCAGTAGTTTAGGGACTTCTTGAGTCTAACTTAAAGACCACAATACTGCACATATAATTAGATGGTATGATCCCCACCTACATTACTTTGCATCTATCAACACGAATTTTGTCTGTCTGGCCATTCACTATTACCAGATAATCCTGCAGATTTTTAGACTTCTTTTTTTTTTTTCTAACTCTGAAAAATTTTGTATCATTGTCAGTCCTTGTCAAGTAATACTTCATCCCTTTCCCACACTATTTAGTAATACCTTAAGTGGCACAAGTTCTGGAACAGGTTTCTGAGACATTCAAATACTAACCCCATGCAATTCCAAAAAATTACCATTTACACTTCTTTCTTCATAATTTTCATCCCATGATAGCTTTATTTCATTTAGAAGCTTTGGTAAGGACTGCTGAAAAAGTTAGGATTTTTTAATCTTTGTGTACAGTATCAACCAGGGCAACCCTATCCACACAATCCTTTACTGCTTCAAAGAACTGAAATAGATTTATGGGGAGATGTATAATTTTTCAAAAGCTGTGATGGCTCCTTCCCACTGAATTGGTGTGTGTACTCATTCTCAGTTTTATTATTGTTTCCACCAGACTTCCTAGTACAAAAACCAAACAATGACTCAAAACTCTCTGGAATTAATTTTACACATTGGTGCCATATTTCATTCTTTTGTGAGTTCTTTTTGAAGCTGTGGGTAAACAACTATGACAATTTGCTACCACTCTTCCCTACCACTCTTTTCACTATGGAACAGTGTTCCATAATGAAACACCTCCTGTCAATACATGATTTTCAGCTATTTTCTCCAAGTCATCCTGCAAAAAAGATCTCCCTTGCATGTGATCAGTCTCTTGTCCTTCTCTAGCCCACAGGGAGTGAGGTCCTGGGCTGCCCACATGCCACAGCCTGAGGATTTCTCAAAGCAGAATAAAGCAGCAACTAGGTTGTGGCCTGTGAACTTCTGTGATCTATCTCACTTCCAAAGTTACCACTGGGGACCAATTTAGGAACACTAAGTTCTGAAGGCTATTAAAAAACTGTTTAATGTCATTCTGAAATACACACTCTGTGATTTTAAAGTCAATTGCAAATTAAACACAACTTTTTCAAATTCTGTCTAATTAGGGGATCAAAAACCAGGGATGTCAGTTGTCTAAGCTGCAAATAATGTTCCTAAACTAGCAGCTCCTACTTATACCCTTTTCACATTGCAAAATGGCCCCAGCCATTTGATTCAAAAAATACCTGCAGAACTGTTTTATGTTTGAAAGCAGCTGGAGGGTTGAAAGAGTCTTTGGTTTGAGCATGGCTGACCTGTTTAATTCTGTTGCCTGAACCAGTCTGTAAAGTACTATCAATTCATGCTTTTTCACTGATACAGCCCCTGGACACTCATAACAAGGCATATGCCAAACAAAAGGACTCCCTTTGGCATTTCTTGCAGGGGACACAACCTTGAGTGTAAGAAATAAAGGGGGATATTTTATTCAGACTCTGAGCAGAGGCACTACCTACACTTCTCCTTGGCTCTTTCATTTCTAGACCAAAAAATACAGACTACTCTGTAACTAGTGAGCTGATGCTTACTCTTCACTTTAATGTATTAGCTTTTCAAAACTGAATTAATGCACATGGATGACCCCTCAACCAGCATAGAAAAATAAATTATTATTCAGAATATCATGTCAATGAATCCCATTAAAATTCTTACTTTATGATTTAAGATTTGCAGCTTACTATATACCCTCATGTTGAAAACCGTGCTTGTAGGCAGAAATTGTCTAGGCAAAGCTGGTTGTTTCAAAAAGTCAAAAGACACATGAAGCAGCTGAAACTCTTGATTTGAGGAGCATATTATTATTTTTGGCAACTAAAAAACAAATGAAGCTTTTAGGCGGAAATAGGGGCAGCTGTGACAGGCTTTAACTGAAGAGAAACACCCATATGTGCTACAGCTCACACATACAACACAATGTATTACCATGAGAAATCCACTAAAATAACTGTTGAATCTATGAAGTCTGGAAGTTCAAAATAGGAACCAGGCACCTATTTACTAAACTGTCAACAAGGTGGATAACACAGTGCTTCAGCACCTTCAATCTGCCAGCACAGTGAAAACTACCTCAGTCCTTGCAATATCAAGCTCTGAGTACACACAGTTTGCAGCTAAGTCCTGGGTTTCGCTCAGCTAACACGTCTAACCCAGATCCTCAGTCTTTGATCACACCTATCAGATCCAGACTTTGTACAGTAAACACAGAGGTAGTTATGAATTTTTATTCCACACCAGTGTTATTAGGGCATTCAGCAGAAAACTGTAACGTCAATCTGGTCCTTGTTTTAAATCAGATACAACTTCAAAAACCTCTGTCCCTTTACAGGTGGAGGATGGTGGCAGTGCTTAGACATGGACGGGCAAGAGAGGAGACTTTTTTGTTGAGAGGGAGTCCTTAAATTCACCAGAGGGATGGGGATAGATAAAATTACAATCTGACAAGGACATCACAAAAATCTCCACAGATTCTGAAAGGCTCTTGGTAGCTAATTAGCACATTGTGAAAAATTACTGTTATTGTCAGCTATGAGATATTATTTTGGTGTTTCAGTTCACTATCTTCACCTGGCTATGAAAAAAAAACTAAATTACCTAATTCTACATCCATGATTTCTGAGATAGACACATAGCACAAATTATTTTTCCAGTTCAATCCCAGCTGTGTGCAAAAAAAAAAAAGAGGGATGGGACAGCAGATACTGCATCATTTCTGAACCTGGTTTGAGTGAGGAACAAAAATAAGCTTTTGCACCTAAAATCGAAACCTTTTTTTTCCTCAAAATATTAATTAACTAAATACAGTTACTTAGGTTAGTTGCTGTGGCTACAGCAACTTTTATCAACATTATAAATGTCCCTGAGTGTACAGTATAAAAATAACAGCCAGAAATATTCTTATGCCAAACAATGATCTGCTCTGAAATTGTTATGTTTATATATTATAAGCTGCAACTGTCAAAACACTGGGTTGCTGGAAGTTTAGACAGAAGTTTTGCAGACATTTGTGCTGCAAATGTGCTTAACTATCTGAGAGACAGATGCAGCAACAAAAAAACCAGAGAGCAGCCCACAAGCAATTAGCTGCTGCAGTGTATCCCGCTCACTTGAGAAACATTCCATGGACTTCATGTACCAAACACACACCCAACCAGATGCCTTGGGTGGCTACCTAGAAACAGAGACCAGACAAGAGTAAGGGAATAAAGGTAGGAATTTATTGGAAAGGCCTTCAAAGGTACACCCTGGCGAGCCAGAGGCTACTTCCAAAATGGACCTCAAGCTGGAGGACGAGTCATGAGTTTCTTCACACTTTTATAAGTTTGGTCCATTTGCATATCAGCATAAATTTGCCAATTAAAACTTTAGCTAATTATGTAATTTCTTCAATTTCTCCACCTCTCTAGGGGTTCTAGTTTACACATTTTGGGCCTAGGACACTCTGAGTGTCCTTGAGTAGCAAGCTCGGAGAAGCTTTGTTGTGTCTATCTGGCCTAAGAGAGCAGCTAATGAGCTACAAGAAACTTCAGAGTTACACACTAGGCAATACAGAATTTGAAAAGAATAAAAGTTAAAACCTAAGGCATCAAACCCACCATGTGTGTGCCGAGCCCCTCTGTGGAGCAGCAACCTGCGGGTCAGCCGCTCTGACACGGCACGAGGCTGGACACTCATGGCAAACGCCCAGGGAAGCTTCGCACTGCTGCCCACCTCCCTGTCCCGAGATCCCGGGCTCCATCCCTGCTGACACAGCTCCCGCCCCCTTCCAGCCCCACCAGCACTGACCACTCTGCAGCAGGCAGAAGCCAGCTGACATATAGATGCTCTGCCCGTGTGTCTGCCGTCAGCATTTTCTAAGGGCTACCTTCGGCAACTCACAGCTCCTTTAATCCCACACTGGGTCTCACATTCACCCTTGGACAGGCGTGGGTAGGTACATGGGGGATGGAGGAGCTAATTAGAAGATGGAATTCACACAACACAGCAATAGACATTACAGGATTTCCCAAGCTTACAGATGCAGCTTAGTGTCAAAATTTTAGAGTAATTTCATCAGGCTTTAGATGTCATGTCTCTTTGATATTAAGTATCCAATAATTTGATTATCTAGTAGCTTAAACAGGTGGGGCTGCACAACTGCACAGTTCTTCAAAATAACTTTGGAGCACAAAGGTTGAAACAGATTCCACTCAACTCCAGTTACCTTTCAGTGAAATGCAGCAAATTCAGAGGAGCTACAACATGTGTTGTGTACTTGATACACTGACCTCCCGTTAAACTTAGCCATTTAAAATAAATATTCGAGAATTACTTACACTGCATTTTTTTCAGATCACTGAAGAGAAAAAAACTGGATATTCATACATTCCATCTCCATTTTCCACGGAATACTATCAATCTTCATTTTCATTGCATCTTTAATGTTGGCAATGAGAAATTAATTGCATTAATTCCTTAATTTTTCTATGAGGAATCTAACTTTGATTTTGAAGATATGGCAGTTTCCTAATTAATTTTATTTGAGGACTTTCTTCCCTGAAAACAAACTTCAGGCAAGGTTACATGTAACTACATATTTTACCTTGGTTTGAAATCCTTATACCACTAAATTTTTTAGCACTTTCAAAGGAATTAACAAAGTCAAAAAGTCTCTCAAGACATCATATTTTAGCCATGCTAAAACTTTCTGCTTTAATCTCCACTCTCAGGCACTGAAGTGGCACTTAGCTTACCTAAATGAAAAAAATTAGTGCAGGAAAAAATTCGATCCATGATGTACTTCAGTCTTCAGTCTTACCTACTGTCATGAAACTTCATGCCAGTAGTGCACCTCTCCCGAGATAAACGTAACTATACTCTATACAACTGCATAAATGTTAAAATAAAATCAGGCAGAAAAACCTGGCTTTTTGCCAGTTTCAAAAGGCACAGAAATATGTTATTCTCATCCACTCCAGGTTTACAAATTTTGCTGTGAGCAAAACACATTTTTGCTGCATCCTTCCCTAAGTAATTTTCCCAGGGTAGAATATGATTCCTCCTTGAAGAATTTTGCTTTGCAAAAAGAAACTGCTAGAACTTTTTTTCTTATTAAAAGCAGTTTTCTGGAGTACATTGCAATGAAACACCTCTCCTAACCACCTAATTATTCCAGCATCTATGGAAATCAGAGACAGGTAGTGGCAAAGTAACAGTTCTAAATTCTTCCCTAAAGGTTTCTCTTCTCTGCACTTCCCCAGCCTCCTGGAGCTCATACTAGCCAAGTTTGTCACAGACATCCACCTGAGGATGACAGAAGATTCTTCATTTTGGACTAGAAGTGAGTGGAAAAAATCATCATCCTTTTTGGTGAGATTTAAAAATTCTCAAACTAACCTTCTCAAGGAAAATATATTTATTAGCATTGCGCAGTTCAAGCTATTATGTTATTCTTTAGCAACACCGAATCAAGCTGGGCCTGCGCAAAAAAGGAATAAAAATGCTTCTATCTCTCAACTGCTAATTCACTGCAACAGGGGCACCTCCTGGAGCAGGTCAGCTGAATGCCATTCCTTATACAGCACAAGGACCAGATGCTTTTCCCATTCCTAAGTGAAGGACATAAGCCCCTCCTTCGTGTTACTGAGGGACATCTACACTGCAGGTCGTGTAGTTACCTTCAAGATACCTAGTTATTATAGTCCCAGTAGCACAGGTATAGCAGCACAGAGCACAACATGGGCAACAAAAGGCTGGGAAATAGAAACATGAAGAAATAAAGTAAATATTCAATAATTAGCCCAAACAGAGTTCTTTTAGCTGCTATGGCCAAAGTGCTACTGAGTCTTAGGCTAAGTTGTTTAAAGCTGCTAAGGAATGTCTTATAGTCCACGTCCTTAGCATTCCTCAAAAGCTCTTTTTCCTTTCTGTTCCACCCTGACTAGATGCTGATCCAACAAGACACTGCTGATTTATCTGCTGGATGAAGCTGGCAAACCCATCTATGTCCAGTGGCTTGATTCATCTTCCAAGGTTCTTTCATTCCGCGCCAGTGAGGAAGTTTTTTTATTCCCTGACTGACGTGCTGTAAGGTTTGCTTTCTTTGCTTTTCTTGCTTAGATTATACAATTTAGATGCAATCAGATCTCATGCTTGTGATCTAAATTGCTCACCAATACATCATATTTTGGTAAGTAAAATGCATTTTACAGATGCAGAAAGAGCAGAGAGTGAAAGGGGCCACAGTCCTCTGTTATAACTGTTGTGGAGGCTGGACTTGGTAAATCAGTGGCTTAAGCTGTTATAATAAATAAGAAGCTTTTTTATGCAGTCTTGGTACACAGACTCAAAAACCTGACACGTGAGAGGTAAATAAAGTGCTGAAACAATTCTCAGCAGAGCCAAGATGATAAGTTTGCTGCATTAAAAAAAAATAAATCAATTACTTTTTCCCAAGTGGTCATTGAAAAACAGCACATGTCAAAGCATTTCATCAAATGAATAAACATAAGGAAAGTATACTTAAAAGATGTGCTGAGGGCCAGAGCTCCAAAGGTAACATTGACTCCTGGTTGTCACAAAAACAGTCAGCGCTGGTATAGGACAGTGGAACTGCTAGAAGAGAGTTGAAAGCTGAGCTATGTTTTCTGTTTACAGCCTCTAGAGCGTGTGTTTGGGTTATTTCAGTGTCCTCTTTGTGAGTTTTGAACCTTCTAAGGGTTATTTACTTATTTCTACCTCCAACACACTATTTCGAAGGCTTGACCTAAGGCCAACACAGCTGAACGTGTCTGTGCACTTACAAACATGATGCCTCTTTATCTTAAATTTAACCTGAGGCCACCAGAGCAGCAGGGATGCATCTGTACAGTTAGACTGGCAAGGTAATGAGGCAGAGACCATAACCAGCTTACACACTGAAGAGGCAGAGTGGGATATTTAACCCGTGGTCATTGGTGGGTTACACAATCCCCATCGATCTCAGCCTAACTCTGCCCTTACCTAGGAGGCCCCACACAAAGCATGCAGTAGTACCAGAGCTAAAGTTTAAGACTTGTGGTTGACAAAGACTTTTTTTCTTTTATATGATGCAAAACCAGACGTCTTACATGCAAAGTGAATGCCAAAAGTAAATCCTTTAAGACACTGTGCTGCTGAAAATTTCAGTCAAATATACTTTGGCAAACTAGATACACACTCTATACGTTCTCTATGAACTTTTCCCTGCTGAAAAAAGGTCATGCCTTCCAGCTATTTCAGAAATGAAAATACCCCATGCGGGGTTATATTAAAACATGTGAAAGTGTATAAAATGCATACGCTGTCAAATGCAAGGTCTAGAGTCAAATGTAGCATTGAGGTTGCTCAACCAACCACACAGGTCAGGAAATTCCAAGAGTTAATGGTCCATGGTCTTCTCTTGTATAACTCCACTAAAACTATTTTGCATTCCCAAAACTCACTGACATAGAAACATATGAAGAATTTCCATTTATTTTAATTTATTAATGTTTGTGTTACTTAATTCATGGTGGAGACTAGTAGAAGATTCTATCTGGACACATTAACATAATGATGAAACTGAGTTAATTTCAATCTGGGTGTATAATCTTTGAATGAGAAACCTGAAGTCAAGACCAAGTGGTCCAAAGACCAATTTAGTACTTAACAGCTCAGGAGTTAAATTAACTTCCTATCTCTCTTACAGATTCCCAAGTGACCTTTGGTTAAAACACCTAAATCTCCATGCAATATTAATTCATTCCCATATTAGTATATTTAATACAGAATAACTTAATTTCAACTTGATCTACCTTATTTTCTTCTGCAAGAACAATGAAATAGGCCAATTTTGAAGCTGGCATCACATATATTTTTTATTCATTTGAACATTTATTTTGAAATCGTATCAAAAGGAGCATATCTTTCCCACGCTGTCATAACATAAGCAGCCCTTATAATGCTTTATGAAAATTCAAAAGAGACTGACTAGTCATGGAAAACATCAACATGAATGGACTTTTAGAGAGGCAAGACTGACTTAAATAGGATTAGAACTGAAGCTTGAACATATGAAGGAAATTTGGACAATTATCCCATTGCCTTTCCCATTGTCAGAATGTCAGCCATCACTTGTGTCATGTTAGCTGTCACTGCTACATGCACATTCTTCTGGAAGAAATGCACATAAGTTTCCTGAAAATATTGAAAGATTTCATAGTTCCATTGATTTCTTTTCAGAAAATAAGATATGAGAAAAGACTTTCTCTTGCAGTTTAGTTCCTACCATTTGATTCTGTTACTCAAAGGTTGAGTGAGGAATGCTTAATGGTTTAAACTTTTCTTTAAATTTAAAATACATTTTAAAGTAATAATATGTATAATATGCTTTTATATACTTGGAAAATACCTTTTATTTTCCCTTAACCTAGTTTCTTAGTGAAAAAAAGCAGATCAACTCAGTTTAAACAAGTCATTATCTAAATTACTGAAAAATACTCCTCTAAAATAGCAAATTCTTAGTGTTTGCTTAGAGAAATTAAGCTGAAACACATTGGCAGCACTAAAACACTGTAGGCACTGTTGATTTAGGTCACAAATTGTCCTTGCATTTTTATTATTATCTTTATGTGTCTTGTTGATTAAATATTTTATATACCTTCAAATATTTCTTTACCTTTTTTAGAAGATAAAATATACATGTGGACTTCTCATATTAGACTCTCACTTTTCTAAAATGTAGAATATACTTGCTGTATTTAAAGATCTCATGAATCCTTCCACGTGTACTTACAGCTTCATTAAGTTGTAAGGAAATGTTATGAAATGGATGTATTTGTTACTAAGGGTGGTTTCACAGGTGTTTAAAAATATGCCATCTGACTGTCCTCTAAAATATGACAAAACTTTGATATCGTAATAATGTTATATACTGAGATAGCCCAAATATACACTGACATTCCTCTTTGGGAAATATATAAGATATGGTTATAGATGCTCAGTTTCCTTTTTCTGAGTCCTTTTCTGTGAATATTTCAATTTGAGTGGAAATACAGAATTAAAAATTATATAAAAGAAATGGAAAAAAACTCACTGATATTTCTCAGCCCTGAAGTGTGAAGTTTTAGAGATGTCAGATTTCACATTCTCTTTGCGCTCAAAGATACATTTTATGTCTTTAGAATTGTCAACGTACAGCTAAATAAATGTGAAAAGCATTTGCAAAGCTGTCACGTACAAAAATATCTGGTTAACCTCTATTTTGCATGAAAATAACCAGTGAAAAACTCTGTCCCCCAGCGCATCAACAAAATAGGAACGATTTCCCTGGAAATTTCACGTATGCTCTGAAATTCAGAATAAAAATCACGAATGAAGACTGGTGTTCTGCAGATCCAAGTGCCCAAAGAAAATGCTACAAATCCAAAGAATGCTCCTGCATGCTACCTTTCATGCAGTAATACCTAATTTAGCAGACAAACATGAAAAAGCATATGTAGCCAGGAAAATCCCTAAAAACAATACAGGAGGATGGGAAAGAGCACACTTTATTATTATGAGTATTATGAGTGCGGCCAGTATTCATTTGTGCTCAAAATTAAATACTATACTCAAGAAAATAAATATATATCAGTGACTAAATAAACTGTCCCACTCAGAACTACCACTACTAATGGGAGTTTGCTGTTGCTGTTTCTGCAAAGAGTGGCAGCTAGCATGGAACAGTATTTCATGGTTCCCACACCCACAGCTGTCCACAAGTTCTTCCTCCATGACTTGCAGTGGGCTGAGAAAACATTAAACTGCAAAGTCACCCACACTGTTGGGGATAAGGACCAGAAGTTCAGGTTTCTTCTTTCCAAGAAAGTGATGGCCTGAGTGACTGAGAGAGGTTAGTAGTCATTGCACACAAATCTCAGTGCAAGGCAGGGATGTAGGGTTCCCCAAAAATGCCTTAAAACAGAGGGATATCATTGTTTATGTTACATGTCAGTCACAAAAGACAAAGCTCCAAATTGCCTGGAGACTGGAAATGTGACAAGTGCCAGTCCATTCCTGATAGATTCGGCTAGATCAGTGCTAGAGAAAATGTTTCATCTTCCCAGATTTTTTCAGCTAAAACTACAGTCAAAACAGAAATGAAAATGCATAGTTACCAAGATGACAATTATTTAGACCCCAAAACAGACTTCCTTTGAATTAAAAATGATTTCTGAGAAATAAAAAGTCCTAACACTTGTTCAACACTTTTAATTTAAAAAAATAACAGCATTCAAAAATTATGACTTTCTTTCAGTCTCGCTTTTCATTTGATAATTTTTGTGTTTCCTTAATTATACGATGCATGGCAGACTCCTGGATTTTCCCAAGAGGTTATAATATACCATCTCTTAGAAACAAACACTTTAATTAGGTTCATAATTCTAGCTTGTACAAGGTGTCTAGTCAGCTCCTAAAGCAGAGGAATGCAGGTTTTTGTACAACAGGTTTGAGTAAAAATATGAATGTTTTAGTGGAGGATATTTATAAAGGCCATCTTTGGCCTCAGGGGTTAACTTCCTTATGCAATATCTCCTGCTGTGAAACACCCTCTGCTAGAGCCTCTCTTGCTACCAAGCACAGGGACAGTTTTAGACCAAAAAAAAGGCTAAATAACCATTGTGAACACCCCACTTTTAAACACTCAGGATTTTTTTCATTAAGATATTAAAGTGCAGGTACATTATAAATTGTCATACGCTCACAGACTGATGTCTTTGTGCTTCCTCCAAACCCTTCTGCAGCTTGTGTTTCTCTCATTAAGATCTGTGCACAAAACCTATGTGTATCAATAAGTTCTACCTTGATCCAAACCCCAGCAACACAAAGCTTTCTTGAAGCCTACAGGATTAGCAAATACTACAAAATTAAAGTTAACTATAGAAAATGTAATGCACAGTGTACAGATCCAGTGAATGCTCCAAGAGATCGCTCCCAGGTGTAGAAGGTGGACAGACTCTGACCAGCTTCTCGTGCTAGTGACAAAAATGTTCCAGCATTCACCTTTTGCACACATTCCAGCATTCTCATTATGCAAGTACTCCACAGTGAGAGTTATGTTCTCTGAAGCATGAATATAAAATAAAGAAGCTTTCAGTGGAAAATATGTATGCTTTCATCAGTATTTTTCATTTAAATGTTCTTGCATGCTAATCAGAGCCTTCATTTAGAGCACAAACTCACACTTCTCTTGGATCTCAGTTCGTTAACACTGCACAGAAAGGGCTATGGATTCCAGAAGAAGCATCAGTCCAGAAATTGTTCCACATGGGAGAAATTCTGTTTGGCTTTCAGAGAAATTAAGGGAGTTTTATAACTATGGGCATCTCAAAATTTGTGGGTGATAAAGTCTAAAAGAAAGATCAACATTTAGGCTAGCAGGTAACTCTCCAGACTTATCCAGCCAGCGATGCAGGCAGCCAGCCCCACTAGAAAGCAGCTTCGCATCAAATGAAGAGCAATTGATCTTACAAACACAGAGGGAATGAACTTAGTCTAAGAGCCAGCCAAAGCAATACACAAATGAATTCTTGAGAGACAACAGGAATATCTGTATGGCCATAAACCACAACATGCTCTGCCAGAAGTATGACAACTCAGGATAGGAAGAAGAGACATATGCAAGAGTCCAGACCCCATTTATGAACTTCTAAAATGTGAAAGTTACAAATTCTTTTTGTAATATCACAATTCCCTTATTTTTTGTCATTTAAGCCAATATTATCTGCAGCAAAATTGCTAAAATCATATTATCTCATTCAACATCTGTTGGATTTTACATGATAAAGGGTCATCTCAGCCCATATATTTTTCAAATAACTAGATAAGCCACACTCAATTTTCTTTAGCACATCAGTAGAGCCTAGAAGAGGGAAAATATATTTTTTAGAGCTTTTAGAAAGTTAATGTGAGTAGACATATATCATGCTGTCTTCTAATTTATCTGAATAAGGTTAAGAAAAAAGAAGATTCCCCAGAAATTCCCAGAGATACAAGACACGATCTGGCAGCCTTACTCATAGGCCGCCCATGGAGTAAAGGACTATTTAACACAAGTACAGTTTGTAGGTTCCGGCTTTACAAAGCTAATGAAAAATTGGGTCCTTCTATTCTCATTTTGTGAAATGTAAAAGCAGTAAATAGTAGAAGAAAAGATTTCAAGATTTCAAGATTTTTGTTTGTTTCACATTATTAATTAACACCAGATGTTAATACTCTAATTTTTTTTTTTTAAGACTGTGGAGTCCTAGGCTCATATGAGCTATGACTTCTGGCTAAGCTTGATTAACTTGATTAATTTCTACTATGTTCATTCTTGCTGTCGTATTGAAATCCAGTTTTCAAGGGGATGCCAAGTCCTTGATGAAAACAGTCTTTTATTATATCCTAACCAATGGATTAGAATTAGATTGGGCTCATATGGGAATAATCAAGCACAGTTTACATTTAGGCCATTCAGCACATTTAATATGCACTCACACATACAATGTATAAAAAAATATATACTATTAAAAGCATTGTTTTGACACAATTGAAGAAAATACAGATTCAAAGTATTCTAGGTCATTCGCACACATCTTTCTTCCATTAATTTTAATGGAAGAGATGGACCAGGTTCATGCTTGGCTTGCAGTGATACAATTTCACAGAAGTCAGTTGGACAAAAATTGATTTACTTTTGCTAAGAATAAGGGTGTAGATCTCCCAAAAGAGAATCAGTTTGTGAAAAAAAAATGATACTATGCCAGAAAAATTCAAAAGTACTCTCATTTGGCAAAGATATATTGATTAAAACCCCTGAGCTCCATCCTTTCTTTCAAATATTTCATTCCTACTGATGTTAACATGTATGAACACAAAATATTTAAGTCCCTTTAAATGTTAAAAAAGTTTCACAAATAAGGGCTCTTAGATAAGCAATTTACTGGTTAACTTCTTAAAAGATTTCTGAGAATACTGATGTCCTCGAAAAATACTACTGGACGTCCTTGGAAATACGTTATTTGGTAGCATTTTGTTTCTGCAAAATATTCAAGCAAATATGGTTCAGTTACAGCAAATCATGCCAGTACTGTAAGAATGCTAAATGATTTTTTATATACTTTCTACTTAACAAATTATAAAACACTCTATACCATGAAAGAAAGACACAAAATTAAGACAAAAAAAAAAATCTTAACTAAAATATATTTGTAATGTATTTTTCCGTGTGCATAAATGTACTGCAGCGTAAGGTATTCCTTAAGATACATAGTTCTTAACATGATTAGTTGGAACTGATTTCAAAGTATTTCACTATTAGGTTTAGATTGGCTAGCTGTCTAAATAATGCATTTTGCTTTACTACATAAACATAATACAAAAGTATTAATTCATGTAAATATTAATTTATGAGATGATGCAAGCGATCAACAAGCCTATGTTCTATTTATTCTCTGTAAATTTCTGTCTTCGGGGAAGATGATTTTAACTACAAGTAAACCTATTGTGAATCCAATCTAAATGGTAATATAAACAAGTGTTATAATAACACACTTTTTTCATCTTTTTTCTTTTTTTATCCTTATATAACATTATTTTAAAAAAATGTGCATTAAAAACTTAAAAAAAAAAACAACAACAAAAACATCTTACTTTCTTGCCAGGAGAGTTTCCCAAATTACATGATTCTCCAAGAGTGAATTACTGGGACACAAGGCAATAAAATATTTATAACTCCTTCTTCACCATATCAGAAACATGATGAGAAGATTTCTGAGTAAAGGAGAACACTTACTGTCTGTTAGATCTGGGTTGTGGGAGATGCTGCTGAATTAATCCTTCCATGATGTCATGTAGACAGTTCAATAAGAAGAACCACAAATACCCGTATATTAAAAATATAGTACAACTTACAACCAGGAAAAAAACCCTCTATTTCTCTGGAAAACCAACCATCAGTTACACATTACCACTCTGTGCTCTCCGATTCTTGGCTTTATCTGTCAGATTCCCACCCAGTCAGGACTATTTCAAGTCCAGTATGGGCTTTTCGTTTCACTGAGGGACGACAGTCTTTCCAGTGGAAGTTATTTTGAGCACCACTGAGTGTAGCTTTGCCAGACCTTTATGCAGCTCAGTTTTCTGCTTTTACACTTGTGAACAGGCTATTGGATTAATATCTAAAGTGTCTCTGGTCACGTTGTTGTTAGAACCCCATTATACTAATGTACACATATGTTAATATATTAAGGACATGCTATACCTGGTTTTTAACCTGCTGCAAGATTAAATTACTGTTCTGGAATACCTTGAATATTTTTTCCTGCCTGTGCAGGTTAACTGAGAAAAATACACCAAAGATATCAATGTCTTCCGACAATGACATTATGATGGTTCATTTTGAGTGCTAATGGCAGGATGGTGCTGCTGTTTTTAAAAAAAAATTTCCATTGCGATACAGATAGAGCAAATAATTTCAAAAATAACCTTAAAAGGCCAACCTTAAAAGGCCTAATTCCTGTTGAAAATAGGGCTCACTGTAAATTACTTCTACAGAACTGAGTCCCACTGAACAGCTTGCTATTGCTATTCAGCTAGAGACAATTCCTACCAAATTAAACAGGCCCTGGACACTGATGGTCTGTTAGACAATTCACCTGTTCAGGAAGGATTCTTGTGAGCATGATGGGTTCAGCATCAGTAAAAGGACTTAAGAATAGCTGAATTGGTCGTCACCACACCTCACATTTCAGTCTTAAAAATTGGTCACTCTTATGTATTTGATGTTTTGTGAACTCTTAAAATCTATAGACATCTTGTATTGTTGTGTCACAGGCTTCAAAAATGTGTAATGTGTGGAACTGTTGGTTTGTTGTGCTTTTTTAACAAATTTTGTTGTTGCACTTCCAGCAACAGTGGAGGGATAATCCTTCTGGAATACTGAGTCTGATTATATTGAGTAAAGGCTGATTTTTTTACCAAATAAAAGTAAAAATATAAAGCTGTGTGTAGGCTAATCTGGAGACAAGAAGTATTATTTAATTGGTTTGTGCTGATAGCTTGCTATTTTTTGTATTTAGATAAAACATCACAGCACAGTTGTGACTTTTCATCTCTTTAGTTAAGTGGAAAATATCACATGCTTTAACAAACAGACTTTTTTTACTTACAAATCTATGCAAGTAAGAATTTGCAGACAACACAGTAAGATATTCTGCCTCCTAATAACAAGATGAAAAGCTTTGTAATTTGTAAAATAATAGGGGCGAAATAAAAAACAATACAAAACAAAACCAAAACTGCAGGGTGCCTCAAAAAGAGTTGTTCAGTTTACAGCTGCAATCCTTTTATTTTCCCTTTCCCTCCGACACCAGAGCTGTACGTTCTGGTGGTATGCAGTGATTGTTTTCTGTAATGTCCAGAGTAATGTATTTCTCTCTTCCAGAGGACCTTTATTTTCCTCTGCATTTTAAAGAAGAGCCCTATGGAGAAAAGGGCATTAAGAGGTGATGAATTTGGTATGGAAAAGACATATAGAGCAAAGTTGCAATATTAGGATACTGCTAGAACACTCATTAATGTCATCTCATTATAACTGCTTAAGATATTCCACATGCACCCAGCCTTGCAACCATTTCCTGGATATTTGCTTTTAACACCTTGCTCCTTTCTGTGTGTACCTCCAGCACTCCCACTTTTTATCTCATCAGCCATGAACTCCTCACCTTTTCCTTCAACAGCCCACTCCTGCTAGCTCACAAGGACTAGAAAAATGTTGCGCACATCTTAAATTCACCCACATTTTCATATTTCAAGTCCCTGACCGTGTCTAGGCAGCCAGTGGCCTGAGATTGCAGCCACACATGCAGCTCTGCATTGTCTTGCAGTTTCTTTGTGCTTCCCCGGGCTGCAATGGACCTACCAGTTGTGTCTGTCTCATCCTTAAAAGTTGTGAGTTGCATAATGAAGGATTTTCTTCCTTGTGAGTCTTTTCAGAGCATGTAGTTCAGCTTGGTCAGTGAACAGTGCTAGGGCAATAGTAACATACACTCATGGGGTAATAGAAAAATATTTGCTCAAAAGAAGCTAACAAAAGTAATACTTTTTGCTACTCTCTTTGATAAAACTAATGAAAAGTTTCTAAGACAGTAAGACTCAGTTTGAATAGTTGCTAACAACTTAAAAATTGAAAGGGTTGTCCTTTAATTTCTAACTTGCCCTGAATCAAAACCTACTGCTTGTAATCAACGCTTTTATAAAGCCAGCCATTCACTAATTTATAGGGTTGTCTAGCTTCTAATGGATTCATGTACAGAAGTGCTCAAAAAATGAAAAATATTTGCAGAAATATTGTCTACAAAGCTTTCAGTAAACTACTATGTCTTCTATGGGAATGTGTAGTATAGTCTGGTACTCAGTGATTTATTGCTTCCCATTTAAATGACACTTGCTGAATTCTGAGGGACTTTCATTTGACGTATAACATTTCTTTTCTAGTTCTTAAATACATGCACATTCACACACAAAAACACATTGAACAAGACAGATGTATTAACATTTGTTAGCAGGTCAAACTAAAACATTTTCAAGGACACAGTGTTCTCTTTGACCTGCTAACACTTAAGCAAGCTGCAACAGCCCTCTATAATTCAGATTGTAATATGCTTTACTTAACCTTTGTTAACTAACACATGAAGGAACAGCTTTTCCTTTTAGTAAGGACAAAGAGTGGTATTTCAAAAGGGCTTATGTGAGTTGAGAGTATGGCTCTGTACACAGTTAAATCCTACATTTGACTGCTGAAGCCATTCTTTCCTCTTCCCACCCAAATCCACATGGAAACAACAGAAGAAAAAAAAAAAAGTGGAATTTAAAATACTTTGAATTCTTTTCAATACCAAAACCGAAAAATAAATACATCATTTTCCATTTGTACGTGGTGTTCCCTTGCAGACGACATGAAACATCTAAAGGCACTTGTCAGGAAAGACCAAGGAAATAAAGGATTAGGTTCATTAATGTGCTCCAAAATAAGCTGCATTGGTTTATCCACTAACTTGGTCACTGAAGCACATCCTATAATCTCCAAACTACGGTTCTTGCCTTTCCTTCTGGGATTTGAGATCAGATTTTTTGAAAGTCCTCAGCAGAGCATGCCCTCATGAGAGTGCTGTAGACTACTCCAGGCTCCTTCTCTGAGTAGCTGGAGACCCAGGTAAACACCCTCATCACTGCTGGAGTTAACTGAAGTGCTGAGTTGCTGGAGGGTAACTCCTCTCCTGGTTCTTTTTCAGGGATCATTCAAGCCCACTACAAACTTTTTAGCAGCTTCTGTTTCAGGGGCTGTAGGAACTCTGCCCACAGGAACAATGTCATCTGTTAGGAGGGAAGTACTTCATTCAGACACAGTCTTTGCCTAACTCAGACCTTCCATCTGGATTCAGTAGCCCAGTCACCACATTTTTAACTTCTTCTAAGCCTTTTGAGCCTCCTAAGACTTTTCACTGTGGTCTGTTATTACACTTGACCTTTGTATAGGAAACACAGAGTAAGGGAATGAAAGGGTCCTGCCAGGCACAGGCTGTCCTTAACAAAAGCATCAGTAAAAACAAGGCTACCTTCACCCTCCCAACATAGCTCCTCCATTTTCAAGAGAGAGTTTTTTTCTCAATGGCTGAAGAATTGAGTGTCAGGTGTGAAAATTATATGAATCTGTGAAAAGGATTTATGAAGTGACTGATATCCTGTATACAAAAGATCTAAATACTTTCTGCATCTTTGAAAAAGCTGTGTTTACAAAATCTCTAACTATGTCTACTTTAAGAATACAAGAAATAGAACGATTTATAAATAGATTTTAATTTTCAAATAAGCTCAGCCAGAAGCAGAGAGGTCTCACTTTTTTTTTCACTTGCCTGGTTTTCCTATGATCTCAGACAGTCATGTTCTCCAAGTCCACTGCTGCTTTGAGGAAACAGCTCAGTTTGTATAAAGTATGTGGCTAGCTTTTACAAAACCGTCTGAGTTTCGACAACCTGGCACCTTATTTTATCATTTTTTCCAGGATCTCAGTGTACAGCACCAAAGGAAAGAAGAAATTCCCTAAAAAGTTCACGCTAAATATTCTGTCTCAGCAAACAGGCTGACTCCCTGGAGGTGGGAAGTATTGTCCTGGTGAGTCTAGCAAATTTTGGGGAATATCAAGATAAAAAGCCATTATCACTGAGCCCTGGTGCCCCTTGTCTGTAGGGTGGTCTGGAGAATGTTCTTCCACCCCCTCACTGCAATCACCCACTGTAGAGAGTAAAAATGTGACTCTTAATTCAATTCCACAGTCTATTCTCCAACACCCTCCCTTCTGACACATGAAGGTAATTGTTTCCCCTCTTATGGTGTATCCAAATGCCTGTGTGTAGAAAAATTAAATCTCTATAAGATATAATTTTGAAAGGTGAAATGAAGACTGAAGAGTTCAAATTATCTCACTTGAATGATCTAATATCAGTTATTTACTTGAAGAAATTTGTAAGAAATGAAATCCCACATTTCTGTTCAATTTCCAACACAGTTAATCGCAGAACTGTCAGTCCTGAATAGCTCATGGCACTGGGCAAGAGGAATATTGAAGATATAGCTGTCTTGGATCATATCCTGGGTCTTCAGACCTAGTCTTGGACCATTCTGGGACCTCATACAAGTTGCTGACTGGGACAATGATTCTTGAGATAACTGATACTACAACCTAGACTTAGCTAAAAGCAATCCAGCCTTGCAGGCAAATTAATTTTCCACTGTCAGTAAATTGGATACTGCCAGAAAGGACCTCAGAGAAGCAGTGAGATTTTGTTACATGCCTCTGAACCAAAACACTGGGATTTTAGGAGGTAGATAGGAATGAGTGTCTAGGAGGAGATCCAGCAGTTTATAGGGTCTCAGGAAGCTGCAGGCATGGCCTTTCCCCTTTCCCACTTCTCATTGCTTCCCTATCATTTTCTTTCTATATGCAGTCAAACCACTGAAAAGATAATAAAAAATCATTCCAGTGTGGATCAGAATTGTGAAAGAATATGAAAAACCACCATCTTCTGTTTATTTTCTTTTCTTTTCCACCATTAATCCCCAGGAGAGATACAGAACAATCTGACTTTGTGATGCAACCTGTCACTGGCTTGAAAGCAGGCAGAGCAAGGAAGGAGGGGGAGTAAGAATTGCAAGAAATTAAAAGTTCTCAAGACCCTCCCTTGGAGACCCTGGAAGATGTTAATATAACGTTTCCTAGTGGCTAGGAGCAGTTCTGGAGGCAGATCAGCAAAAATAAAATAATTAATTTTAGAATAATAAAAGCTGAGAGAGCTCTGTAACTCAGCATGTCCCCATTTTTAAAAGCGTTAGAATGAAAGGACCACTAAGGAAAGGCCTTCAGTTTTCTTATTTAAATAAATGAGTTATAAAGCACATCAATACCAAAGGGATACCTGTTACACTGCCCAAAACAACTTTTTTTCTAAAGTGAGTACAGCCATTGGGGAATACAAGTTATTGTTCTATGTGTGAAAATTCAGGTTCTTGGAGGGCTTCAACCGCTCTCCAACACAGCTATTGTTTCCTTCCTCAGAGTGTTCAGAACAATGGTGAATGCATGCAAGGAGAAGGTTTCAATATCTGGAATACAGCCTGTGCTCACAGAGTAATCATTTTCCTTAGTGTCTACTATCTTTCCTTCCCAATTCCCTGGGCTTACTAAGGAAATAATTGAAAAAAGCTAAGCTAAACAAGGAAGACTGCCAGAAGAAGACAGACCATCTAAAAATACAACTGAGGAATAATCTTTACAGGTAGAGGATGAAGTCACTGACGGATCTCTGATATTCAGCCAGAATTTCCTCCCTTGGCTTTCAGCCCTTCTTCAATATATATGATGACTTATCAAATAATATTAAATGAATTGCTCAATTTCTTGGTTAGAGCTCCTTACATGTGACATGGGGAGAGTACTAATACCTATTACTGTCTGTTTCTATGTGTTCCTGGTATTCTACGTTTCAACATCTGTAAATATTTAGTCATCACTGTACCAAAGAGTTTACATTCTAAATTTCTGCAAGGTTTTTCTTTGACTTTGTCAGCAATTACCATGCATGAAGAAAAATTCAGAGAAAATTCAGAAAAATTCAGAACAATTCAGAAAAAATAATCTTGTAGGCAAATATAACATTTGTCTCAATAAAAGCCAACAACTTGCTCTTTTGTTGCTGTGTTGCTATAGCTATTTGCTATTCCCAGTTTTAAGTACTAATTGCAATTCTCTTGTGAAGTTACGAAATATCACATTAATGTTTTCAGCCCAAAGAAAAGTACATGCCTAAAGAGATACTGTGTGCATTGATACTCATAAGACTGATTTGCTTGTCCGGCTCTTTAACTCACAGGTTCTTTGGTGTCACTCTACCATGTTAATAAGTACTCAGCCCTTGAGATTTTTTGAGGTATTTTGTTATCCCTAACTGTCTCTATGCCACCTTCTCCATGGCTGAAAACACAGAAATCACTACACACTAGCGAGCAATTTATATTACAACCGTATCTCACAGTCTGTATCTGCACCTTCAATACCCTATATATCAGCTCGGTCTCCACAATAATTTTGAAGGGGAGCACGAAGGAAGTGGGAAAGTTTATTTCTAATATTCCCACCTTCCACCATTTCAAATGCACGAATAAGCATTTCTGCTTTTAAGGTGTGCACTGTGAAGCATGGCTTTAATTCCTCAGCAAACCCACCCCAGGATAGACAGGCTGAGCTCCAGCACTGCAACACTATCAACTCCAATCCAACTGCTTCAGTCCCGGCTTTCCTGTTTCTCCTCTCTGTGCCAAAGTGGTGGGGTGTGCATTTCTTACACAGCTTCACCTGTCACGGGTCTGGCACCAACAGCTCAACTCCATTCTGAACCTAAGACTTTCCAGTAGGAGTCGAAACAGCACATGTCAATAACACTTCCCCATGAGAAGATAAACAATGTGTTCCTATTAGACTATTGCACAATTTTGATTACACTGTGTCAGTTTTAATCAACTTCTTCACTCTGTGATATTGCTTAAGGAAAAAAAAAAGGAATATCATTTTCTCCTCAAATCTTTCATCAAGAGCACCAACTACCATCTTAAAAACTTCTGTTCAAAACACAAGTTTTGCCAATCTCAAAGGCTGTCATCTCTGAGGTACATTGAACTAATTAGTAATTTAGCAAGAGTAGAGGGAAAGAAGTTCACTTCAGGCACTTTGGTAGACAGACAAAGAACAAAGTTCCTTTATCTGTATTAATACTTTAAAAAATAGAATTAATGTCTTGCAGCAAAAACAGTACCTGGAATGATTTTATGGAGTCAGTGCTTAATTTGAGAACACTGACACACTAAAAATATTTAATGAAACTAATTAGGAACCAAATTGCTTTCCTTTCAATGGAAGGAAAACAATATTAATAAATAAGTAACCTTAATACATGTATTATAACAAAGTCAGATTCACCAGGATCCCAGACAAAGGCTAAAGCATGACAGTATCTGCCTCCCACCAGTTAAATGGTGATTCACACTGGAATGTATCATGGCCAAGTCCATGTCCATCCCCACCCCAGCTGCAGGCAGCCACAGCATTTGCTCCAAAGTCTGTTTCCTTCTGTGCTGTGTTACTGATGGGAGTTCTGCTACTTTTCCTAGGGAAATTGAATGATCCCACCATCAGAACACTTTGTTTTCAAATGCACAGCACAGGTCCATCCCATTTCCAAAGCCAGAGTGGACAATCCTTTGTGTGGCCAAACAGAATCAATTATTTCAGGTATATTCAAGAGAAAAGAATAAAAGCCTCTTCTTACATATACAACCACCTCCAATTAGCCCATGGCTAGTAGCCCCAACTTGTGACAATCTGTGCCCTCTAAGTCAAAGTTGTATCAAGTTAAGCATCTGTACCACAGCCCAGGATTGTAAAACAGACTCTGCTGTTTCCCAGCAGGCTCCTCGTCCACCTAGTTTGAATGCCTTGCCTCCATTCCAGTTGCATTGGAAGCAGGGTATATTCTATAGCAATAATTGTGCAGAATTTTTAGAAAAATATTGATACACACAAGAACTTAAATATTAAAAATCAGTATCCAGGGGTTCATTATTGCCTATAATGTGTTACACCTACATGCATAAAGTCAAAGGAATAAACACAGAAAGGTTTTTATATGTGATTAAAAAGTAGGGAAAAGTATCCCAAGAGTGATTAAATATACTCTATTGACCTTTTCTTTTATGTTTAACCTTTCAAACAAGTAGTTTGCATGATGAGAGCTTTCAAACCTTCTGCAAAATACTACTGAAATGGGAAATTATGTGGTGAACTGATATAAACTGTCTGGGTTTTGGGACTCTAAGTCAGTTGGTTTAAAATCATTTCCTTGAATCACAATGTAAGATATTTTTTAATACAATGAAGCAATAAGTACTGGTTCTGTGGTGACAGTGAACAAGTTGGTATTACAGGTGCACCTTTGCATGACTTAATCTTTTCTTCTTTTAGCTATCAAAACCAAATATAAAATCACTGCACAATTCCCCTAATCATAAACTACAGTTCACTTGCTATTTTTAAGGGGGTTTTGCCCATTTTGTTGTCATAACCCTGTTGTTATCTGTTGTAGGACCAAAAATATCAACGGTAAATCGTTTATGAATGCAGTGAAAGGATTTCATTGCTTTTTTAATACATATGAGATTAATCTCATTTCTATGGGAAGCAAACTACTGTGTATAGATGTTCCTACCATATAGATAGATGGTAGAAAATCAGTAGTCAGAATGGTATTTTTACTCCTTTAGTTTTTACCACACAGTCAGAGCATAAGGCATTCTAGCCCTAATTGCTTGAAGTATAATCAGACAAAGCAAAATATGAAATGAAGGAAAGAAAAATTATGTTTTCAGTGTCAAAACTTTCCACGCTTTCTAGAGCTGAGCACTCCTCTGACTCGCAGACCCTTGTGACACCTGTAACCCAGCTGTAAGGGATAATGACTGCATAAAAAGGAAGAGCCAAAAAAGTTTTTGCAAAAGTATCTAAATCCCTAAATGTGTTTTGTAAAACTTTTGTGTCAAGTGACTTGTCTAAATTGACACAGACACTTTTCAGAAGAAGAGTGGGTCCTCTGAGTCCCAGAAAAGTGGTTTAATTACCTCAGCAGTCTTCCTTAGCAGAAGCTTTAAGGCAGTAGAATAATTACATAATAACAGTGCTTAAAAGCTCATAATTTAGACCATGCAAAGTGAACTGAAGAGTTGTAAACTGACATTTGGAAAGGTGACCTGAATGGAAAGCAGATTTTTTTTTCAGTCACTTATTCTCTGAGCTGCAAAATTTGAATTCTAAACTACAGTTAAATGTAACCACTGGCAATTATTATTTTTTAAATACCTTAAAAAAGGAGGAATAAATGAATTTTCTGCTGTCTGAGGATACTAGTATTAGAATGGGATAGTATAATTTAAAAACACTCTGAAACAAGCAAAGTCTCATCTTATTTCAGTTTCTTAATTTTACTTGTAAATTTTCACCAGCATGCCATAAGTAAACTGCTTGCAGCATACTTTAATCATTTGCCATTCACAGTCAAATAAGTGAGATTCCTAGGTAGGCCATTTGCCTTGGATTTGAATCCAAATGACAGAATCATTTGGATATAGCACAATTAAGTCTGTCCAGTTATGATGGCCATTTAATGAGCTTCAGCAAGGCAGAAGGGAGTTGGCTCTACCTGTCTAACCAGGGTTTTAATATGCCATAAAGCTAACACAATAAATAATTTAAGTGTTGAAATGCTACAAAGCCAAGACTTTCCCAGTGACTCAGTAATGTGGATTGTCACCCATGGAGACAGCCCTTAGAAATCCAACCAAAAACAAAGTCTAAAAGAGTAGATCACAATATTTGACTGCTAAATATTACAAATGTGCTGTCTCTCTTCATAGGAACATGTTATGGTTTGAGATAGTTGTAACTTTCACTTGACAGGAATTTTTGTGGCTCTGCCTATAGGTCTGCTCTCAGGAGTCTTGTTGCTAGAAGGCACAGTCCTGAGGAAGAGTGAGTGGATGAATGAAGGAAGACAGGGAGCATCTCACAGAGTTTCATCAGATATCATACGCTACCCTATTTTAAACAGAAAATCCAAATGGTTTCTATCAGACACTAAATTAACCCAGCAGGGATTTCTGACTGTTCCAGGCAGAAAACTACGTTATTCATAAGAATAATTGGATATTCGGGAGATAGTCATGTTTTGTGCCACGAGTTGTAACTGTTGGCTCATCCATAAAGGATTATCATGGGGTCTGTGCCTCTTTACCAAGGCAATTATGCAGTTGGTTAAGTTCAGCAATGCCCTGAAACCTAGCTTTAGGACAGAGTCAAGGTCCTAAACCAACAGGAGTTGGCCTTTTCAGTGACAAGCAGGAATGAAGTTGGCAGCATTGCCCTAGGATGCTCCTCTGTCACTTATTACATGGACCAGCTAAAAGGAAATTATGCTGGAAGTGGAGAAATGCATGGAGGTGAGGGGGATAAGAGGACTGTCCACCTTTAAGAAGGAAATGTGAAAATTACCCTTAGTTACGGTCCTCCAGGAACAAAAGGAGGATATGATTTTTACATCTGCTAAATTTTTCAAGTCCTCACTTCTTTTTGGTGACAAAAATACATAATTCAAAGACAAAACATTTTTTCGCCACCATAAAAAGTTCTCAAGTTAGGAGGTAATTGCATTAGCACGCTGAGAAAAGAGAGGAGAATGCAAGAAATCCTGATTGGCGTTTCTCTGTTTAAAAGGAATTATTTTCCAATACCTGAGCATGCCCAGAGGAGCTAGTCTCTGAGCAGCTGTGAAACAGAACCTTTTTACTTCAGGGTTAGTGCAGGGAGCTCATTAGCACAGCCTCAACCCTCAGCTAAACAGCCTTGTTTGCATATTGAAGCAATAGAATGTGAAGGTGTTAAAAAGGAAGAATTGCAGCCGCTACTCCTGACTGACATGTCTATCTGGGCTCTTGTGTTTACAAGAGAATAACGAAGCTGCCCCAAAGCCCCTACTGGGCCTGATTATTATGCAGAGGCTTCTTAGATTATGTATAATTGATATCCATTTTCCCTCCAGCTAACCAATGGCAGCTCTCAGGAGTAATGCTCACTCTCCTGCATCTTACCAAGCAAGCAAACACTGGAAATTGCTATCTTTTGCTAGGCTTAATAATTTTTAAAGACCAAAAATTGACATTTACATTTTTCAGAAGCACAGATTACTGCACTGTTGGTGGGATTTTCCTGCTAATAGCAATCAAACACTGGAGATACTGTATTTAAGGGTGATGATGATCTGGGGCTAGGTTTTTGTACCATTTCTATATATTTATGTACACACACATTCAATGGACTGTGTATATAATAAGTGTGAATGCCCCAGTTTTTCCATACAATAACAATATGGCAACAAAAAGCAAGGGCAAATTCTGAAAGCTTATTTTCTGCCATTTTTTGTGAAAGACTTGCAAGGTGAGTTACGCAGGCAAGGACATTCCTTCAATTACATTTACTGGTCCCCTTTCTGTGCTTACAATAGTTATCTTCATCCTTACAATTTAGGCCAAATGTTCAATTCCTAAAACTGACACAGGCATGAAATTGTGTAGTGCAGTGCTCATTTTTTGTTGCTTAGATAGTTCTCTCCTCTTCTAAGAGAGAATCCCATTGAAGTTCTTCCTCAAAAATGAGATATTACATTTAGCCTTTCAATTACAAAGAATTTATGAGATATGAGAAAGGGGAGGTTTTTATTTCATTGGCCATTTTTTGGGTTTGGGTTTGGGGTTTTTTTTCTGCTTCAGAGCTTTTGAAAATACGTTTGTGTGGGAGGATTGGGCACAATAATTTTTAAAGTCTTTCCGGTAAAGAGTTGATTCTGAAAATGAAATGCTAATAGCTTGAGATAAACACGCAAAGTCTGTATAACCCTCTCAATGTGCTGTACTTCAATCCTGACCTTCAGCCTTTTTGCTGGTTTGGTCCTGGATATCTCTTCAGCACAAGCTGTCAGTTGCATGGAGAATTTTTTATCCATACAAATAGTTTCCAGAATAAGGATGTGTCCAGTCCAATCATTTTCATGTCACCTTTCTCTCTAGAGGTGAAGACCTAGCTCACTAATCCTTTCTGCTACCTAACCTTGGCAGAATTTTAATTTTAATCTGCTCTCTGAGGAGATGCACAAGAAAATGCAAGGAATATTAATACATGGGCTGAACTGGGTTGAATGTGCAAAGGTGAACTTTCTTTCAGTCCCTTGGATCACCTATTCAAAAGCATAGCCATTATTAGTGTACTAAACCCCCTCTCTGCACAGAGCAAGGCAAATCAGCAGAAAGGAAGATCGTGAATTAATTTAACCACTTATACCTTCATATTTCTTACCAAAAAATCTACATACTTCTTCCATCCACTGAATACCTGAGCAAAACTAAATAATAATAAGCAAGGAGCATACAACATTTACACAGCTGATTTTTGTTCCAGCAACTTTTCAGAAACCAGAGAGTAGTCGAACAGTTTGCAGCTGCCCTTACCTTAGCATACCTGTCTTTATGTTACAGAAACATAAATAGACAGAAACCAACTGTAGCAAAAAAAATTCTGCCTAAAGAAAAGTCGGGAACAATCCCAACAGGCAGTCATTCATGTAATGATCTCCTGACCTGTGTTTAACAAAAACTGCACACTAGTTCTAAGAAAGAGTGAAGTCAAACAGTCATTTCAGAGTTGCACCTTTGGCCGGTGGACCACAGGACTGCAGTCTGCTCTATCACATAAGGATTTCAGGCCACATAATTACATTCCAAGCAGTGTTAGTCCTGCATTGACCATGTAAATCCGTTAAGAGATAGGTCATTTTTATAATGTAAGCTTCTGCTCTTTACATAAGCCTCTGTAAAGTGGCTGCTGCAGCTCTACAGAGAGCTTCCTGGTCACATAGGTCTGTTTCTCCACCTCCTTTCAGGTGCTAACTTTCATTAAAAGAAGATTTAATTAAATATTAATTTATTACTTATTTATTACATAGTGCTTTTCCATGCCAAGAACTGCTGAACTTGCCATACAGATCCTATTTGATCTCTGGGAGGAAAGGAAGAAGGCTGTGTGTCCATGGATGGGAGGGGGCATGATCTGTATTGAGATGCAGCCCACATTATGAAAGAGTTCACATCCAGCATTTATGATAAATCTCAGGAGTGGCTCTGCTATAAGGCATGTTTGTGTTGTTCACACCCTCAGTATGATTTTGAGATGCTCTTCAAAAACAATTGTGGTATTCTGTCATCACCTCTCCTTGGAAAAAAAGTTAGCAGAAAGACAGTTTCACTTTTTCTTTTGCCTTTCCTTTAAAAACACTGAAGCATTAGCTTTCTTGAACTTCCCCCAGTGTCCAAAAGAGGATAAGATACCTTCCTTTTCTTCAGAAATACGGAACCACCTTGCTGCTCTCAGTTTGGGGTCATCTTCTGCAGGAATACCTCATGAAGAGGGAACATGTTTGGCCTGATTTGCTAAGTACTTGTAGAAGCTATCAATAGAGATAGGAGCTGGCTTTAATAACGCAAAATTTGAACTGTTATGGGGATGTGACTCTTTTCCTTCAATCTTCGGCTCTAAAAGTCTAAAATAAGGACATGAAGCCACCCTTCTGAAGAGTAAACTCTGTTTCTCAATATTCTTTCCCTGAGAAGTGATATAATAAGAAATGAATTTTTTTCTTTTATAATGAGAATACTTTCCAAAGTCCATTTACCATCATCACAGGGAGAATATTTGTGCTGGCTGTCTGAAAAAGACTACAATCAGTAAATATGCCAGGTGATGTACAGACTAGAGTTTTGGTCCAGTTCTCTACATGATCAATCAATATCAATTAAAAAGTATTTTATGTTTGGTCCATGAAAGCATTTAAGTATTAACTTACATATTAAGACTTAGGTTTAAAAGGTTGACTGAGAACCTCATAAGAGGTTTTTCTCTTTCTTTACATTTGATTTTAGATTACAGCAGATTTTTCTCACCCAATGTTGGTAATTCCCCAGATCCAGGGGAAACCAAGGAACACAGCCATACATGAAAATCTAGCATTTTTGAGCAGGTCTGCAACACATCTTTTCTATTTATTCTCTGCTTATAGTTTTCTTTGGTAATAACAGGGGTCTTTTGAGTCACAGCTTCTGGGCCACCCTGATGGCACATGGCACACAAATGAAGCCATAGCATGAAAATGACTGCAGGACATGATTACAGTAAAGAATAATTGAAGGCCCAGGAACGTATGATCCAGAATAAATTTTAGCTTGCCATTCAGTGTGCTCTCCATTCATTACTATTCAGTGGAAGTGCCATACAAACAATAAAAAGTTTACTCTTGGTACTAGAATTCTCACCTGCAAGAAGGCAAAACAGTCTAAACTCGAGAAAAAATAACTGCTAGAATGAATATTTAATGACTTCTTCAAGAGGTTAGCACAGGGAGGGAGGAGAACAAAGTTTGCCCTTCAAAGGCTGCTCTTGTATAAGGTCAGTGAAATTTGTTTTACAACTCTACTGAAATGAAACATAAATTCCCTCTTAATTAAATTGGTCCTTTCTTTGTTGCTGCTCTCAGACACACTGTGAAACACCTGAAACTTTCTGTATTCTAAAGAAACAGACTGTATTTTTATGTAATACAGAAATAATTATAATCTCTTTAGTAGCCAAAACACTTATTGTTCCATATTGTTTCCTACTTCAACAAAGGAATTTAACACAATCCATTTGCACAAGTCGGTGTCCAGGAGCCACCTCAGCTTTTCATTTCCTCTGTACTTTGTTGGGCTATAGCTATTGTATGTTGATCTGAATATCACTGATCTTGGTGCCTTACAAAGTGTTACTGCCTCAGAATTGACACAATTTTGTGTACAGGAATCACAAAGAAAATATGACAATGTAAAGCAATTCTCTTTGAAGAGACATTGAAAGTACAGCTACGTAAGACTCACCTCTCCCAACTCAATGAGCTAAAATTTCAAGTCTTAAGAATCTGTTTATGTCCATAAAAACATAGGTCCCAAACTTTTCAAGATTCTATAAAGAACAGTCACTTATTTATTTTCAAGACTGTTAGTCTTTCTATCTTTCATGTTTATCACTGGTTTTCTCTTAATTTCCTGTCAGACCATCCACATGGATAGAATACCACAGAGACAAAAGAAAACTTCCACGGTCAAGTGCTGCTTCCTTGGGCTGCTTTGTTCCTCAGAAGTCTTTTTTCAGGCAGCACCTCATTGCTGCAACAAATTAATCACCAAAGCCCTGGTCTGGTAATGAAGTGCTATGGATTTGCAAAAGCTCAAAAGGCATTACATCTATTACCTGAAAGAAAAATGAGGTGAGTGATCAGCATAGGAAAAATAGCACAGCAGCACTGTCAGAGTCCAGTCTTCCTCTGGAGCAGTTATTAGTGAAGTTTTCTAAGTCTCAAAACCCTGTGGTTCATTCTTGGCCTGCACCAAAGAGTCATCTCTACAGTCGCACTTGAAATCTAGAACTGCATGGATTTTGGATTGCCATTTACCACAGGTTTGGTGACACAAACAGTTCTCAAATACTGGCTTTAGCCTGATCTTTGTTAGTTCTCACAGAGGCTTAGATTCAAATGCAGGCTACTCATCAGTCTATTTTCTTCCTCCCCCTCTCCAAGCCTGTCATAACTTTTATCATGTTCTGAAGGAACAATTGTGATATGTTATCATTCAAGTGACTAAATTAATTATATTCTATTTTATCGCAAAAGGTTTTTGCATTTTGCCACTGTAAAATAAGACAATACTTTTGGGAGATAGGATGGACAGATGTCTTTGGTTTTAAGCTAAAACAAGAGGATTGGGAAAGCACATAAATGCATAAATATGGCATTTCCTGAGTCCCACTGAAATGCCCTGCAGAAACATTCAGCATATGTGTCCTCTGACTCTTGAGACTCAATCCAAGACTGCTGCAGCAATCAGTCTCTTAATGCTCCACTGAGAGACTTGCTCTGCTCAAGCTCCACAGCTCTCTGGAGAGGAAGAGTCAGCAACTCCTCTGCAAAGTGGTGTTGGTCCAAGCTCTTACTCGTGAGGATGGATCGAGTGCAAGAAATCATCCACCACCAAACAGACCAGCTCACTTCTTGCAAAATGGATACCCTGAGACTGAGACTGAGCTTGGCTGCCTGCAGAGTAGGCCCTGACACAGGAGCTCAATCATGACAATTCTGCTCTGAATCCACCAAAGTTACTTTATTTTTCTTTCAATTACAATTACTGCAGCTGAAAGCAGAATCAATGCCAAGTAGATTGTATAGCTGACACAGCAACTGGGAGCTCAATAGCAAAAATGCATTCCCTAATCTTTTATTGGAAATTTATCTCCCAGAAATAAAGAAGAGAGCAAATGAAGAGTATATGGTGAGGTTTCATATTAAAGCATCAGCAAGCATGCCAAGTGCTGAACACATAGTGCATAAACACATCAATCTTTGCCTCTCAGCTTTTTCTAAATCAAGACATTCTCCTATCTTTCCCAGCATTACATTTTACTTATTTTCAGGACAGTAGAATTGCCTAGAGTTCATGGCCTTTTTCAGGATCATAAGATGAGCCATTAAGCAAACCATATCCAGTCAAGATTTTGTATTTAAAAATAATTTCTAACAATATCAGAACCATGTCTCTGCATTATCCCAGGGTATCATTTAACAAATTTTAGCAGAATGAGCAAAGAATATGTTTCATTTGGTTTCCCTTACACTTCATATGCATATCCCTTACTGCATATGTAAATATGCATACAAAGCAAGCATAGAACATAAACATTTTTGTAATGAAGAATGGTGTGGGAATTCATCTCATCCAGTCATAAACTCAGACTATGAAATTAAGGTACTTCAAAAGAAAGCACATGTCATCCTATCATAGGTGTCTAGGCAAGTGTAATGAAGCTAAATTGGCTCAACCTAGATGTCTAATATTAAGATAGCAGAAATTAGAGAAGATGAAGACCCACTGCTGTGTGGCAGACCAAAACAAAGGATTTGGGCTGGCGTGGAAGGGCTAGGACCACCTGTATGAACTAACTTTTGTTACAAACTTCAGAATATATACAATACTGCCTGTTATTCTTGGAGAACTACGTTCCCTGACCACGGGTAACAAAACAAATTTGTGAGAGAAGAATATATTGTCCTTCACTTAGTGAAGTAATTTATTTGATAGATCATGTACAACACTCCGGTGTGCCAATTCCTTCTCCTGTGACAAATAAGCTACTGTATGAAATTTAGAAATTAATATTTATCGACATCTAAAGCACAGTGCAAAGGACAATTTTCAGGTGTGCAGGATACAGCAGACTTTCAGTAATAGACTGATCCCATACCCCAAACATGAGAACTTTTCTTAACCAAAATTACTTCTGCATATCACACCTTCATCCACAAGCCTCACCCCACTGACCTTATCAGTGTCTCTCATTTAGGATTTATTCTTGTGTGTTACACCAGAAATCTAGAGATTTTTGATACTAAGAAGGCTGAGCTGGACTTCCTCCAAGAATTTTGGATGCTAATATTGAGACTAACAGCCATAATAATTAAATAGGTAGGACAGCCACTTAAAACAACACAGCTACCCATTTTTATATTGATTGTCAAAAAAATTTACATATTTTTAAAACACAGGTTTCACCAGAAGAGGAAACGGGACAGGGGATGTGAGGACATGAAGAGTTCAGATTCTCTTCCAGGAATGAAGAATCTGGGCATGGCCAACAATCTGCTAGCTTGGGAACACTCTACACCATGAGAACTAACAAGCAGTCTAAATAAAGAAATTAGTATAGATAGTAAGGTCTCCCCTGAATTCAAGGTAACAAAGCACCTTTATGTAGGCAAAAATCCTTTTAATCATCAGTCATCAGTTCATTCATGGTTGCCATAGCAGAAAGCAACTGAAGTATTTCAAAGAGTGTCGTTTCAGAATTGCTGCCAGAAATTGGAGATGAAGGCTTATCAGCATGGAAAACACAAATCTGGCACACACCTCATGTAAACTAACAGTAGCAAGACAAGTGAGAGGCTGAAGTTCAAATGCCCTTTTTTTGTTCCATTCCACCCTGCTTTAATACTGTAATTTTTAAGTTTGAATCATTGGAACACAGTAACTGGTCTCTTGCATCTGGCAAAATGCAGCTTGGCCTGTGGTTACACTTTCCAGGCATTACAATGAAAATGTGTAAACAGTAAACATATTCATTCATTGAGGGGATATTCTTTCTATTAATCTCTCTTACCAAAAAAAGTTTCTATATCTGCTAGCTAGGGGCTTGATTATAAAAATACAAAATCTATGAGGAAGAATAATTAGTAATACTAATAAACAAATACTTCCATTAATATCTTACTTAGTAAAAAGAACATTCAATAACCAGCTCCAACAGGAAGCTTCAGTCGACAAAATCTGTGCTTGCAAAAAAAAAATTAGGAACATCTTCTCCACATTAAAAGTCAGTTAGAGGAGTGGTGATAATGAAATTGGGATGGTCTGCAGAGAGAAGCATGGAAAATTGTGTAGGAGAAAATTATGTTCTTCCATGAGACCAATTTTTATCATTAGAAAAAAACAGATGAGTTTTCCTGCACACAAACTTCTCCTCAGAATGCAGTGTTATTCTTTGTGGTTACATATCATATTGCATTATCACTTTCTCTTCATCTTATTTACTTCTACAGGGCATAAATATTTATTCGATTGACCATTCCAGCTCCCTAGAATGAACACCATCTACCATGTAAAAAATTTTGTTTATAGACTAGGCTTTGCTTCTACCAGCACAAAGTCTTTTTATAGCTCTATTACAGTAGATATGTCTTTTTTCTGTATTGCTGTTGCCTAATGAAACCCTTCCCAAAATTCTGCCATGCACTCTAAAATCACAGTGGGAAGTATTCTTACATTAAAGCTTTGTTACCTAAGTAAAGAAAACAAGAGGAGAATGAAAAAGAGGGCATGTTACAGCTGGGGAGCTGAGACACAGACTGATTTGCTCAAAAGTATTTTCCAAAGACATACAATAAATCAGTGGCAGAAGGTCTGATTCCTTATCCCCTAATCAGTCTCAAACTTTCCTGTCTTTTATTATTTCCTCTTCTACATGATATACGCATGAGCAAGATAACTATCACAACTGTTATGCTATGCTATTATATGGCACTAAGGATGAATAAAAATGCAGGCTATGGAGTATATCAGTTTTATACTGTGCTTTCGAATGTCACAGATCTCCACCCATGACTGTTCTGCATCACTGTTTCCATAGTAACTAGATAACATGAGAGGCTTTGGTGTATGTTACTGTCTCTGAAAGAGTCCAACCTCAAGATGAGAATACCACATTGGACTTCGCAAATGAATTCTGATTTGCGCCTTTCACACAAAATATATCCCAGAATGATGTACCAACTTGAATAGTGAAGTTATTTAATTTGATGACAGTAAAAGTTATAGATAGAAAAGAGAACAGGTTTTAATGTGTGACAAGGAGCTGAAAATGTTTTTCCTTCTAAATAACAGGAGTTACAAGGCAACAGATTCTCCTGCCAAATTAAAAATATTTATAGTAAATTGACATGAAGGAATTACGTGATGGTAGTGGCATATAAGGACCAGCAAAAGACTGTAGAGAATTTTTAATATAGAGTAGTCCTTCAAAATACAGCTGATGGCTGAGGAAAAGGTGTGATGTGAGATCACTCCATAGTACAGATATAATGGTAGCAAGCCAGGTGTCTGCTCATCCCATCAGTTGAGATCTGGGAAATGATAGACAAGAGAAGTAAAAGAGCCCAACAAGAGGACAGCAAGCTACAGTGGAGCAGAGAAATAGCAGCAGGTACAATGGAAAAGGAGCTGATTTGTGTAATGCGGCCAAAACTGTGCTGGGGATATGTACATGGAGACTGTAGGACAGAAGAGAGGCGAGGGTACTGCAAAGCTGATTAAGAAAAAAAATCACATAGAAGTTGTAGACAAACAATATTCATTGAGCTCCAGGAACCCTTTTTACCGCTCCTAAAAATTTGACCTGAGGTGCAGCAATACCAACAAACCTCTTCCCATTGCTGAGCTCCAACGCCCACTACATAAGCTTACTTCCTGATCTTAGTTTTGAAACATTTTTCAGGATATCAGTTGTTTCATAGAATAGTTTGAAGTGCAAAGTACATATAATGGGTTGTAAAACATAGGGAATTTTCTGACTGGCTCCCTGTGTGGCAGGAATGTGACTGAAATGCTTAATATGATACATTCTTATAATTCAATTACTTTTTTCGTATATTCTGGCTGTTTATATTATTTGTCTACCTTTTGATGTCTAAAAGTTAAATTAATTCAAAAAGTCTTTGGAGTTGGAAGAGCCTCCCCCTGACTTGTAGAGATCTGCATGGCTGGGCTTGTATTCTCCTACCATAGGTATCTCTTTTAATGGTTCCAACTTCAAGGGGCTGACAGCATTTCTTCATTTGATCAATAGCCTGAGCAGTTGCTACGTGCTCTGGTGTGTACAATGGAAGGGGCCTGGCAGTGCTACCCCTCTCAAAAAAAGCACAAAGAAAAAGTAATTCTTCCTCCAGCAGTCCTGCACGGCAGCTCTTCATCTGTGCTGAATGTCACTAAACGCAGACGGCAGCTCCCCACGGCCCCGCCGGAGCAGCGGCAGCCCAGTGCTGGGGAGGTCAGCAGCCACAGGAGAGCACAAAGGGGGCTTGCATCAGTCAGCACATAGCTAGTCCAGAAGAAATTAAATTGCCACCACTAAAACTTTGGCCAACCCTCACCGCAAGGAAAGTCTTCTGTTAAATGGTCTTTTCTCCCCTCAAAACTTTGCTTCACATCATTTGTGAGAGGAATATAGGGGAACCTTTGTAAAAGCATGAGAGCTGGGGATAGGCTTGTGTGAAAGCATGAAAGTGTAGCTGTGTGGTCTACTGTGCAATAGTTTTCCACATAAAATAATCTATTCTCCTATTCCTGTTCCATTCAGCCTGGTAGGGACTCAAGGAGCTCTAATGAGACAAGAATGAGCAAAAGGCAGACACATAGGCTGTGGACTGAGTTTCAGCAATAATGTTTCTCAGGAGCTGGTTATGCTCCTGAGTTTTAAACACCACTCAGTTATTGAAGGATGATAACTGAAGTGAAGATGAGCATAAACATGTATCTGCATCTGAACAAAAGTGAGATTTGCACCAAGGCATCCAGTGAGCTCACTCCTCTCCCAGTGAACCAGTCCTCTGACCTGCCCCATGAAAGCTTTTCTTCTTCCTCCCTCACTGACAGCTCTGAGCATCCTTTTCATCCAGAGGTCTCTGCCATTTCAGATCACCTGCTCTACAGCTGACTTTTGCTCTAGCCCTGCTCAGCTTTCTAGGGAGTTCAGAAATGACCTTATGTTTTACAGAACTCATTCAAGCTTTCAAACACAGTAAGAAATTTCAGAACCTATTGTATACAGTACCTGTCCATAATACGGCACACCACAAAACTTCCTGCCCTACCTGCAGATTATACAGCTGAAATGCATTTAACCTTCAGCATATGCAATAGCAAGATACAACCAGAACTTTGCCTTATAGTGGGGACATGAGAAATCTGAAAATTTGGTAAATGATTATGGAACAAAGCTTTCAGTAGAAAAGTGACTTTATAGTAATGCTGATAAATTGACTATCATATAGGATTTGCTATGGAACTCTTCACCCTTTGCCTTGCATTGGAATTTTCTAGAAGATACCAACAGGACTCCAGTCTCTAACCCTAAACTTGATTTATTCTCACAACAACAAATTATATTGTTTAAATGGAGATTACTCAGATTTGCTGGGTGAGATAAGTAAGGCAAAAGCTTTGGAAACTATTTCACTCCTTCATAGGGGGAGTTTGAAGGGGATGCTTTTGTAGTGTGTTTTGTTTTACTGAGGGGTTTTTTTTGACAGTCTTGATTTGCAAGCCATCAAGTTTCAGTGACTTCCTGCATTACATTATAACCTACCTCACTTGGTCTTCAGACAATTATTCTTCTGTTCATCATTTCTTGATACTAGTTTTGAATCTGCTCCTTGTTGCAGATCATACCCTGCACTACTGCCCCAACTCCCTGTTTGCTTATTACCTGTGTTTCATCCCTTTCTGTTAGGGAAGACTATAATTTTTATTTTCTTCCCAAATGCTCCAGCAGCAGGCAGGATAAAAAAAAGTAGCTTTCCTTTTTGTTATTACAGGACACAAGATGTGCACAACAAACTGGAACAAACAAACCAAGTGGCTGTATCAGAGTCCCTGGTATGGAACAAAATAATATATTTCTTTCATCAGAATTCCCACCTGTGACCTCACATTGTCTATGAACCCTGGATGCAGTTTGTATTCTTAGATGTCTGCAAAGCAGCGGAGTGGGATGATACCAAAAGGTTTTCTTAATTATGAGCTAGAAGGAAACAGGCATTTAAGGGTGAAATTCATTTAACAAATTTGAAATTCTTGGTTTAGGCCGAGATGTATAAAATTTTACTTTTAAGGGTTAAATCTTTGGGAGTTTGAGGGCTGTTTGGGAGCATTACATTAATTTGATTTCTCCAAAGCAATGCAGACATAAGTGGTTTAAAAGTGGAATATATATGGCAGACATTTACTTCTAGAAGACTTACAAAATTGGGGGGTTAGTTCTTCTTGTTGATCACGACAGGGTTGTATTAATTGCCTAAATGGTTTAAGATACAGTCCTCTGTAAGGAATAACACCATTTGTTGAAAAATAACATCAGTAAGTGAAGAATGCACTAGGGAACACATTGAGAGAATGAGAGAAGTATTTTAGAACATATCTTAAACCCTGCCAGTTATGGAAAACAAAATACTTATAATCTCTATATGCTTCATGGGGTTTTTTTATTCTTCAATAGTATCATGTCCTCTTATAATCAGAACAAGCAGAAAAATATCACCTAAAGCCAACTACAAATTTGCCACCTGGATCTTTTTCTTTAACCTCCCTGAAACTGCACATCGTTGTGTTGGACAGGTGAGAACTTCCCATTCACTAAGAAAGTAATCCTCTAACAACATTGGAATAATTTCTCACTAGGATTATGCCAGTCCTCAGGTTACAGAAGAAGCCACATGCTTATTTTTCTGCAAGTCTACTGGAAATGAGTACTATCTATCTTAAGAGTGGGTTCAGTGAAAAAGGAAGAGTAGGGAAACTTTTATATTGATTTTCTTGGAAGTTTTGCCTGTTATATTTCATAAGCCACTGTAGTTCTCCTGGTAATGTCTGGGATCTTCCTAACTCATTCTACACCATACAGAAAGTCGTCATAGGCTTGAAGTTGTTAATGTTATATCAATTAAACTAAAAATTGAGAAATATAAAGACATATAGATACTCATCCTGTATTCCTGGTCCTCTTGTGTGTCTGTGTGTGTGTGCATGTCTGTATGTGCACACACACATATTCATAAAAACCTCAAAATACACTATATTTTTGGTCTCCATAACACTTTGTGTCAAAAAGTTCCATGTATTGCTTTGCCAGCTTCTTGCTACATGGTGATTTTCAGGTCTTGTATTATAAAAATGGTAGAAAATTATTCCCCATCCCCTTCTCTGTGATTTTCTAGCCCTCTCTCATATTCCTACTGTCTTTATTTCAATGTCTCTTCTCTGAAATAAAACGTCTCAATCCATTTAGTATACATTGACATAGAGATCTGTTGCATATTTATTGCCGTACTTCTTGCTCTTTTGCCTAAATATCTTTGCTGGTTTATATATTTTTTTCAGAGGGGCTATCAATACTTTTGGCAGTCTTTAATACGTGAGTTCACCCCTGGTTTACAAAAAAACCCCATATGTCTGTGTTCTGATCTTCTGGTCTCTGCTTCCTCCCTGACAGCATGAAATCATCACAAAACCAGCATGCTGAGGAGTATCTGCTCAGAGCTAGCTGGTAGGAAACGCTCAGAGCAAGGAGATACAACCACTAAATCCCAGCCTTCTCTGGGATTTCACGAGGTCCAGATCAGGAGTAAAAAAAAACTTTTCATGGGGAACACTCCATGGCATCATACATAAAATACTGTACTGTATACAGAGTACTCACTGGATCTGGGAGAACTCAGGTCAAATGTATCCCTTTCTGCTCTTGGTGATTCCAAGCCATCTTTCTCAGCTCCATAGGACCACCCACAAAGGTGAACCAACCAGAGCATCTCCTCCCAAGTGACACCTGGACTGGTGGGGAAAGGAGCCAACCCTCCTCAATGGGTCCTGGAGGGCATTTTGTAAGTTTTTTATAAGCTTTAAAGGAAGGGCTAGAGAATGCCTTGAGGAGTAACAGGGCACTCTTGAAAGGGAAGAAACCTGGAGTTAAATCCACAGAATTCAGGAACTAAATTGAAGTTTTCTGCATGCTGGTCAAAAGCTCCAACTCATGAGCTCCTATGTAAGGGGAAAAGAGTGTTTATACTTTCAAGCTTTGCTAAAAGAGTGGGGGCATCAGAAGTTATTCTCTACTCTTAAAATTCTCCATGTAAAAGATTAATTTTTGTAAATTTGAATAAAAATAGACAATTGTACACTATGCAGCTATACTCTTTCAAGAACAGAAAAGCAAGACATTACTATTTTTCCTGGCATACATAGGCTTCAGTACTGAGATTTCTAACCCAGTATAGCAGCACAAAAGTAGGGAAATTTTGCCCAACAGATTGTAGAATCTAGCAACAGGGAAAGACAGGAATTTTTTTGCCTTTCTTTTCCCCTTGCTTTGTTGGTAAATTTTTCCTCTAGATATTGGAAATGAACAGAGTAAAAGGAAAGGTGGGCTTGAACTCAGAAGAACTGAAGCTTTGATCTTAAAAAGGTTAAAAGTCAGAGCACAGAGAGTACACATATCACTAGGTCAGGGGAAGTGATGTCACACTCATAATGAGCAACAACAATGCTTCTGAAAAAAACAACTTCAAAAAATGCCTCCTAGATATTACATCAAGGGGTATGTTTGCATGTTAACTGCCTCCAAGCAATCTTTTATATTAAACTACTTTACGTGCAAGACTTCCAGATCGTTTACAGGGCAAGTGCTTAGGAAAGTAGGGGCTTTCCAAGCGCCTGAAAAGATTGTCTGACTGATTGTCTGGCTACAGGTTTTCTTTTAAAGCTATTTTAAGTATATGATACCATCCCAGCTATTTAACTCAGGAACCTGCCAATCACACACTGCCTAATTGAACTCTCGGATACTGTAGGATTGCAAGCCACAAAGCATATGAGCAAAAATGTGAAGAAAGGGTTTTCTGCTGTTATTTCATTCTTCAAACCCAATTTGATAAGGTCAAATTTCAGATTTCACAACCCCATTGAGACTCAGGGACTAAAGTGGGAATCAAAACTAAATTTAAAAAAATAAAAAGATAAATTTTTTCTTCCATTTGTGAAAAGCAATAGGGGGTCTTTAATACTAGTTACTTGCTGAGGCTGATAGCAAGGTCTTAGGGTGGGGAAAGGAAAATGAAAACTGAAAAAGGGAAACATGAGTCAGTTTTTGTACTGCTGAGCTACTAAATGATGACAGACTGATTGTATGACATCCCCTTCAGAGACACTTGTAATCCTGCTTTCTCTTGGTTTTTTTTTTCTTCAAAGAGAAAATATGGGAAAACAAACAGAATTAGGGTCTAAATAAGGGAAAATACTTCTGGAATACATTCTTCAAAAGGCTAGAAATAAACTGTATTTCACAACAGTTGGACTATGGATCTGAGCCAAAGCCCCCCGAGGTTAAGTGAAAACCTCCTTGATTTCAACATGTCAGAACCTAATCCTCACTGGTTTACGGAAATGAGAGTGGCAGTATCTACCTTGAGTTGTATTAAACAAATTTAAACTACTTATTTAATCAGCAAACAAATGTGTTATCATTGTCTCCATGTTTATTGATTGCATAAACATGTATGACCTCAACTGGCATAAAACCTTAGGATTCCACCAATTCCAGTGGAGTAGCGAGGGTTTATGTCAGCAGAGAAATCTTAACAATAAAGAAGGGACTTTACATAGTCGTGGCCATCCATGCTCTAAAAAGGTATGAAATACGACTGAGTGAGCTCATAATATTGGCTGAAGAGCTGTTACTGTAAGGAAGAAAAAGCATCTGACCACATATGCTCGTGTAGCAGGTGGTTCGCAATTACGATCACCCCCAAATGTTGTCAGCAGTATGTCTTTGAAATTTAAGGGGTGAGTGAGTGTTAATTCTATTGACCTTATTTGCAGAACTTCTTCCATCCTGTGAGCATTAGTGACTGCCAGGCTGCACACTTTACATAGCTGTCTACTGGATGTTTTACTTTTAGTGATTTTTTTTTCACCTGAGGCACTTCAGTCATGTAACTTCAGCAATCAATTTTGGCCCAAAGCAGCGTAGGCCTCAGTCACAGAGAAGCAAGTGTTTGCATGCAAGCTTGCTATTAAAGCACCAGAGAGGAGTGTGAGTACACAAAAGCTTAAGAAATTGGAATCTGAGTTGAATCATCACACAGTCAGCTAAATCACCAGCTCTGTAATTAGCCTTTTTGGAGGTCTCTTAATTGTTAATCCCTCTGCTGGTTGTAATTGCTTTATTGAATCTAAATTAATCCAATTTTTTAAGAAATAATCATGCAATTCTAATGGCTACATAAAATTAAAAATATAGAAACTACTTTGTTTGAGAACTAATTTAGATTAGGCTCTGTTGAAAAAATCAGTCTTGGGAATGGTATTTTTTGCATATTTTTTTGCGGGAACATTGAGTTGCAAGGATGAGAGGGGTTAATATTTCATTTACACAGGGTATGCAAAGCAGTTGTATTTAAAAATTCACTAGACTGGGAGCATCCACTGCATATGGAGAGCAAGTCAGTGCCAAATCAGAACTGGATCCACGCCAAGGAAAGAGAGCCAGGGGTTAGACATCTGTAAAGTGTTGGATGGGATGAAGACAAAGGTAAAACACTTTGGTTCATTACACATCTAGGCTATTTCCTAGCCACTCATGTAAATCAAATTTTCTAGACCAAAACCACCATATCTAAAGATGGACATTTGCATATTTTTCAGTACACAAAAATTTTATTGGGTCCCATAAGGACTGACTTAACCTGAACATATATGACTGAAATACTCAAGGTCTTATCTGACCCAGTCTGGGATAGAAAAAAAAAATATATCATCCAGGTGTCTGGGACTTCCAACACTACCAGGAATTACCTCATTATCCCACAGCACTAGCCTCATCAGATAAAGAGTATGGGGGGAAGGACATGGAAACACGAGAAGGAGAACAGATAAAAGGAAACTAGGGAGAAGAAAAACATGTTGAGTCTTAATTGAGCTTGGAGAGGAAGCAGGCAGAGAAAAACATAGTTGGCTAGTTTATGATTTATTCTCTTTAGTGATCTATGTTTGCAGTAGATTGAAACGTGCTCTTGTTCCTAATATATGTTTTATTCCTTGTTTTTCAAGTGTGAAGTCAAGGATGAACAAGTTAAGTTATGGGCAAAGTATGACTCTTCTTTAGAGCCAATTTCATGAGAAATTACGTTGTAAAGCCCAGTGAGCATGTTAACATTTTCCGAGCAGTTACACATCATTCTACCCTGAGCCTCAGCTCAAGGAATACATTGGTTTACTGTGTTACAATAAACATTTAAATGTATTAAACTTTATGTAATCCTTTTTATGCATAACGTGCAATCTGGATGCCCAGTGCTTCACCAAGAAGTCATCACTGACTGAGCTCAAGAAAAGAAATTGAGGCTAAACTTGGAAAGAGAAAGAGGAAAGGAAGAGCAGAGCCAGATAAACAAACTAATGGAAATACAATCCTCTTTCTTTCTCCATTCACCTATAAAAGTAAGGAAAGATGGCCAGGTTTGGAGAGGCAGCAAGAGACACAAACACAATGAACAGAGAGATCACTGGTAATGTCTCCAAGGTTTCATAAATAATTATAACTGTTGAAACAGACTTTGCAGTTTGATTCCTATTTGTGGAATATTTCACTGGCTTTAAGAGAATTTCTATAGATTCTATGCTTACATGCACATTTAAAATTCCATATTCATATGTACAGATATGTATCATCTTTTTTACAAATTACTTTGTGAAGAGTTGAGGCTCCAATAGGCTCCTGCATTATATATGAGTATTTACAATACCATCACAATTAGCCCTGGTAAAAATGAAATGAGGGTTTGAAACTAGCCCACTATACCTAAGTGTCCAGATGCCCTTGGGAAAGCAAGTGTGTAATAAAATGTTATCTTTGAAATACAGCTCTCTGTCTCTTACATACAGCTGAAATACAGCCATTTCAGCAATGAAGCTTGACAGCTGCTCAGAAGAATTCTGTCTCCAAATTCTGTTCTCTTTACTTGGTTATGGTGCCATCAGTAACTCTGCACTTATGGAACTTTTAACTAAACATATTTTAACTTGTGCGTAGAGGAGGATTTTACAACACACAGCTACCAAATGATCCATTGTTATAACACTTTTTTTCCCTGTGATCACGAAATTTGTAATTCTATAGACAAAAAAAAATCTGTGTCTTCTGGATGTATGTCTCAAAGTCCACATATGTATTTAATGCTATTAACATGTTGAGGCAAATCTTTTAGTCCTTCTTCATGTTTCATATAGAAGTGAAAGAAAACCAAAAACAACCTATGGAATCAATAAGCTACCTGCAGACACCTCCAGGTACTTAGAAATATTTTTCTTTATTGTTTTAGTATTACTTTACAGGGAACCAAAAGTAAATATGTTAAAAAAGAAACCATCAGCATGCTTCTTATTTCTCATTACACAATTTCAGCCCTCGTGTCTCATTTACTTTTTTAAACTGCAAGAACTTGTTGCCTTCTTACCTTTTGTTTTAGTTGAGATCATCCTCTACTAGTTACAGCAGCTGTACAATCCCTGTTATCTCTGTCTAAAGGAAATGTACACTGTGTTCTAGGACACTGGTCGGGCCTGATCGTGCATTCCTCAATGATCCAATATCCAGGAAAGACACATAAAAAGATGCATAATCAAATTAACTATGGAAGTAGCACAAATTACTAAAGGTCAGTATAAAAAGATGGCAGAAACTTATAGGAGAAATATTTCTATCAGCTCAGGAGCAAGTCTGTGACAGAATTTGAAAGGGAAAAAAGTATAATGAGAAGACACTTTTAAGGGCTTTATTAAGAAGAGAAAAAATTAAGGTAATAGTTAACAAAATACAGTTAATTACTAGCAAATAGGCTAAAGTGTTGACTCAGACAGGATTAGGGGAGCAAAGCTATACCTTTTATTAAACTGATTAATTTAGTAGTAAAAAACAAAAAAGTCTTCAGGGACACAAACCCCATTGCAGAGGCAGATGCTTGTCTATTTTCCAACTATATAAATTAGATTAACAGGAGAGATTGCATTTTCTCCACAACCTTTCCTTGCTTATATTCTTAGGCTATTATACTTTTGGCATTATTACTTTATCTTGAAAGTGTTCAATGATCATTTTGCTTTAGCCTTTGCTTAAAAGATCAGTTTTAATGTCATAGCTAACCCCATTAAAATCGTAAACAGAAGAGTGAAAATCAGGCTAAAAAAAAAGAAAAATAACAGTAGAATCTACGTAGATAATGTAGTTGTTTTCAGGCTGGCAGGGTCTGGTGTGCAATTCAATTCTGAGAAGACTGAAAACATTTTATTAGCCATTAACAATTGTCTTTAGCAACTTGAGGGACACAAATTCCAGAAGACTAGAAAGGGAAAACACTTACTTTTAAAATGTCAACAAGGAGAAGAGAGCCTAACTTCGATTACCAGAAAAATATCAGGACAAATAATGAAAAGCTCTATTTGTAAGAATCTTGAATATAAACAAGATGTAAGAGACAAATTAATTTATAATAAATAAATCATGTAAGAGCAAATTTAGTTCTCTCTACAGTAGATAACAAGCTTTATTGAAAGAAGAGAAAAAACGCTGTCATGCATCTGGATTTTGGCTTTTGACGTCTCACAGGACATTTGCATAGACAAGCAGATTTGAGGTAGACGGTTATTTGGGAAATCCCACTCACAGAATTAGTTACCAATAGTTATTAGTGATTCATTTTTAAATAAGCAAGATGCATCAGGTCAGGTTCTGCAAGAATCTGCATGACATGTTCATTGTTGAACTGGTAGATGATTGAAATGCTTTTTGCATTTGAAAATTACACTAAGCTAAAAAGATTTCAAACCCATAGAGTGCAGAATGTATATTTTAAATTGTCTTGGTGCACAGCAGAAATCTGACTCCAGCTAAGCAATTAAGTGAATTTACATGTTCCTATACAAGTAAAATTACCTGCACAAATATAAAGGGGAGAATGACTAACCAGACAAACACAGTGCAAAAAAGAATCTGGCAATTAGAATGGATCACAAACAAGCAATAAAACTGTACAATTGCCTAAGAAGCAATCATGCTGGGTTAGATAAAATTAGTACATTTTATGTTAAACAAACAAAATATTCCTTCCTTTCTACTTAGAGCTGGTAATTCTTTACCTGGATCCCTGTGACCACTGCAGGTTATCACATGTCAGTACAATACATCAACCAGCTGGAGAAAGTCCCAAAGCCCAAAATAGGAATGAACTTAAAAAAAGTTTTCTAGCATAAGACTTTGCAAGAACTGAGCTTGCAAAGCTTAAGCCAGGAGGGGAAAGACTAGGAGGAGGTTTGATAGCAGTTCTCAAATTTTCAGGGATTTTTTGTAAAAGCAGGCAATGAATTGTTTTCCATAATCTCTGAAAAATAGAAAAGATTGCAATAAGGGAGAATTAGGTTAGAGGTGAGAGAAATAATACAGTGTGAAAGGCCAACTAAGCAGTGAGTAATAGACCTACAGGGAGCTTTCCTGATTGCTAGAAATTTTAAGGAGGAGTAAACCAAACAACAGTGAGGACTGGTTTTCTGTATCAGTCCTCTCTCGGAGCATACTTTTGATTTAGTGGATCTCATAAATATCACACAAGAAGTATTATTATCAAACAGTATGCAACTTTCTACCCTTGCTCTATTGTATAGACTGTGGTACTAAATATACATCTCTATTAAGAGCATTGTAATGTAAGCTGAATATGAAAAATGAAAGTAAAATGAATGCCTTAAGGAATCAAAATCTCTTTAAGTAGTCAGCATGCTAATGACTACAACAGAGGAATGGAAACTGGACATATACAGGTTTCTCACAGATTTTTCACAGTAGACCACTGCTTTCTGTCCAAATACTTAATTGATCCAAAAAAGATTAGTTTAATTATTAATTACACCCACAGAAAGTGAATGCCTTTATGAGTAGTCCATATTGCATTGGCTTCTAAGGTTACTGCATGCTCAAAAGTTTTCTGTTTCTTCATAATAAAAAGTATATAAAATAAAATCAATTTCTCTATCTGGTAGCTCTGATATGTCCATTATTTTATAAATATCGATTCTTATCACTCTTTCCCACTCTGAACTTTTCAGTAAGTCATTAATTATGTAATACTGTGGATGATTTTTAAATCCTACAAGTATGACTATTAACTAACCTATAGGTTTGATACATGTATCAGCATACCATACAGAGGCAAATCCTTTAAGCAATCCAGGTGACACTCCTCTAAATTTCTCAGGCAGATGAAATAGTGAAAATTACACCTTGGGCCATTAAGAGGGAAGGAGGACCCCATCCTCTCTGGCATAACTAGATTCAAATAGTCTCTACTTTGTTGTAGCCTCCATGGTTTTGTCATTTCTTACCTTAATATTTCTGAGAAAAATAACATATGAATGCTTAATTAAGCCTGTGATGTCTTCCATTTCCAGATATCTATAGTGCTTTAATAGCACATGTGCACTGTTAAACAGACCTTTCCATCTGGGTGGAAAAATACCACTGAGGCCAAGAGAAATTCTGAACACAAAGCTGGGGAGGACCAAGTCCAAGAACAGTGAGAAGGCAGTGTGCTGAGCTTACCCTAACTACATCTGAAAGTCCTTCTCTTTCATTAAACACATTTCCTACTCTTAAAAAATACCAGGGAATAGCAAAGAACAGCTGCTGCTAAAAGCAGCTAATGTTTTACCTGTCCCTGTTGCTGTGCACTCATAAAACTCACAAGTCTTTCACACAACTTTATTCAAAATGGTAAATATATTCTAGAAAAAGTGTTCACAAGATCACACTTGCCAACATGGATCCTTGTACTTAGAACAAATCTATGTATGCACATATTTTCTAATAAAAGTGAGGTACTAGGGACTCCTCATAAAATATAGCACTGTGAGAAAAGATTATTTCAGAAAGTTTCTTTACTTCATCAGCAGGATTTCTCAAAAATCAGTGTCATCAAATATAATATTTGAGAGAGGTTTTAAATTTATTTTTAAAAACAAATACAAATACTTTCTGGCAGGAAAGAGAAAGTTTATGGTGAGCTATATAAAACCACAACCTACTGCTGCTCTGATCATTATTCCCTGTTTCCAGTGATTGGACTACATGCCAAAGCAGCTAAGATGAAAGAGTCCAGGAATCATTGTGTTGGAGCTTTAGACCTGCCTCTGGATCCGTCACACTGTCGAACTGTCCCTGTGTTGTTTGTATTCCTCATCCTCCAGAAGGCCATTTCCTTTCCTTTCAAAAGTTCTTCCCCATAATTTGTCTGGGTTTTATCCATTCATGAACAACATTCCATTCAAACCCTCTATACATCCTGCAATACACAAGGTGTGTGCAGAAGACCTTCAGGCTGTGAGTGCAGGTTTTGCTCAGGTGGGCAGATGGATTTAGGGAGCACATGCCTGCTGACATGGAAAATGCATACCTGGAGCCTTCCTGCTGAAACACAGCCTGCACACAGTCTGAAGGCTTCACAAATACATACCACACCCCCTTAGTCAAGCACCCATTTCCTATTACAATGTTGGGTTTTTTTCCTGACTAGATCCTGCTTCAATATGGAAAACTCAGACTTGATCCCATATCTCATGTGTCCTGTTCAAGTCAGGAAAGTTTAGTGTGCTGTCTGGAAGCAGCTTAAGGACAGAGTTGGATTTGAATTTTGTACTCCTCCACTGAGATAAAAACAGAACTCTTACTTTTTAGGGGGTCCTTGTGTCTACACCACTGAGAAGAAAGCTCCTGAGAGCTTCCAGAATACCCTCTGTGCCTACAGGTCTTTGAGTCATTCCCAGCATCCATAGCTGTGCCTCCTATAGGTAAGCACAGGGAAAATCCTGGGCCGCCAGTTCTGTGGTATGCAGTAAGTCATCCATTACTCATCCTCCCATTCTTCCACACTGTGTAGATGTTATGAACCCACCATGCAACCCTATGTAAGACACAGAGTCTCAGAAATGGCTGAGGAGAGGAAGAAACCAGGGTCACAGCCAGATGCAGGCCCCACACTGTCAGCCCTCCCCACAGTTTCCCAAGTGTTGGCATTGTCTGAACTTGCAAATAGAGGCTGTGCCTGTGCTTGGAGTAAGGATAAGAGGGCACAGAGATGCTCATTAGCACAAGGGCCCAGCCCCTTATTAGGCAAATTGTGGAGATGTCACCACAGCCAGCTCAGCTACCAAGGGTCTGCAAGCCTGAAGGTGGGTGCAGCCCTGTGTACGAGTCCCCGGAACAGCAGCAAAGCAGCCCTTGCTCCTACAGGGCACATCTGAGACACAGTCTGGGGTGCAGCCTCCCCTCACTGGGGATTCTCACTGCCCCTCAGAGGCTGCTGCAAGGCATGCAGGGGTGGGCAGCCAGGGCAGTTTGTCTCGACGGCGCCTTCAACAGTCACAAGGCACTGGACCTTGAGGTCCAGCTATCACCAACTGTCTCAATCACCCTGTTTGTAAACCACAGTTACAACATCCTGTACAAATAAGGGCTTGTCAGCAAGAACGAGATCCTTTAAGGCAGAGCTGCCATCAGTGCTTGCATGGTATGCTGCAAGCAAGTTGCTGGGCTTCCTCCTCCTCCTCCTGTTGTCCCTGCGTAGTGCCCTGTCAAAACAGTCATTGCTGCCCACTAGGGTACAGGCACCATGTGCCACAGGGCAGAAAGAAACCCGGATTAAGCAGGAAGGAGAGGGTCTAACCTCTCTTCCTACCTTCTTGGCCTCAGTTTTGACCCACGGATCACAATGTGATGTGATGTGATTGGTGACCTATGGAGTTAGGCAATGAGCCTGCATTCTCCTTTATTTGGACACTGGACACATATGCAGCAGATCGAAGGGGAGGCATTACATCCTTACCAAGCTCCATCCAAGTAGCTCCACACCATCCATTGCCAGCTTGCAGTTCACAAGCACAGTCTTTCTCCAGTGACAAGACACATTTACACCATAAGTTCCTTGAGGCCTAGTTTTTACACTAAGAACAAGCCTGTGCTCTTTAGGAATAACAGAAAATGCTATGTATGCATTGATAGATTGAAAAATAATAACAAATATCTTCTCAAAAATATTAAAAATGCACATTAGGAACCATTATGAAAAGACAGTGATTTTGCACAGCATAGATTACATTCTCATCTCCAGAATATCCTGACCTGAATCTATCTTTATTCAGCTTTTTCAGAAAGATGGAATAATCCCTGGGGATTTCACCAAGCACAAAGAGGCAAAGTGCTGTGTCCACAGTAAGTAAAACAGGATTCAGAAATGTTCTTCCTCAACCCATTATCTGTCAAGCAATATTTCTTCACCTTATTAACAGGCTAAGAGATCATGAGAATTAATCACTGTGATTAATTGCACTTATAGATAAAATTTACATGGCAGATTGTGTTTTATTATGTCTGGGGTTGGGGAGAAATCATACATTGCATCAAATGACTGTCAGTTCTGTTGCAAACTCAATTCTTGCTGCTCAGCTATAAATAGTGCTCACAACGTATGTGAAAAGTATCACACTCTATTCCGAGGTGGAAAATCGCTGAAGAAAAGTGTTCTGGCAAACAAACCCTTCCTGATGGCTCCCTGAATATCTGGCAGTGAGCACAACTTCTGGTTCGCTCTGCTGACAAAATCTGCCTCACTCCTCCCTGCTGCTAAAGCAAAGCTGCATGTCAGGGAAGGCTGAGACCGCTGATACAGAAACAGAGGAATCTTGGTGTCAGCCTTAGAAAAACCCAGCCAAAGCTGTACTTTTTATGAAACCATCTCTGGGGTATGGCCCGGGTGTTCACTGCAGCTCAAATCACAGCTGTTGATACCACCATCTCCCTGCCAGCCTTCACGACACGCTCAGCAGTGCTCATCCCCACACGGCAGACACAACAGATGTATTTTCCCAAGTTAAAGATTCTTGAGGACAACAATTTCACAGCCTGTATGCAGCCTCTTTCAGTGCTGCTCAGATTATGTCTCACTGGAGTCTTCTCTGCTACAGCTTAAGCACGTTTTTCTTTACTGTCCACCAAGAATATGGAGAGCAAACTATCTTCATTTGTACCCTCTTCGGCTTGCTTTTGAACATCCTAGACAAGGTCACTATGCCTGCTAACAACATTTTACACAGTTCAAAATTGTTAAGTGCTCATATATCACCCTGTTCCAGAAAGTACACAGGATGCAGCAGGGCTGCTGCATGTAGTCATGTGATGGAAAATAGGTTTAAGGTATCACACGCCTCTGCTCTGTTCCTCAGTGTCACACAGGATCTCCAGTACCTGGATGGCACAGAATTTAGTGGTCTGTTTCCCCACTTCACCAATCACATGCACAGTGCTGACTGCAACTGTGCCAAACACCCTATGTAGTACCCCTGCCAGGAAGCCTGGGAATGTTTTCCCTTTCATTCATTAAGCCATTCTTACACAAGCATAAAATAGGCCAGTTGACTTTGCTGTTACTAAACACACCACAAAACCGACATACTGTTTGTCCAGTGTATTCAGTCTGCGAGCAGTCACAGCGGGATGTATTCATACCATCCTCCTTGACAGTTTGCACAAGTCTCCTTCAGCGGTGCCCACTGCTTTCCAGTGGCTCTGTGAGGAACACAGTGTAGTGGGTTGGTTCACATTTCTTACCTTCTGTGAGATAAGAATTAGGAGAAACGCAAAGCAGGCTCCAAACTTAGAGAATATGAAGAAGTTTATTAACTAAACTAAAAGAAAAAAGGATTAATAAAAGTCAAAGTACACCTTCAGAACACTTCTCTTCCCCCCATCCTCCCCCCTCTTCCCAGTTACAACATAAAGGCACAAACTTGAGATTATTTCAGTCAGTTTACCAACTCTATAATAGTCTTTCATCAGTTCACTTAGGTAGAGGAGTCTCTTTTGCCCATGCTATGGGGCCTCTCCACAAGAAGGAGTCTTCTCATGGCTTCCACATCACAGCACAAGCAGCC
>VZRQ01006257.1:942001-1051496 GCA_013397975.1 Machaerirhynchus nigripectus
GAGCCGTGGCTTGCAGCTACAACTTATCTCTCTGTTGGTCACATGATCTCTGCTGGGCAGCGGCCAGGAGCTGGTCTTGGCCGAAATTGTAAAAATCGATTTCTGGCTGCCCTGGAGAAGCGGGGGCATCACGGCCCTCACGGAGCCACGGGCCTGGCCCCAGCCCCTGCCGGGGCTGAGTGGTCAGGCCTGGTCAGGCCCGGCCAGGCCCGGCAAGGCCCAGCCCGGTCTGGCTGGGCCGTGGGGCCAGAGCCCTTACCAGCCTGCAGGCTGGAAGGAAGAGAGATTTCCTGGGCTCCCACATGGTTTAAATATGTGAATTTCGAGAAGCGTTATTGGTCTAAACAACTATCCATCAACTCAGGTTCAAACCATCACACACAGGCTCCTAAATTTTGGTGCACCGAATCATATCTTAGTCTGGTATCTAAAGTGGACAGTGAGTCAATCTTGCATCAGCACCAACATGGGTGGTTATCTCAGCACAGGACCTTAGGCATACACCATATTTGCATAAAATCATGCAACAGACTTCCCATAAGCATTCAGGCTGTCAAAACCCAATGGCTCAAACACTCCCAAAAGAAGCAGCCCAGTCCTGACTGAAATTAATTTTTTCCTAATATAAGTGAAAGCACAGAAAATATTTTGCAGTATTCAGTCTAACAATGATGATGAGGCATCTAAAGTGGAAGTCTTCATTTTGAGTCACTGGTCATTGTACACACACACCCTTTAGGGTGGTTAATATTGAGTTTCACAGTATAAATAACATGTTGCAAACTTCTCTGTATATATCCAGATCTTCAGAGAGAGAACCTACCTAGTTAGCATTGACATTTAGAATATGTTAATTGTTTTCCTTCTCCTTCATTTTTGACAGCTACAGTTTAAGAACAAACTTTGATATAGCCCATGACATGCCTGAGGGTATTTTTAAAAAGCAGTTTGGGGGAAGAGGAAGAGAATGAATACATGAAAATAAAGCCAGATCTAAATTAGTAACTTACATGTTCGTAGATGTTTCCTCCTTGAGATCTTGAATAGAGCAACTGTATCAGATCACCCGTAGTTTGTTTTCAGTTTGTCACTTAATCGCTCCTCCTTTTTCATAAACTGATCTCGTGTTTTCCAGAGTAATGTTGTTTTCACTTCACATCATCTATACAAATAAATGAAGTATTTCCTCCCCCACAAACACCAGCACATGCTCACTCATGCTCCTGTCTTTGGTCTGTATAAGGTAGCTTGGCACCAAAAAAATATGTGATTAAGTTTTAACAAGTGTCAAAGCCAAGTGGCTCACAGACACTTACCTGGAGATCAGAATGAAGTTTAGGTGTTTTCTGAAATTCAAATTAGCAAGTGTCATTCTTCCTGCCTTCTACCACACTTCAGGGAATGTTTGATCTGCAGAGAGAGAATGAGACACAGAAAATGAGCAACTGAGAAACCTCCAGGATCCAAGGGCTCAGACTTCCCACTCTCCAGCATTACCACTGCCTCTGGGAGCATGTGAATAATCATATTCCTCCTGCTTACATGGTCCTATTGCAGGGCACTAATGTAGAAGTGTAAATTGTGTACTGTAGAACCCAATTACTCATAAATATTTAGGTCAAGGATTTCAGCACAGAACAACAGTACAATTAACAATTCAAAATGCTGCCACTGAAAGTTATTTTTGACACCATCAGCTGGAAGTGAGCAGACACGCCTTTGTTAAGTTATGTTGTAATCTATCATTTTTAATACAATATCAATGCAAAAAAAAAAACCTCTAAGAGCATTTATCAGAAAATTCATAGATTTTTTTTGTTTGCTAAAGCACACATTTTATAAAGGCTCTTGTGATCTCATGTTACTGGCATGTTGCTCAGAAATGAACGATTGCAAAGGAAGGAAGGAGATCTAATATCTCAAGATCTACATGGGTTCTTTATTGTTAAAAATGCTAAATTTAGGTAGTTTCTGTACCAGGAAAAAATTAAAGAGATTAGAATACAGAAAGTGCATTTTATATATCAACTTCAATACAAATTTTACAGTATACATAATGGTCTGAATTAATGTACCAATTCTTACCTGTATCTACCCTTCATACCTCTCTAATACGCTATTACACAAGTGCTTGGAAAAATATGCCAACAACTATAAACAGAAAAATAGATGCAATAGCAAACTGCAATATATGAGCAATAGTGATCTCCTTTCATTTTAACTGAAAACTATGAAGTCCAGTGAACTGTAAGACCTGCATCCTTTGTCCACCTGAGTATCCCATTAAGCTGCAGCTGGCATATTGCAAAGGGAAAGAAAGAAAAAATGAAAAATAAACCAAGTATCAGGAAAAGAGGAACTGTCCAAGAAGCAGGTTTTTTCCTCTTGCTTGTGCTCAGTCAGTCCTGTACCATCAGTCTTCTAACTTCACAGCTTCTATGTTTGCATGCCCAAATCCGAACAGTCCATCATCCAATCTTACACTGAGCCAGGGGCTGGATTTTAACCAGTTTTAACTGTATAGAATGACCTTTGGTCCATTTACACACATTTTAAATACTGACTCCCTCTTCCTGTCACAGGACAGAAAAAAAATGACATCTAGTTTATATTGGAGCGCTGATTTTGGGATTAATACTTTCTTGAATATTGATACAATTTTGGGTATTGATACAATTTTGAGTATTGATACAAGTAATGTAAAAAATAAATGGGACAGGGGAAGAAAATGCATGATCAAGGCATCATGAAATCTTTATTTCTTCCATGTGTTTTTCCAGTAGTTCCACGGCTTTGCTTTCAATCCCTCATCAAATTGCACAAGGACCTGTTACACCACGACCTCACAAAGGAGGCAGTGGTGTGGTCATGCAACAGATACATGGCACACAGAAGAGGAACCTCTTCCCAGTGACTCTTCCTGGTTGAAAGATGGACTAAATGCAGCCCTGTCAAACCATGCTGCATCTAATTCCCAAGTAACCTGTTTTCCTACTCACAGAGCAAGGACAAAGGGGAATTAATACATTTGAAACCACGTACGCCTCTTATTGTTAATAAGAGCTCACATACATATAAAAGAGGCACAATTGTTAACTCTTATTAACAAAGAATCAGTTTACTGTGACTGGCTAATCAGTTTTATATGTACCCAGCCTTGGTACGGTTCAAGGCCAAGTTGGATGGGGCTCTGAGCCGCCTGATCTAGTGGAAGGTGCCCCTGTCCACAGCAGGAGGATTGGAACTGGATGATCTCTAAGGTCCCTTCCAACACAAGCCATTCTATGATTATGTGATTCTATGAGTACAGGGTGTGCTGTGTACCTTAAAATCTTTGCAATGACCCTCGAACTGGTCTTTGAGTGCTGCTAATTTTAATGTGGCTATTTTTGGTAGACAGCAGTAAGATCTGAGTGCTTTCTGAAAAATACAAGAGGATTTAGAATAATGAAGGGTCCAGATCAGAAGACATTGTTTTATACTTTGTTTTTGTTCTTTGGCATAATTGGCAATCTATTCTTTTAGACCGATGCAATCCACTCAGAAAAGGTATCATAGCAGCAAGCTAGAACTGCAGTGCGAAAAAGCAACAAAGAGTCACTGCTTCTGCCTTGTCCTAAAGACTTTTTCCAAATATATATATATGTGCACGCATACATAAATGCCTTTATTTATAGATCTGTTGAACTACAGAAGTGAAGAAAGAGAAGAGCATTGAATAATTAATCAAATTTTCTTCCTTTATCACGCAGGTCCAATTTTTCCACATAAACGTATAAAACCAAACTGAATTCTAATGAATCATTAATATTGAAGATGCAACTACAGGATTTCATACCAAACAAAAACAGTCTTGCTAGTCAGCATTGGTAGTTTTTGGGACTTCAGCTAGAGACAGGCATGCAGATCTGAGGCAGCCATCCCTGTCGCTGTGCCTAGTCAATGCAGAAGACAAAGTCCAGGGACTAGAGGTCTCATCCTAAGCAGAGATCTAAAACAAACCATCTGAATACACTACAGAACTATCTATTTCTCTCAGCAAAAATAAGGAGAGCCTGAATAACTCTCTCAGGTATGGATATGTACTCCACAGATGTTTATAGTCATGAGAGACTAAAAATTTGCTGTGGCCAGTCTCTGAAAAACCAACCTACACAAGCTGAATTATGACTACAGAAAAAGTGTCAGACAAATACATAAAAATATTCAAGACTATTCTAAATATCCTGTTACCTTCAAGTCCCTGCCGGCAATCCCAACTAAAATGTGCTCTCTGGAAATACCAACCAGACCCATTGCAAATTTTATAAATCAATAAGACACTCTTATGATAGAAGAGCTTTGAGTTGACTGCAGTGAAATTTAGCCGTATGCAGAGAACATCCTTGCTATAGTGTTTACTAATTTAGCTTGCAAGGCTGTGTTTAGAGGGAGTATTAAGAATTAACTAGCATGTTCTCCATTTGTGGATTATGTGTGTAATTCCCCAATCTGAAAGAGGAGTATATATATCTAAAAATAAAACTCCATACACAGCTTCCCAGTAGACAATTGCTTACTCATTTAAAAGTGTATGTTTACTTAAAATTTTGTTCCCTGGGATGGCCTAATGAAATATACATTTCATTTTAGCAGGGATTCCCAAAGGAGTCAGCTGCCAGACAGCCTTTTTCTGGCTCCTTCCGTGCAAACTATGTAAAGCAGGACACTAAATCTGCAATAGCAGGCAACACTCAGGAATTAGAGTTTCAGCTCTGTTTATGCTGGCAGTGCCTGAGGAGTACCTGGATCTGAACAATTCTGTTAGTACATTGATAATTCATTCCTAGCAATTTGTTACCTGACATTAATTTCCTACAAAACCATGGTATCTAAACATGCTCCACATAAAATCACTTTTAGGAAAGTCAGAGGCTAGGAAGAAATGACTGAGTAAAATTTCCCTTTTTAAGAATGCTTACAGTATTTTGGCATCCCAAACTCATGCAAAACCCTCACAGACTAATTTTAGCAGCTTTTGTCTTAGGCAATGGAGATATTCATTCTTCCAGGCAAAATCCACCTTAAATTCTGTCGCACATTCTGAAACCATGAAGACAGATTAAGAAAAAAGACTTAAGAAAGTTAAAAAGTATTGCATAAAGTTTATAGCTATCAGTGACTTAATACCATATATCACATCAAATGTGGTCATACAGACCATCTCCATTGTTAGATAGAGTCAAATATCTATATGCCATATGAAAGGACATGTATATGAAGAAACACTTATGGTATAAGTTTTTCATATTCTGAATATGTTTTATTTATATGCTATATATCATATTGTTTTAGAATTATTTATTATTTATAATAGATATTTATTTTAATTTATATTATTATTATAAATCCATCAAAATCAATGTAAAAAAATCAAAACAATAAAAGTAAATTACAAGCCTTTGGTTGAAATAAAGGACAGGGAAATAGCAGTATACTTCTTGGCAGGAGTCCTGAAGACCTTTACATGAGGAGTCATTTAAAACTAAATCAAAAAGGGATCCAGGCACCATTGGCTACAAGTAATACCAGCCGGGAAAATTAATCTCTATGAAATGATAGTGAAAAAACATTTTTAAATGTACTCTTTTCCATCAAAGCCTTTCACTTTTACTCACAAGAGTAAATGTCTTGAAAGAGTTTGACTGAAGTGACAGAACTGAATCTCTCACTCAACAAATATAAATCAGGATGAAACTATAACTGTTTTATAGAAGAAAATAGAGGTAAACTCCAGAGAAAACTATGGTTTCTAGAGAGGAAATAAATACACTTAGCTATGAAAACAGTTGGAAAATACCAAAGGAGTGAAATTCTCCTCAGAGCTTTTATCCAGCAACTAAGAGCAGAGATGAGTGGCACTTGCTACAAGGAGAGTGGAAAGTGGGCTGCTCACAATATTGTTAAATACAGGAGTGGGTTCTGCTCAGTCTTTCAGACCTGCCAGATTTGCTGCATAGCCATCAAAATGCATTGCAACTGTAGGATAAGAAAACAGCATATTTTTTAGACTTTTCTAAATTGGGCAGGGCTCATAACAAATGAACTACTAAAAAGAAAAATAAATTTAAAGGAGATAGGTTAGAAATAGGGTAGGAAAACAAATAAGAAAGAAAATGTTAAGCAACTTTTTAATTTATTTTAAATTCATACTCTGGCTCTTTGTAGCCTAAGTAAGGTATTTACAGAAAACCCTAGAGATCAGGAAAATTCGGCATTGAAAGAGTAAATAGCTATTAGTTTTGAAAGAGAACATCAAGAGGCAGCAGGGTCCATCATGAGAAAGTTATATGAGAATCATTCTGCAGAATTGAAGTCTTGAGCATTAAAATACAGAACAGCACCCTTCTGTTTAAAAGTGTTATAAAAAAACCTTCTGATTCTTCTCCAAAACAGATTGCTGGAGCCACACTGGTCCCCAGCCTTGCCACGTGTCCTATTCCATTCCCCTGCAGAGACAGCAATATCAGCTGCTCAACTTTAGGCTAACAAAGGAAAGAATCTCTCAAGCTTCACCAGCAGGTGATCAGATATTGTACCAGCCTCCCCCAAGGTGACAACCATCAGCAGTCACATCTTTCACCAGGACAGCACACAGCAAAATCCATCTGTCTCCCAATCATAGTATTATCACCTCAGTAAAAAGATAAGAACATTTTGTTAGCAGAACTGTCACCCTCGTGACTGAAAAGGGATTTGCAAGACTGAAAAGGGATTTGCAAGACTGAACTGTAGTTGTTTCATAAATATAGACAATTGTTCTGTACAACTGTAGCATCAGTGCCTAGGTTACTCAAATGGAACCATTTATCTCTCCTTAAATGCAACGAGCCCATTATTTTTTTCTCTTCTGAAGCTGCAGATTGACAGTACTGAGGTGACATGTTTATCTAAAAACATTAGACCTTGCTTCTTGTCCTGGTTCCAGATGGAACAGAGTTAATTTTCTTCCTAGTGCTGTGGGTTTGGTTTTAGTATGAGAAAAACGTTGACAACACAGCAGTGGTTTAGTTGTTGCTCGTAGTGCTTACTCTAAATCAAGGACCTTTCCGTTTCCCATGCCCTGCCAGTAAGGAGAGGAACAAAAATCCAGGAGGGAGCATGGCCAGGACAGCTGATCTGAACTGGCAAAAGGTATATTCTATACCATAGAACATCTTGCTCAGTATATAAATTGAGAGGAGTTGGCTGGGAGGGGCCGATTGCTGCTCAGGGACAGTCTGGGCTCTAGTCAGTGGGTGGTAAGGAATTGCACTGTGTATCACTTGTCTCTCCTGAGTTTTATTTCTCTTTCTATTTTTGTTGTCTTGCTTTTCATTATTATGGCTGCTGTTATTACATTTTATTTCAGTTATTAAACTACTCATCACAACCCACAGGTTTTATCTTTTTTTTCTGATTCTACGCCTCATGCCAATGGGGGCATGGGGTAAAAACTGAGCATCTGCACGGTATATGTTGCCAGCTTGGGCCAAACCACGACTCTTCTTTTTCCCTTCCTTGGAATTTATTTCCACCTCCACACCACCCCAGGCTGCACAAATGCTAACACCACCTATTTCTCCAAAGGTCCAACTCCTCCATCCAATTTACCAAGCAGCTACAGCAGGTCAGAGGTGCAGAGCTAATGTGGCCAGAGGGAGGGAGAGGGAGGCAGCCAGGGCAGGGTGACTCTGGCAGCCAGGAGGGCTCGGATGCCTCACACACAACAGCTGAGCCCTGTAACACCTCTGTTCAGTTTGATGACACTGTCCCATAAGAAGCCCAAGTAATTAGAGACCTGAGACTTTTAGTTGCATATGTAATTGCTTTGTAAAAAAATCAAGTAGCAAAAGCTGTTACAACAATTCAAGTTTATCAAATCTATGACTAAAAATTCATTGAAAGAGCAGACATGAGAAAAAAGTTAAAAGAACTATACTAAATAAAAACATCCATATCTACTGTAACTATGTATCTACTGTTTACTAGAACTGCCACGGTACTATTATGTTGTCTCTTATATTAATAAAAAAAAAATCTACTCTGATAGCATTTCTACTTATCTTAATATATGTATAAACACTATACATTCAATTTCTGCATTAAATCACAATTTAAAAGCTTCTTCTTAAGTTTTGCCTCTATTAAGTTTTGCTGGACTGCTGTACTCTTCATTGCTGTTGTCTCTCAAAATATCACCTTCACTTCAACTGTAAATAGCCCAGGAAAATAGTTCAAACCTTAAAGGGAAACTTCCAAAGAAAAGATATTTTTTCCCTCATAACTGAGACCTTTCCCAAGGGAATAGGCCACTTTTGGAGGTGTTAGTGCTTCATGTTTGTAGCAATGGAAAAAAAAAGTACAGAAATAATGGGTTGGCTGAGTTTATTATGAAAGGATTGCTCCTATTAGGAGATTCAGGGCGAATAAGAGTCAAGATAAAACAAAGTTATGGTGGGAAGCTTGGAGAATTTGTACTAGTTTCAGTATCTTCGCTTCCATCTTCTAAATTGTCAATTGTCAAATGTCATTACTGCTCAGGCTGTTAGCTGCTCATTTGATTACATCATAGCTCCCTCTCTGGAGCATGGCTCTGTCCGTGTGTGAAATCATAAAATGTGCTTGTGCAGGTGCAAAAGCTTGGGAGAGCATGAAGACGATAATTAAAGTATTTCGTTGCCTTTTAAATACATAGTTACATCTACAACAAAACACAGAAATACTAAGCTGCTTGCTTCTATTTGTCCTTAAAGGATTTGTGGCTGCATGTTCTTCAGTAGTTGCCAAGAGTTCTTGCACAGTTTTAATACTAATTTATGATGAAGCATACCAAATGAACCACAAGTTATTTAAGAAAATGAAATGAGGAAACTTTTGAGGTTTTAGCAGGAAAACAGAGTGGAGTGCGAGTAGTCTGATGTAAATGAATAGATGGCTTCAATGAAAATAAGGGAGAAGAAAACTCCCTCCTGGGGTTCATTATGCCTCTTGAGCTGTTGGTAGTAAAGTTAATTTTTAAATGCTTTGAGGTGATTAAGAACTCAGGCATCACTCTAAATGTAAATAAGTCCTGTTTCATTTCCTTGCAGTTAACTGATTGCAGCAGTCACCAGCTACTTAGCTTGCTGATGTATTTGAGATCTGTAGTCTAGTTCATAATTAACCCTCTTCATATGAAATGAAAATGTTAGCAAGCCTGTTGTTGAACATACATAACCAGGATGTGACATATTCACTCACTAGGGAAAGAGAACGTTTATATTTGTAAATCATGAGGGCACCATTTGAAGCAAAAGTATCACAGAACAAAGACCAACATAGAAATGGAGTTTGTCTCCATTCACACTGGATGCAACTTAAAAATACAACCAAAATATATGCAGTTTAGAACCTTCAGCATAAACAGATGAATTATTTATAATAAAATTAAGAAAACCATTAAAGCTTTACCTCTTCCTCCCCATAACATCTACTAAATAGAAAATTTCAAGAATCTGTATATGAATATCGCAAATGAAAAATCTCAAATGATAATCCTTTCTTGTAATGCATACATACAAGCAATTTAGAATTAACATGACTAATCTTGCTTAAGGCAGTGACTGGGACCCTTGAAATCTGTATTCTCATTCCTATATCTGGAATTGAGATCGTTTCATGGTTAGGCAAAAGCTTCAGAAGTGACTAATTCTGTTCACCAGTTTGTAATTACCTAACCTAGGACACGCCAAGCCACAAACCGTCAAAATAGCTCTACTGGATACTGAAATAGTGAGGCAACCAATACTTATCTCTGGGACAAGCTCCCCAGCTTGTGGCCATGGACCCAAGCCTGTGGGTGTTCAAGGGGTGTTCAAGAAGTGTTTGGACAACACTCGTAGATAATCTAAGTTTTAGTTTGCCCTGTGTGGAGTCAGGACTTGCACATGGGTCCCTTCCAAGTCAGGATACTCTATGATTCTCTAAAGAATAAAAATATAGGCTTTATTAATACAACACAGGTATGCAAGTAGTCCAAAGCCCAGAAACCTTGGGTTCAAATCCTAGACCCAAAATCTTGTAGTGAAATATGTCTATCACCTGCTACCAGGTTTCTTTATGATCCAAAAAGGCATCTGATATTTGGCCAAACATGCTATAAATACTTCAATATTTCAAGGCAAAGGGAGACCTACAGAGATTTCCACTTTAATGTCTACCTGCAAAGTCATTCATTTCACAGGTTTAGTCATATCAAATTTAAACCTTTTTTTTAACTCAATTCCTTTTGTTAACTTGAACACCAGAACTGTCAAAGGAAAATGAACACAAAATAGACATGAAATTTTCATAGGTCCCCTTTAAATCAAAAAGCCAAAAAAAATCTCACATCTGATAGGTACACCTCTACCTTGCAGAGAATGAGATTGTGCATATAACCATGGCAGATCAGAATGAACAAAGAAGGAAAGTAAGATTCATCAGCAAGTAAACTAGCTAGAAACTGGTAACTTCCAAATGAATAGCAAAATGCTAATGTCATTATAAATAAGATCTACAAAAATGCAGTTACTCTTTTCCCAGCACTGGTATTTAACCCCAAGTAGCTGAATTGGAAGAGGGAGAAATGCCCTAAACTGATCAGGATAAAGGCTTCCTAAAATTGCTGTCAGTCTGAGCTTAACTAGAGTCTGCGCCACCTAGAATCCTATTTCTGCTCCAAGTTTGTCACAAACTTGTTAGTCAATTTGCTAAACCAAAATTGAATACAGCCATTTTGGAAAGATCTTTCCAGTGAATTTTGCTCCCAATTTCCATCCTCCCACTGAAAAGTTTCACTCAACCTTGTTTTCAGATTCAATATCTAATTACAGACTTACCTGACAGACATCTTCAATACAAATTAACAGCTGGATTGCTAATTCTTCCTTCAAGAAATGACAACACAATATAGTAATATCCAGCTAATGAGTAATCTTTCACTGCATTTAAACTATTAGCTTTTACAAAAGTTACCAGAAGAGTTTTTCTTCTCCCCTGCTCTTCTCCAACTTCTATATCAAATTACAGCTAGCATTACTTATGTCTCTATACCTCACACTTGTAGCTAGAAGAGGAGAAAGGAGTTGATCTAGTCATTTATTAATGTCAGGGAGCTTCAGGCTAGATCTATTCAGTGGGGGAGAAACATTGTTATTGCTCTCAGTAAATTGAGGCAGGTCGCGTCAATCCTGCAAACAAAAATCCTCCAGTTGTTCACATTTGCTAAATAAAGGTTCTCTGGCCAGCTGCCTGCTGACAGCCAGAGAACTACAGCAGCAAGAAACATTGCATATCTCTTGGGCACCCGCAGGGAAAGCAATGTTGCCCCATAAAAAGGTTCACAGCATTTCCAAGTAGCAAACAAAAAGGCACAAAGAACCACTGGAAAGCACATTTGGAACAGGAGTCTGATTATACAGTTATATACACATATTATTTGTAAGGAGGAGCTGGCTGTAACATCCCCAGTAGGCAATGTCTTTACTTTTATTCCATATCCTATATATGCTTGACTTCTTAATTTATTTTTTAGATTATGCCAAGTTTGGAAGTCAGGCTTGAATACGCCTGTAAATGGACATGTGCATTCAGTGATTGTGAGGATGCAAATCAATCTATGGTATCTAGATTATAACCAGAAATTAATCTTTGAAAATAACTCTCAAAGCAGGGTAATATCTGCCAGACAGCACACTTTGATATTCATTTTAGCAAGCACAGCAGCTACCTACTTCTATGTTTGAAATTCAGGCCCTCTGCACAGTACTTTAAAATCACTTCAGGATTCTACGTCAATGCCCTTATTTGAAACACATTATTAGCAGGTGGACGTTCTCTCAAAGGCCAGAGTCATAGCCCATAACAATACCAATCAATAAATGTGGATTTAGAAAGGTAATTTCTGCTATATCCTGCTTACCATGGATCTGATAAAAACTTTCAGTAACTGTAGCACCCCATGAAAAGGTATGCAGGCAAAAAGCAGGTCATTTTGCTCCTTTTGCTCTGAATTTTTCATAGGACTTCTCTTTTGTGTGCTAAATGAGGACAGACTCTTTGCATGGAAGTTCCCCACCCCTCAGCTCTCCTCCACACACCATGACAGACCCATTCCCACAGAGAACAGGTCACATTCACTGTTTTCCTCCACAGAAGCACAGAATGGTGTGGGTTGGAAGGGACCACAAAGATCATCCAGTTCCAACCCCTTGCTGTGGGCAGGAGCGCCTTTCAGTAGACGAGCTTGCTTCGCTCTGGGGCTGCTCAGTCACAGGAAAAAAGGGAAGCTAGAGGTCTTCTCATCTCACTGACTGCCACAGCAAAAGTATTGGAAATCCTCGTAGGCCTTTTCACCCATCTGGATGGCCAGCTTAAGGAAGAAGCAGTCAGGAAGCCACACAGAAGGTGGATGGACGCAAGAAGAGCAGGGTTCTCTCTGTGCTGTGGAGCAGGAACCACAGTCCTGGGGTGTGTGCACTGCCTGCCCTCACAGCTCAGTCCAGGACATGGCCAGCTCCCCACTGGGGACAGGGTACTCTCCCCTCACTACTCCCTAAAAGCAAAGAGTCATCCCAAAAAACATACATTATTTTAAGCCTTTAGATTTTTAGAGCAATCTTGTTTTTCATAGAGCTGAAAAAGATGTCAAACCAGTTTTGAAAGTTCGCAAACGGCAACCAGTATGAAGTGTACAAACCCACAGTAAGTGCTGGCACCTCGTTGTAATTGAAATGGTCAAGTATTCTTTCACAATACTTTGGTATGGATCACAATTTTCTTCATTGTGCCACTGCATTAATGGAACTTTTCCCATGCCTTACCTGTCTGGGGCAACAACACGTGCTTGTTCAGAGTACTGCTGGCATTAATCATGAAATGCAGTAAGAATAACATCCCCTTGGCAGGGCAGGAGCACACAGCCTTGATGCAGTGCCCAAGTTTGGCTTCCTCAAGCGAAACTCTGGGGAGACACTCAGCCTTAGCAGTCCTCAAGTGCAGAGCTTTAGTGGGTGCTCAGCATCTCTCACAACTCTGAGCAAGACTGAGCAGCTCCAGCCCACACTGACTGCCTGGGTGAAGATTTTCTCATCTTATCCTCAAAGCTTTTCAAGCCCTGATCCTAACAGAGGTCTTAGGAGACTTTTTAATCTTCGTACTTCTCCAACTCAATTTAATTAAGCTGCCCCTCTCAAATCAAGTCAAAGACTTACAGGGATTTGAGGAGAAATACAATCTTCTTTCATTAAAAGCAGGGTCTTATCACAGATCTTTGTGATTTGTATTGTCCTGGCAATAGGGAAGATCGTGTAACTGGGAGTGTTTATTTTCTATGAGGCAATTAAGTTCGAGAGATATGATTGTAATTCTATGTGCTTACTTGCAAAACTATGTACTCACTCACACCTGGGCTGGGCCTGGTCACTCTGGCACCAGTTGCCAAAGTTATTTGTGTGTGCACATAGCAACGGCTTTGCGAGGTCAAAGAAGACCATTCAATTGAGACTTGAAAAACCTTGTCAGTGTAAACAAAATTCTTATCAATTTGAGAAAAATATTGGTTTTTTACATCGCATTGCTCTTTTCCCATCAAATCAACAGAAATGAAACATGAACTGAACAGAAACAGAGCAGAACAGAAAGTTCATGATAACATACGAAGTACTCTCCAGTTTAGAAAGATGGAGTTTTTTCTCATGTTAAATAATTATTTGTCTGAATTCATATCCCCTTTTATTCTGCACCCTGTTTTAATATCTCCTGGGGAAAAAAAAACAAACAAACAAAAACAACTCAAAACAAACAAACAAAAACCCCACTACCCCCCACAAAAAAACCCCAACAATAAACTTACATGACAGAGAGAAGGTTGCCTGGACAAGGCTATGACTTACCAAGCAAGGACAGTCACAACTGCTGATTACAAAAAATGCAGTTTTCTGTTTTGACTGAGGATGAGCTTTTCCAGTAAAATATGATGCCAATTAGGATTTACTCTACATCAAAAAGACTGATTCTTAACCTTTTGTGACACTAAAAAGAGCTGAGGACACTTCAGTTAGTCATATGATATACAGGTACTCAGTTAATTATAAAGCAAAAACACCCTCCTCAGATAATCACACAAGAACTGCTAATTATTAAAATAATAGATTCTACTGGGAAAAAAAACAAAACCTAACACTTATTCTAAAACTTTTCTCCTGGGCAAGGTGATCTCTTTTCTTACACTGATGTTTATTACATTCAGTCTTTGCTCAAGGGATTTTCTTCCACCAGTTTACTATTCTCAGCTACATCTAATCTTTCACACCTGTTCAGATTCTTTAACCCTTAAAGTTTAAAATCCTGCAAATTGATACCTCTCCTAATTAACTTCACGGCTTGTAGCTGAAATCATATAACTAGGAAGAATTTGGTATGAAAGTTGGTTCTTAATCACTTTCATTTATACCCCCTAAAATATGATACAGCTCAACCCGTATTTCCCAGTCAGTGGCCAATTCCAGATTACCTGAGTTCTCCCACTCTCAATAACTTTCACCCAAAGACCAGCCAGATGAAGCTGGTCCCAGTGAAATTTCTGGTGACAGAAAGGAACAAAGCAATCAGTAGTATTTTTAGCCCTAGTGCATTCTCCTTGGGACAGCGGATCTCTGCTATTGAATTAGGATTAATAAGTACTGAAATACATATTAGTGCTGAATTGGTATGTCATGAGTTCATCAGTGTCATTTATCATCTTCAACATAAGAGTTGTTAGTCCTGATCAACTGCATGTTGTTCCCAAGCTCAAATACCAGCATTGTCCTGCAGCATCAGAAATGCTCATAGAATCTAAAAAACTGGAACTACATCTTGCAATGTTTAACAAGAAATGCTGCATTATCTCAGATTTGTTTGCCAGATTCTACACTAGCATTCCACATAATACTGAATATAGCTAAAAAATGAAATGCTGTGTTTGAGGTAACATATCTAGAAGATTGATTATAACCCCTGGATAAAGATTATGGCCAAAACTACCATTTACTTGGCACACTAGGACTTCCACCACAAGAGTAAATTTTGAAGGCTACACAAGACTACAAGATAAAACTCGCACAAGCCTGACTACCTCCTGAAAACCTTGTTTTCCACGCAGTTAGCAATATGTATGTACACGTGTAGGGATGCTCATGTACTTCAAAAAAGAATTCAAGGCACATTATTGCTTCACCTTTTTTTGGAAAAAATTTGATTCAGATGCAGCAGGGGTTATTTATATTGGTTCATGTGGCTGTGGAAAGCAGGATGCTGGGTGGTATAAGGAACCACAGGATGCAAAGCCTAAATGGAAATGAGTTTATCAGGTTCTGTCTCTAGACACAAGGTGATTATTCTGCCAAAATTATTATTCAAAAAGAGCAGCCTCTGACAGGGAAAAAAACAGATAGAATTATGGTCATAGGGGGTAGTGTGCATTGTTCAAATATTGATAAATAGGCTGCACAGAAGGGGGTAGAACCTGAGGTACCAGTCACAGCAATGGAGTTGCCTTTTTACTGGGTGAGGAGAATTACCGAGGTGAAAATCCTCTGGAAATGGACAGGGCATAAGAATGCAGTAAGACACACAGATCCATGTGAAAATCTTAGGAACCCCCTTGACAGGGATGGAGCAGTAACTGTCATTTCCAGGTTTACAGGCAGTAGGAATAGAGCCACACCAATCAGCCCTTTTTTCCAATCAAATTAAGGTTTATCTGTGTGTGTGTGTCTGTGTGTGTCTGTGTGTCTGTGTGTCTGTCTGTCTGTCTGTGTCTGTGTGTCTGTGTCTGTGTGTGTGTCTGTGTGTAAAATGACAGGTTACATAAAAATTGCTCCTCATTTCTTACAATTACAAAGTTGGGGTTCTGTTCCTATTAGTGCCCTGTTTTCCAGGACACAGTTACCTAGAACTACTGATGAGTAATTACGTGTTTCACAGAGTGGTACATTTACAGGGAGCCATGACTGAATGTTTCTACTAAATTAGCCTCTTGTGTGTTAGTCACTCTTTTCATACAAAAAAAATGGAGTTTAACTCTTCCCTAATGTTAACACCTGTTTTGAATTGATCTCATCTCACTGCCTCTACACATGATCTGTCATTGCAAGTAGAAGACTCTGATCTGCTGTTTCAATTAACTTTTCAAGATACATATTTTCCTCCAAATATTAATGGTATACAGAACCAAAAAAATGACAGTGATGTTTATATATATAACGTCATATTTCAAAAGAATGAATTATTTAACCAATGTAAGCATAAGAAAAAACTTACACTATGCAGCACAGGAATGCAGAGTATGAGGGAACTTTCACATCTTTCACATATATCTTTATGTACATAGCAATACAGGTGTGCATTGACCTTGAAATCAATATAAATAATAAAACAATTCTTATGACCAGAGAAAAGAAAGAGAAAAAAAAGTTCATAAAATATTTTTCCTTCATCACTAACCCAGTCCAATTCCAATAAACAGAATAAGAGGGGATGGGTGGAGAACCTTTTTCAAATACATTAGGATTCATACCTTTTTTTTAAGGTGGTTGACTCTTACTATAGAATTGCCATGCAACTCGTCAGTTGCATATATACTATATGCTATAAAATGTTCCCCTTTATAGAGACATCATTAATTTTATTTGGAGGAACTTTGCTGATATCACCTTTATATGAGACTTTTCCTTGCATATGAGTAGGTAGAAGGGAATGGTGAATACAGAAGACAGACAGTTGTTATTTTGTGTCTGCACAGCACAGTGGAGTCATTACCACTGCAAAATGTCAGCAACCTGCAGGAGGTTTCTCTTTCCCCCTCACAGTAAAATGAAAGCAGATCTGCACCTCCAGATTGCATCCTTCCATTGGAGTAGACCATGAAAGTATTACTTAGCAATTATCTTTCTCATATTAGACATACAGAATGGTAAGTCTGGAAGAAAACTTGATTCCATAGGACTTTTTTACAGACAGCAGGGCAGACTGAACTCTCATTGTGACACTGCAGTATGAGGATATTTATTAAAACTGCTTATGTTAATCAATTCTGTCAGTGAAGGAGGAAAACTATGCAAAGAACTATTGACTAAATCACCTGCAAAGGGTTTATCCTGACAACTGGTTCTCTTCCCAAATGAAGCTCTGAGCTGAGCATCACCCTTTACAGTTATTCACTGCATAAGTCTGTGTTCCCTCTCTTTTCACAGGGAAACAATGGGTTTCAGTGTTGCTCCTCTTCTAGCATTACTAGGATTCCACTTTATCCCATTTCAGAATAAATGGAGCTCATTAAAAATACCTTGTGCTGTGACTTCAGATTAAAGATGCACTATATCTTAAACAGAAAGATAAGTAGGACTAGAAAAATACTACTTCCTCCTGACTGCTCTCTCTTCCTTTCTAAGACAGTGAGTCAGAGAAAAAAAATGTTATCTATTAGAATAAATGAATATAGGAGATGGACAGTGGGCCTTCTGTGAATATAAGTTGACTAGTTGAGCAAGAAATGTTTCAAAGACCTTGAGTGCAAGTCTTTGTTTATTGAGAATAAGCAATCAATCAGCCAGAGCACACAACAAGACCTTGTTCAAACAATGGATAATGCTCAGTGCTTCAGTCACACAGCTTAGATTGGACAAGTAAGCTTGACACTACCAGCAAAAAAGGCAAAGTCAACAGCATAAAAGTCACAGAATAAGACAGTTCAGGGAGGTCTCAAGCACAGGAATGTTAACATACGTTCAAATGGACAGAGGGCTTTCTTGAGATTTTTCTTAAACAAAATGTTTATTATTTAAAGCTATCAAAACTTGCCTTGAAAACTAGATTAAATAAATCTCTCACATCTCTATGACTAAAAGCCTACTTGTGTTAACTTTCATGAGATTAAGAGTATCAACATTATTTTTTTCTTCCTGAATGTATTTATATATGTTTTCTAGATTTCACTTACAGGAATAGCCCCCGTTTACAAGCTTCACTTGAAAGCAGGCCAAATGTGAACAACAGCACAGAAAAGAAACAGTTCACATGATTAGAAAAAATCAATGTAAAACTTTGTAAAAAACAAGAACTAATTATTCTGTGAAATACACACATCTCTTTCTATTTCTCTGTCCAGCAGTTTCTCAAATATGTCTTTCTGTATTATAAATGAAAGTATAAGTACTCTCAAATTTTGCAGCCAGTAGGTCATGGCAGTCTTCTGATTACCTGGTGATGGATGAACTTGCACTATTTACACAGGAATTTGGGGCGGGAGAGAGGGAGAAAGGGAAGGGGGTGTGTGGTGAAAGGTGAGAGACCAGATATAGAGAATGATTTCACATATTTGGGGTAATGAACAGTAAAAAGATGAGAACATCATTTGCAGCCTGTGAAGAGTACTTGAAGACAGAGCTTGGTTCAAAATAAAATTTATGGGTCTGCTTTACTTGCCGCTAACTGAAAATCCTATCACATGTAGTCTTCTTTCTCCAACATTTTCTGTGAACATAGTGAAAGCCTTCAGATTAGACAAGGTATTTAAGACCATAAAACCATAATATAATGTCAGCTGTGGTAAAAAACATCAATTCATAACCCAGGCTGTTACTGAGAACCATTTCTGCACAGCATCCCAGCAGCCCATTCCTCAAACCTTTAGCTGTTCATGTAAGTTTATTTTCTTTGAGCCCTTGCAGAATTTTGTGTTCAAAATTTCTCTGTTGTGTGTCTGCTTAAACTCATGCATTTATCTTATTTATATGTAAAAAGAAAAGACTCAATCAAGAGTATCCAGTTGAATTTTTTTTTAAGACAATCAAGTACATCTTTTGGTTTTGATAAACTCAGCATTCTTCACACACTCCCACAAACAGAGGGCATTACATCTCCATAAATAAGTATCAGTCTTATCTCATTTATTTCCACATGCACAGGAGAGACAAATGCTGGAAATGGAAGTCTGAGGTATATTTCATAGTGGACAGAACCAGGATGTACTTCCTTCTCCTGTGCTGCACTGGGACAAGGGCTCTCCAAGTCCTCAGCCGCCGTTGTGGTTATGAAACATTCATTTTGCACAGGTAGAAAGGAACTGAATTATACCCTGAGAGCTGTATGCAACTGCTCCTTCTGCCAAAAGGGAAGACACTGTGCTGAATTTTAAATGAAATTAATTTGGTAGATTTTCAGAGTATGAACTGCTTGATGCTCAGTACACCCCAGGGGCTGCAGAAAGGCAACAGATTTTTGGTTACTTGAGATTTCAGTGGGTGAATGGCAAAAGCAATAAAAGCTGAATTTGTGCTGCGCTAATTTTCCTCCATTTAGAAAAAATTATATTAAAAAAGGAAGTTACTGCTTATGATAAAGTCTAGAAAATTTCATGTTAAATGTATACTGATCTCTAGTTATTTTGAAATATTCTATCAATTGAAGGCAGAACTATACAAATGGAAAAGGTTATTCATTCAAGCACTAATGATATACATCTTTCTTTAAAGCAATTTTTAAATTCTAAGATGATAGTGATGATTGTGATGATGAAGAATATTATAAGCTAATAGAAAAATGTCTGTGGGATACTGTTATTCTGATCCATAATCAACTCTCCAGGGATTTTTTCCACAAATTGAAAACTTTGGCTAAAGTATTTTCAGTTGCACCCCTCATTTCTTCCAGCTGGTCATAGGGCTTCCCCAAATGATTAGCATGACACACTGGCAAATGGGTGACGAACAACACAGTAGATGAAAATTCGCCTACACTCAAAGTTGAGTAGTCAGCATTCAAAGTCTAAGGGCTAATTAGTGGTGGTGTACCCAAGGAGCCACGATGGAGGATGACATTATTAAATGTCTTCATCAGTGAGCAGGATAGAACAAATAAAAAGGCTGATGGCACATGCCAAGCTACGGGAAAAGTTTCCCTGCCGAGGAGCTGCGTTGCCATGGAGAGGGGTTTCAAAAATCCAGAGGGCTGGACAGAGAGGAAACACATTAGGTTCAGCAAAGATGAACGCCAAGTACTGCCCTGGGGATGGAAATGTCCCTGGTGGCAGTACAAACTGGGGACAGAGTGCCTGGCTCATAGCTCTGCAAGAGGGGCCTGGGAAGGGGTGCAGAATACAGTGCTGTCTTCACAGAGAGCATAGCCAGAAAGACAAGGGGAATACTGCTCCTACTCAGCTCTTGTGAGGCTGCATCGAGGTCCAGCTTGGGGCTCACCAATATATGACATATATTTTCAAACTGGAAAGAGTCCAGAGAATGGTCATTTAGCTGGGGGCTGGAGCAGATTAAATCCAAGGAGAAGCTGGTGGAACATGTTTGCTCAGACTGGAGTAGAGGAGAGTATAGGGAAATTTAATTGAAGCCTCCTGCTATAGAAAAAGGAGTTTGCATGAGGGTGGAGCCGAACTCTTCTCTGGGGTGCTCAGCAAGAGGCAACAGTCACAACAAGTTGCAGCAAGATCTAATTGGACATAATAGGATAAAAATGTAGACTGAGAGTGATTAAGTACTGACAGAGGTTGTCCAGGGACATGGTGGAGTCTTGTCTTGGGAGATTTTGGAAACATGACTGGACAAGGTCCTGATTAACCTGGTTTAAATCTGAAGTTTTTCTAACTTTGGGTTGCACAGTGTAACCTCTGGAGGCTTATTCCAACCTATCTCTTCAACCCCAACTCTTCTTATGGGTACCACCATCTCCAAAGGTTGGAGATGGTCTGTAGTCCCTCTGGCATGCCAAGTGAAAGCACAAGAGAGAGCTGCCTTCAGGAGGCTGAGTGCAGCAGCAGCAGCAGCAGCAGCCAAATGCAGCAACATTTTCAGAGGATCAGCTAGGCCAGAGCCCTTCCATACATCCACTCTGCTGCACTACCTAAAGAGCATCAAACATTTTTGGAGTTTCTGTAGAGCACAGAAGAGTCTGCTATGCACAGGGGGGAACAGAGCCAGCACAGCAGTTTGCCCAGGAGACCTGAATTCTTTTATCCTGACCTGTTGTCACAAGCTTTGTTCAATAAACTCACTGGTTCTCTCTAGGAAGCCCCAGTGAGACAGTTTTCACATTTACTTACGGAACAGTCCAGTGAGGTCCAAGTCCTATAGACAGCTTAATAAGATAAATATTTATTAATTTGAGTTACTATAATGGCAGAAGTGTTTACTGTCTGTGATAATTGCTTCCTTTTGGTCTCCTCCCTGCAATTTTCTACAGCTGGAAGTTGTTCTTTCCTTCACATTGCCTGACTGCCCTCTGAACTCCCCCTCACCTCTCTCCATCCTTCCTGTGCAACTGGCATTATACTCGAATTCCAGTTGGTTTTCCACTCTGCTTCTACTTCACCTACTCCCTTCTTAGCACAGACAGCCTGGGAGAACACCCACCTGCCATTTCTATGGGTTTCACATGTATCTCTCATGCCCATAATTCCTGCTACGACTTTCTGCATTATTTTGCTTTGTCTGTTTGGATGGTGTGTCAGACCAGGTGCTTGGATGCTCATGGGAATGGGTGTGGTGAATAAAATTTACAGCTTATGGTAACGGAAACTTCTTAACAGCACTGAATATCCAGGGTTAGGTAAGTGCAAACTGCAGGAATTCACAGCACCGGGCAAGAATCCATGAGGGAGTAAAAGTAATGAGATATATTTGTATTTCCAAGCCATCCTTCCTCTGAGCCTGACCCCCGGCAGCTCCTGCTCTGGTGCACAGCAGCAGCAAATAGCCATGGTGCACACTGTCCTGCCACAGAATGAGGAAAGCTCTCCCTTCTGCAAGCTGCAGCAGGACTCGCACAGGCACAAGAGGGCTTTCCCACTTCCCCATATTGTATGCTCCCCTAATCAACACACTATCAAGTGTTATTGGCTTTTACAATTACCTTTTTCTAAAGAAAAATAAATAAACTACTGCTGATTACTCAACACTGAATTTGTGGAATTGTCTTTCTATTAGCCAAAGTTAATAAAATCTCTGTGAGAGCCCAGATTAATGCAGCCTGGTGTTTTACAGCACCACAATTGGGACTGCTATTGGATGTTAGGGTAGGCAGGAGTTGCAGATGAAGCTTTCTGCATGGTGGAGACATTCGGAAAGTTTCTCTTCTGATTTTGCTCACTCCATGAGTGAGGTCATCTTGCGATCTCACACACACACACACACACAGAGACGATGAAGACCTAAGCCTCATCTTCGGAAATCTGGCTAAACAAATGAAAGATGGAGAGATGGAGCAGAGAGGTATATTTAGTAGTCAAACAGATTTTTTTGCTTGGCCTTTTTTTTTTTTTCCTTTTTGGTGAACACATAAATTTAAGACACTTCATCTTACTTGTTTCTGGGTAGCTGGACATTTTCAAAACCCATAACTTTACTCATTTTTGTCTACCACTCTACAGCATTTGTAGGTAGCTCTTTTCTTCTTGCAACCCCAGGTTTCCAGTGAAGACAGCAATACATACATGCAATTGTTTAAACCTCTTTACCATTAATGTAGCCAGTTCTACTTTGCACCTATCAGTTTGTCTGTTGCTACAATTAAAACAATTTTTGAACAATAAACCTCTAAAAACATCCCTCTTCTTGGTTTTGAAATAAATACAATAGCATGTTAATAAACTCCAGGGGAAAAAATCCTGCTCCTAGCCCCTACACATGTTCACAGTTGTATTTTTAGGTTACATATAATAGACAGCAATCTTTGTTTGGAAGCCAACACACACTTCCCCAGTGAACTGCAGGATACACATAAATAATCAGGGCTGGAGAAAGGTCATCACACGGCTAGAACTGGAGCTAGCAACAGCGCCGAGCAAACCAATTGTTCAGAAAGCCTTAAGCAAAGCAAATCAAGCTAAGTGCAACATAACTGACTGTGCTGAAAGCTGAAAAGACTTAATCATAGGGATGAGCCAACCTTGAACCTTAAGGCTCAACAAATTTTATTAAGAATAGACAAGTCGTGAGAGAAGTTACACAGTTAAGCTGTAGCTCAAGGGAATAAGTGTGCAAAAACAAGATGAGGAGAATTTAATAAGGCCCAAGGACCACCAGCTGAGCTCACGAGAATCAATCAGTAAGAGCTTGGTCCCAAGGTCTCCTTGTTACTGCAGTAGGGAACATATTAATGGTATATATTGACTTGCAATAGGAGATTCCAGGAAATTATTCCCTTTTAAATTTTGCAACATAAAATTTAGTGAACAGCAAACCGCGTCTGCTTCCCATCAGAAAAATGAAATAGATTTCATCAAAACCTATTTGCCCAAAAACTCGATTTCTGTAACTGAAAATTGAGTTCTTTCATTTCAATACATTTGGGCACTGTCTCATGGTCATGTCATGATCTCTTTGTTGGGCCAGAAACCCTGGACAAATTCACCTGCACTCATACCTGGGGACTCCCATGCTACAAGCAAGAGCCTCTTCCCAAAAGGGGGAAATATCTTATGGCACAGGTATTTTCATAAATAATAAGCCCCTCACAGAAGCCCATAAATTGTGCCCAGAGTGTATAGCACACTAAGAGTCACTGCTCAGCAGGAGAAGGGTGGGAGAGAAGAAAGGAGGATTTTCAGAGGTGTTATACACTTTGCAACTGAATTGCTGTATGTTTTAAACACAGCTTCACAACACTAATTAGCAAGCTAAGCCTTGTGATTTCCTGATAGATTCCTAAAGACCTTAGAAAAACTCTTAGAGAGACCAGTAAAAAGGCAGAAATGCCACAAATGGACTGTAACTAAACAGAATGAGTTTTGAATATCACTCCAGTCTGCCCACAAAATCTGCTTTCTGTCTGAAATTCCTTCTGTGTGTTCCATATGAAGGAAACACATTTTCTCGGTTTTTTGCTTTTCCTGTCTGTCAAAAGTTTCCTGTAAACTAGATAACACATCTTTCCCTGAATTCTGAAGGCATTTTAAATTAATATTGCATACTTAATCTTGTCTTAACATGCCTTTTGGTTGGTTTGTTTGGGTTTGGTTTTTTCTTTTGGTCTGGGTGCTACATTTGATGGGATGTGGCAGTTGTACAACCCTACTGATTAACTGATGTTATAGGAATGTTATGGAACTTAGGTAACCAAGGTTTGCAAAAAGCTTTACAGAATCCTAAATGAAAGCTGCTTCAGTATAAGTAAGAAACAGTTATTAGGAGGAGAAAATTGAAGGACATCTGATGAAACAACATACAGCAAAACTCCAATACAGAGGATCTATGCAAATCATAACTAGATGAACGCCCATTTGTAGCTCCTTTAACAGAATAGTGATTGAATACCACGTGCTGGAGCCTAATCTCATTTACCTGAACAGTGCTGACAGGAGCAGTTACTCCTGATTTACACCAACACAAACAAGACCAGAATCAAGCCAGGCAAGAGCCCTAGGGGTACCCTTAGAATGAGAAGAAAAGGAAAGAGCTCCACACCAGACAAATCCACCAGCCCAGGGGATTCCTAGTTTGAGCTACTTTTTATATGACAATTGCCAGTCCTCTGGAAAAACTGCCACTTGGTAAGTACAAAACCCTCCAATCATGAAGAAGAACATTTTTCTTCCACAGAGGAAAAAGATAGTGTTTGGGAAAGGACAATGTCTAGTCGTGGTTAGAAAAAATGATCTGGTAAAAACAATTCCTCCTTCCCCATCAATTGGACTCATTTCCAGTATACCTGAAGGAAATCTGTTTATTTTACTGGCACAGGCTGTTTTTCTTAGTCCCTTGCAAGCTGGATGTTCTTTTGAGACAAATCTGAAGCACAATGTGAACATTCTTTTACATTCCCAGCAACAATCCTGGTGAAGCTTCACTTGCAGCCCAAACAGCAGTTGCAGGAGTTGTGATGGAATTATGGCACAGCTGGATGTGAAGAACATGACTGCACTTAGAGGGGCACTTGCAGGTCTTGAATAAAAATTCAGTCTGCACATGTCTGGTGGAAATGTCACTCAGAAATGTGTATGAAAAATAAGTATGCTGGCAAAATACTTTCTAGGGTAACTTCAATGTATATTCAAGGCCATGCAGGACAGTAGCTATTGAAGAACTGTGAGAAACAGCAAGTCCAAAAGGGAAATATTTGGGCTTACAGCCCACACAGGTCCAGCTGGTTCCTGAACTGTTGTTTGACACAGATTTCATCTTCGCATTTAATCTGCAATTTTCAAGTGAATATTCATTTAGTTCTTATCACCTGTAGCAACTACCTGCTTCTTATTACAACATTGCGTGGAAGAAAGTGTCCCCATGCAGTTATCCTTGCCTTACACTCCAGAACTCCATTTTCAGCCTCAGACTACATTGCATACTACAAACATATCCACAGTGGCTTGACCAAACAGTGTCTGGCAAAAAGCCAAGTATTAAAGACAGACCTGCAAACATCTATTCAAACATCCATATTTAGGGGCCATTATTCTTCCTCAAAGACTGACAAAAAAGTTGAGACTATTTCAGATGCCTGACAACAGTTGTGTGAGACAATCTAATACTGCCCTCTGCAATACATTTGTTCCCTTGATAGCTGTATGTGGCAGACAAAAGTATTTACTAATTCTGCCTGTTGCACCTACAACTGATTTCAGTCACACTGCCAGAGAGTAACCATCTGGGGAGGAATTATTGAACAGCAAGAGAGTACCAAGAGCAGGGACCAAATGATCAGACTAAAACCAAAGTAGGAATCACTTTTCTGTTATGGTATTTTCAACACATTTCTCACACTAAAGTCCAGGATAACACAATGTGGTTTTCTTTATTTCAAATAGTCTTTAGGGACTATACTCTGGGGGTTTTGTGGCTACCACAGTACATGAGCACTAAATTCTATGTCATGTTTTTCACTTTTAAGACCCTGATCAGCAATCAATTAAAATCACTTGCTTCAAACTGTCTGTCATTTGAAGACTTCTTTTCCTTTGACATACATCACTAATCCTTGGAGTATTTTACTCCACTAATGCTTTCTTGGTTTTAATAATAAATTTTAACCCTCTCCATCACTCTTATTTCAATCTCGTGTGAAACATCTCGTGAAACATCTCGATAAACATCTGAAGTCTGTTGCTTCTCACCACAGAAGGTGAGACAACATTGCCCAAACACCCCTCCTGCTTGCTCAGTGCATTTCTGCTCATCACCTTGTGTTTCCTGCTGTGTGTTATGGTACCCCCTTCTCCTGCCTGAGGTGATTAATAGATGACTACTTTCTTCTTGGGTTTCACTTTCTTTGGTTCCTCAGCAGTAAAATCCCTTCTCCACAGACCTGGATAGCTGCTGCCAGTCACAGCTCTTCAAGAAATGCTCACCTTCACTTACATGCCACATTACCTTACTTAGCCTTTCATTTGATTTTCCTGGTCTTTGTTTGCTAGACCCATACTGCTGTATTTGAACTAAGGTGGCAGCAGGAAAAGGGACTGATTCATATCTTGCTCCCCTCTAATTTGCCAGAGTCTTCCTACTTTCCACCTTTTGCTCTTTATTTGGGAAGTTCTCTTTTCATGAAGACAGTTCTTATCAGCCAAATTCAAAGAAGGCCAGACATCTTCCTTACGTATCTGGTTTACTATTCACAACAATCCTTCCTTGTATCTGAGACGTCATACAGTGTGGCTCTGATTACACTTGCACAGGTGTAAATACATTTTCTTAAATGGAGTTTTTCCTGACATGAACAGAAAGCCCTATAATTTCACAGCATAGCTATTCACTTTAGCTAAAATAGGATTTATTATTATTTTGTAAAAAGAAGATGCTTTCATTCTGACCTAGATAAGAATCTCTTTCTCTTACCTTCTTAAGACAACTATGAAAATGAGATTGTAAATCTCCTATGGAGAAGAGACTTGGACAAATCAATAATTTATGTTATGATTTTGAGAGACTTTCACCTTGAGGAAGTGCCAGCCCTATCGTAATTCTGTAGATCTTGTTTGAAAATGTTTTCCATTACTAATCAGGAGAACCTTTTTTTTCTTATTATTTATACAAGGCTCCTTTGATTTTCAGTGTGTGACACTTCAGAATGAAAATGGTGACTGCATTAATTAAAAAAGGTAGAAGAGAACTCTTACTTTCCTTCCCCCTCACTTAAAATCCAAGTAAAACGCTGGCAGGCAACACTCAGCATGTAGTGCTCTACTTCCAACCATGAACCCCTTTTATAGATTTCTGTCATTTTAGCTGCTTCTGGCTAAAATCACTGGTTATAACAGTGACTTGGAAAGAAAAATGAGCAGAGAGTTAAGAGCAAAATGGGAGGTAGGTACACACAGCAATTAAATAAGCCTTCTACAAATCTCAGGCAGAGAACATGTCAGTCATATCGTTCCTAAACAAGACTCTGGCAATGCCAGGTTTATGCTGAGGCCTCTGGGGGGAAAAAACATACAAGTTTATGCCCATGCACCTTTCTTTTGACCTCCACAGCTTACTAAAGAGCAGATTGCCACATGAACAGCTCACTTCCCCAGATCTCCCACAGTTTCAAGAAATCTTCGTCCTGACTTGCAGCAGCACGTTCTAGCCACTGGCTTGCTAGAGATTGGCTAATTAATGGTCACCCATTCCTACCCATTGCACCATAAGTCCAAACCACTCACTGAAAGTGAGGTAACACGCCAAGGTCTGCCCACACAAAGTACACACAGGAGCTGCTGGAACGGCATAACCAACAGCAGGGCCGGGAGCAGCCTCTTGGGATAGGTTCCACATTTCTGCTTTGGCCACTGCAGGCAGCTATGACATTTCTGAACCCTACCTGGAGTAAGCAGATGACCTTCAGGCCTTGTGGAAGTTGTAGAACTTGTGCCTTATGACTCTGTGCCAAGTAAATTGACTCCCTTACAACTTTATATCAAACCAAATCTAAGAAATGACCAAGGGGTAAGATCTGGAACAGGAATTAGGGAGGAAAAGAGAAATTAAGGGAGAGCTGTTTGGGCTAGAATTTTGAGTGTTAGCACCAACTTCCAGCTCCAGCAGATTTCAAATGTTAAAATGAAGCACCACTCTGCAAAATTTTTACAGCTTTCTGGGATGAAATTACTTCCTTTGTGCAGATATTCGACTATCACTCCAGACTCTTTCTCACAATTCACTGCTATCACCGTGGAAAAAAAAATACTGAGCTACATGATGTTGGAAATATTCATCTATTTTTGTTCACAATCTGAAAAAATATAAGTCCATATAGTATTGAAAGCAAAGAAAAAAAAAACAAAAAAACCCATTTATTTTTCCCAAACCTTCCAAGTCTTAATGAAGTCTTTATGTTGTGGTCTTACATAACAGGACATCACATCAAGCAGGGCACAAATCTAAAACAAACTCTGGAAACACAACTTTTCTTCAAAACAGAAAGCATGGTTTTATTCAAATATTCTCTTTTTCACACACAATTAAAACCACTGTAGGTAATGAATGAACTTATAGGATGACAAAGAAGTTTCTCATCCCTGGACCGTTTAAGATTATTCAACCCTTATCTCAAGATGAAAAATAATAACTGTCAGGTTTTAAATAACATCAAAATTTGATCAAAACTTCCAGTGCACATCAAGTTACACTGGGAAAGGAAACCCTACAATCTTTAAAGATTCAGACCTATAGAATGGGAGCTATATAGCTGAGTCCCTCCTAACTCTTAATCTCACTTATCCCCTCCCCTCTTTCATATTAGATTTTTCCTTTTTTCCTTACCTCCCCACTCCTACAAAGCATCTCAGATATCCGCACATGTACAGCGCATTCATGGCAACAACTCTGTGACTAAGACAAACTGATTAATATGTAACATGATCTTAAAAAATGCATGTGAGATATGCAAAGGCATCAACTTAATGAGTACTTTCATTTTGTCCCTTTTTTGCATTGAAGGGTCAGTTTGTCTAACAAAGAGCTTCAGAATAAATCACTTGTATTCTGACACCTAGATAATTCATCTTGCTAAACAAGAATTATTTGAAATTAGGCAAAGGACTGGAATTCTCCTATCACAGGATGGCACAGGATATGCTGTTTAAATATCAGGGCATCCAGGACATTTTGGTATGTCATCTGAGGATTTAAAAATGTGACATAAGAAGTGAGCTTCCGGACACTTTTTAAGAATCTTTACTGTGTTTAGAAGATTGGTGTAACAATTATTCATTTTGATATCTGGAACTGAAATGTGACTATTTTGCAAAATGTAAAACCAAAAAAATGTGCCATAATTTGTCATGTCTTTGTTATTTCACCTACCTGCTCATTACTAGAAAATAATTTTCAAAATCCTAAAGAATCCTTAAAGGGCTTAAAGCGTCCTTTAAGAGTGACAGAGATGGGCTTTTATTTGTGCAGTGGTGCATAATGAGTGTTCATAGAAGCAACCATGGGTATATCAGAACTACTCATTCAGAAACCTCACAGATTGGTGTCTTGGACATTGCCTGCGAAGAGCAACTTTAAAAAGAAAAGCATGAAGGAACTATTTACAGTTCCAGTCAGCCGGTAAGATGAACAATAGCATGTAGGTTGGGTAGTTATCTCAAAACTTCAGCATTTGAAAACACTAGGCTTCAGAAACCACACTCAGAGTAAAATCTGACATAAATTGCATCTGCATGAAATTGTTCAGGTAATTTCAAATTGACACATTCCTAGTAATTCCCAGCCATGTTTGTTTGAAAACAATTAAACAAAACTTGTTTAAAAAGTAATCTGTTGATGCATTTTCTCCATCTCTTCCAACAAATAATTCAACTCCAGAAGTTTCACCATGGTTTTTATAATGTATGCTTTTTTTTTCACCTGGGTCATTTCTTCCCATGTGGAAGCTCTACTATCCCACTTTCTGCCTTCAACAGTTTGAAAACTTTATAGAAATCATTAATATTAAGAAGAATGCCAAAGACGATAGTTTTCTCATCTTGTCTTTGTTTCTCTTTTCCTCTGGGCCACATAAGGATATTCAAGTCAGCAGAGACAGTGTTGCTCTTTAAAAAACCTGCTGATTTAATATTTAGTAGGTGATGGATTCCACCTCAACAATCAGACTCAGGAATAAAAATAGTCTGAATCCCACTCAGTGCCATCCACAAATCCATAGATAGAAACCCAAAGTATTGTACAGCACAACATTTCCTGCTCAGTAAGCTTGAGACAAGCTGCTGTGATTCCCTATATATACACATATATTCTGAGCTGATGCCTGTCAAACCAACCCCTGGTTAAGTGGCAAGCATAATATAGCTTTCTTTCCCTAGAGGTAACTGTCCTCATTACTGAAGCGAATGAACCCCTAGGTGTATAATAGAATCTTCTTTAAAATATTCATCATATGACAGCTGATATTTCAGCCATATTTGGCTGGAATGCTACATTTTGGGGAACTTAGGACTCCATAGTCAATTAACCTAGTATTTTGTTCACCATCTAATTTATTTTTTTTTATCATAAATCATTAAACATTTATGTTAGTATGTAACTTGTTATTCTCCTGTTCAGGACTGAGCAAGACATGCAGACCAGGGTTTCTCTTACTGCAGCAATATCCATTAAAACATCTGGACTAGCAAAGCTGAAACTTTACACTTCCCTCCGCTGGAAAACACCAACTTCTCCAAGGTGAGTCACATCATCCAGCACGGTTCTGTTTCCTTCACACTTTGCAGAATCAACACTTCAGGCTGTGAAAACCTCCCTCTGCCAGCAGGTCTCAGGAAGACCAAGGGCAGGCAGGGGGAAATAACACAGGGGCCAGAATACTCCACCAGAAACCAGAACAGAGAAGCTATGCAGGGAGAGAAAGAGACAAATAGAGCACCAGGTTATGCACCCCAAACATTTCCATGTTCAAACACCAAACAATGCCTCTCCATTCTTACTTCTTTCTTAAAAGAAATACTGTGTTTTCCCCTGCCTACTCTTCCCAGTTTTTTCCCTACCTGTTCTTAATTACAGCCACAAACTTCAGTAGGTCCTATTCCGCATGCCCTTGCACTGTTACCACCTCGCAGCACAAGTGCCTGCTGCCTCTTCACTTTAACCTTCCCCAAGCCTTCCCTGTCCTGTTCCATGCAAGGCACGTAAGGCAGGCACACAAATGAGCCCCGCCAGTGCAGGGGGAGAGTGTCACCGACATGCAAGGCTGCACAGGAAGTTTACACAGCACTTGCTCAAACTCTGCAAGCCTTCCTGACACCAGCTCAGCATTCCAGCACACCAGCATCATTTTTAAGTGATTTCTCATGTGATTAGCGCTGTCTCTCTGTTCCCACATGCTACTCAGACATTGGTGGCAAAAAAAGAAATCATTCTTACTCTCATCAGGACTTGTTTGTTATCAGAATCCCTCTTTAGTTTTAGTCATTTGCTTAGTTTTAGCCTGCTTATCTCGTTATGCTGGTCTAATTAAAATCATTTGCTGACAAATATTGTCAGTAATGTAACAGTTGGCTAAATTAACACTGGCTTAGCCTTAGCTTTGTTATCAGCTTAGCTACGCAGCACTGATTGATGAGCATTTTAAAGCAGGAATTCCTTTCTTTAGGTCAAATGCAGAGAAGGCAAAGCTGAAGATTTGAATGTGATACATCAACAAGTCTTACCAGAAGAAAGTCGGATATAATTGTGCAGAAGTCAAACCAAACTCACGTCTCCACAAATTCCCTGCAAGCTTGGTCATAAAAACAAAGATGCATTCGGCCCAGCCTGTTAAAACAGCAGGAGCAGCAGAGCTTGATATCTTGTTCTAAAATTACTTTTATAAGAGTGTATCTTGTAGTCTGATTCTTATTTACTTTTTTGGCATAAATTGAGTATTTCTAGACAACAATTATTCCTACAGACAAAACTTAATTGCAATATTCATCACCATATATGTCTAAATGATAGGGATGCTGAAGTGTTTTATAGTGAAAACACATCCAATTTTAATGAAGTTCAAAAGAAGAAATGTTTATTTATGGATTAAAGTACACAAAGATCTGCTGCTCACACTTTCTGAAATACTGACAGATTTTTTTTTTTTTTTTTTTTAAAGAGAGAAAGAGAATGCAAGGGAAGGAAAGACTTCACATCTTGTACATAGCTGTGGTGAGTGGATCAATGTTCCCAGCAGACAGGCAGAGCTCCCGGGTCTTTTGACACGAGTTGAGATCAGATGATATACAACTGAAGTCTGAAGACAAAGTTGCCTCTAAGAGGTTGCATCTGGTGAACGGGTGGAGATGTTGTGCTGATAACCCATTACAGCTGCAGGGGGATGTCTCAACACATCTTGAGAAAGACTGCATATTTCTCTGTTTGGGGCTCAGCTTTGCTACTGTTTAAATTAAGTGACATTTTTTTAACACTCCTAAAGAAGAAAAAAAGGTAGAATCCAACCCAGAACAATATCCTGTAGAAAAGTGCTTTCTGTTTAGTAGATTCTTGTGAGAAAAAAAAGCATAGCTATGTATCTAAAATTAGCCCCTCTGCTGAAGACCTAAATGGAAAAGAACTTTAAGAGAAGATGTGAAGGTTTCAGAGCAACATACAAATATAACAGAACTGTGAAAAAAATCAAACACGGAGAAAAAATCCAAGTTTTGGATAAAATTTTCAGAACACTCTTCCCCACTTCAGGAATTTGCAGCCAACACCTACTGAATAAGAGCTGTTGCTGTTGGTCCTCAGAATGATCCATTAGATAAGGGTGCACAGAAATATTACCGGGGAAATACCAACCTCCCAGAGACACAGATTCAGCCTGCTTGGAATCAGATATTTGGAAAGAAACTAGAAAACTGTGGCTGTGCACAGACTTGACAGTGCTCCACTGGAACAACCAGAACCCAGGTTTGCAGCACAGGCTCTAGCAAGTTAACTTGCACAAGAAATCCCACCTGCTTAAAGAAACGTAATTCGGCTTGGGGAGCAGAGTAAGTGGGAAAAGGGAAATATAACACACAGGTAATCCTTATCGCTCTGAAAACCACTGCTATCACTGACCTGCTGCCAAACCATCCAAAGACAAGAAAATATACAATCTGCTGCCATTATTACAGTCCAATTCTCTGTGGATTCAACCAGAGGAAAACAGTCCAGACTTAGACCTCAGCTTACACTACATGGACTGAGAAAGAAAAAAAGACAATTTTTGCTAAGCCAGCTAACAACACGCTGCTGCTCCAACACTCTGCCTCAGGCCATGCAGCCTCAGCTACACCATCTGCCCTGGAAAGACTCCAGGGAGGAAAGAGCAGCTGAGAGTGCAACAAGTTGAGGATCCAGTATAACCATGACTGTTCTGTGCTAAAAGTTCACCTGATACCTCACCTCCCCAGTTCCTGTTTCTTATTCTCAAACACCTACTTTGTTAAATTGTTATTTTTAATGTGTCTTCCTCTATCCAGATGTCTTAATTACTTGTTTCTTTCCAGGTGCTGGTTTCATATGCCTTTCCAGTGTGTAACCTTCTCCCTGAATTCACAAGGGTAACAGCATCCCAGGTAACATCACAGTGAAATGCCACTTACAATGGAGGCATTAGGCACCAGGAATAAAACAAAAGATGAGATTAAGAGCAGTAAAACCCCCTCCAAGATCTTGTGACATCAGTTATCAGAAACAGAGATAAAATGCTTTTCCTATTTTCAGCAGCAACATTCCCGTTGATTTTAAGACTGCAGGGTATGCCCCTGTGCACTGAAACAAATCACCTGTATATGAGTGCAGTCAGGAAGAAGTGACCTCCAGCAAAGCAATTTCTTCTCTTTTGGTTCTGAGGAGTAATAGTAGAAAGATCTGTCCCTTCAATCTGTACCTCAGTCACATCACCCACAAAGAGATGTAATGTTCTGTATCACACTCTTTTGTTTCCCTTTCCTTGACACCTTACCATGCTTCCCATTTTGTTTATACATTTCCTTTTCATTCCTGACATGCGAAAGTTGCCAACTTTATATGAGGTCATAATGCAAAGACGTGTGCTTTCTGAAGGTAGACAGTGTTAGCTAAGGAATGAAATCCAGTGGTCTCCTAGGGGGAAGAAGGCAGCATGAATCAGCTGCAGACTTCGTGTGAAAACTCCATTTTGGATAATGGATCAGGGAGCAGATTGGGGATGTTTAAGTGCAAGTCTACAAATTCAGGTGGAGAATGTGACTATCATGCTGGCAGTGCAACAAAACACACTCCCTTTGCAATATTCATTCACAAGAGAGAAAGAGTGACTCGTGAGCTGCCCTGCCTCAACCTGCACAGCAGAGGAGCTGTGGCTGTCCCCTTGTTACACACTGTACACCCTAACACCCCTTCTACCAGCTTCAGAGGCAGCAACTCCCATGGGGCATCTCCACATCAGGCCAGAAAATGCTCCTGGCAGTGTCCTGGCAGTGACTGTTGTCCTAAAACCCCTCCACTCTCCCCAGCTGTACACAGTTCCACGTGACAGGGACGGATCCTGAGGTCTGAGTGCACACCTGAAATATTTTGCTACTGTCTCCATGACATCAATGTCAAATCTTAAATTGCCTTGAGCAGGAGCCAGATAGGAACCTTGCATGGCATCACATGGGTTGCTGAATGGAAAATGTACATTACTTGGAAACTGCCTTCAGAACTCATTTTAAAAAGAGACTTTGGAAAAAATCTGACATTGTTTTCATCTTTACAGATGGATTTAAAAAGACACCTGAAAATAATTTAGAAAGCTGCCTAAGTTTTTTATATAAATATACATTATTTTCTGCTATTCAATACCCAAATCCTGATTATTTCTACTGGTCTTACTGCTCTGCAGGCAAGCACTGTTTCTGAGCTGCTAGCTCATCACATCCCCAAGGTAAAGGCAGGACCTGTTTTTACATGTTGAAAACTAGCACAGAGCAGAATGTAATGATCAGAAAAGTACATATTACACAGGCAATTGCAAACATTTCAGTGCTCAGGATTTTGAAGGAAGTTATTTCTATAGTACAGTTATGTGGAAAGTTTTCTGAAATATTCACATGTATATTTGAATCCATCCTTGGGACCTGGATGTCCAGTAGATGGATTACAAAATCTGACTTGCAACTGTTTCATTATCAGTGCTTACCACTGCCAAATCCATGTCCTCTGCCGTCTCTGATAGAATCCCATCATCCGTTCAGGGAGTACAAAGTGATACCCAGCAGACTAGAAAGGATACAGATGTTCAAACACTACAGGAGATGAAGTCAAATTTCCTAGGCCAGGGAAGAATGTGAGGAGAAATGAAGGAGAAGGAATAAGCAAAATGTCCTCTTGCAGCAGGTCCATGTGGGTATGGTCACATCCCTCCCCTTTACTCGCAGTCGGTTTGCAGACAGAAGCCACTCTTATTTCCTTTCTGCTCCTGGAGAGGGACGTGCAGCTTCACATGACCTCTGTCAATGAACATCAAACATGCTGTGAGGTTCAGAAAAGTAACTGTAGGGGGGAAAAGAAAGGAGAAAGCAGCATAAAAATACTGTCTCAGAACAGAACAGGTTGGAAGAGCAGTCAGAGGATGCAGATCCAGCCATTCATTGGCAGTTCTTACCCAGCAGTATTTATCCCCTGAGGGCCCTTTGGCAGCTTCTGCTGAAGTGACCCATTTGCTGCAGCCCATATCTGGAGAGCATGACCTGGTGCCACCACACCAGCACCAGTGGCACTGCTTCAGATATATCATAGAGCAGAAGAGTGAACCAAGCAGGGAGATTTAATTTTTACTCCTTAAAGGGAGAAGACATTAGGAAAAGCTACCTGTAATGACTCTGTGCTCAGCGTAAGTGGAGGAGTTTACAAGGGCTTTGCTCTCCATAAACATTTTTAGAGGGAGAAAGTTACCAGTTTGGCACATTTTGTCAACTGTGTGACCTATTTATATTCCTCTGTATTTTTCACAAGTGCAATGTGCAAAAGGCAAGCATCTGCCCATCTGAACAAAGACAGTAAGACTGAGTTGTCCTGTGACACCACAGGGTACGCCTCAGAAAAACCTATTAGGAGGTTCAGAGGTTTTAAGGAGGAGGAGACCCCCTGCTCACTGCATGCTTGCTTTCCTCTCCTCTGATCATACCAGAACACTGCAGACTGTGTCTATGGCTTTCCATGCATGGAAAAAACAATGCCAAGGACTCTTTTCAGATAACAGTCTCACCAAAGGCAGTCAAGAGCTTAATGAAGGCAGTTTTCACAAATCAAGTGAAGAGCTCTGGACACAATCCAGAAGAAGATGTTGGGAAGCAAATTACAGCACTGACAATAAATTGGGTTCCTATGCCCAAATTTTAAAGTATTTAATTGTATTTTGTGGCTATTTCCCTCTGTAACTGCCAAGAAATATGAAGGGACTCTGCCCAGAAAATCACTAGTTGCTTTACAAAGTGTATCTGAAACTCCCATTTCCCACATTTTCATCCTTACGACTGAGATTCACAGTCCCAAATCCTTCCATTAAATTGCTAACCAAAATAATGTCATTGCAATTAGTACGAGCAGTACAATAAAGTCCGTGCAAGTTTAGATGCAATTTAAAAAGTACATTTATTACTGTATACCATATATTAGTATGTAAATATACAGCATTGATCAACTACCTATATTTAGAAAACAGTACTACCCATGACACAAATGGCAGTATCCAGATTATGACAGGCACTGAAATCTGTGAACCAGGCTTCCAGGTTCCTGCGGGTGGAGATCAATAAGGCCAGCCAGACACAGCAAAAATCTGCACAGAACACAACCACAGCATCAGACCAGGTTGGATGGGGCTTTGAGCAACGTGGGGTAGTGGAATATGTCCCTGCCGATGGCAGGGAGGGTGGAACTAGATATTCTTTAACGTCCCTTCCCACCCAAACTGTTCAATGATTCTATGAGTCTATCAGTAACCTTTCCTTTTCTTAGCTGACCTTTTACATCTGTCTATTCCTTTAGGATCTACTGCTTTTAAGGACCAATTTTTTTCTACTTTAGGGAAAAACTATTCTTTTCCCTAATGGGTATAATCTGTAGCAACCACTAGTCACCTTTTTAAGAGATGCCCATTCAAAGACATCTTCCAGAGACTCACATTAATTGCATGAAAAATAGTAAGTTCTGACATACTGCAAATGCACTGAATGCTTGACATTTTTATGACTATGCTAATGTTGCGACATTTGATGAGCTTGTTTTTGAAAAAACATCATGCAATTAAGTTCTCTGAAAGAAAACCAGAAAGAAACAGATCAATCACTGAGAAGGCAGAAAGAATGAAAACTGCTTCTACCATCTTTAGAAACAAATGCCTGCTACTCGATGGCAAACATTTGAACTAGATATTTCAGATTTGTCATTTTACTCTGAAAGTAAAGAGCACTGATAGGGTGACTATCAATTTTTAGCACAAGCTTCACTTTCACCTCTTCCCTCTACCTTTGAAATATAATAGCATTTGTCATAAAATGACTCTTTCCATCACTGAAAGAATTACAACTCTTAGAAATCTATTACTTCCCCTTAGTCAGTTTCAAAATATGCATAGCCCAGTTAGGTAATGGAACCTTGCTTTTGACTTCATCCCCTTTTAAAACATGTCTGCTTCAGTTATATCCCAAATTAAAGTAGGAGACAGATAAGATTTTAAAATGCTAATATAAATAATTTCATAATTCCTCTCCCCCACCTACAGATCCAAAAGTTAACAGGAAGAACCAGAGAACTAAAAGATGCTCTACTGAAACAGCACAGTGTTTGATGGCAGAAAGGCTACATGGATCCGAGCTGTGGAGTCAAGAAGAAATACAGAAGAGCAGCAAACACTGGAGGAGAACCACAGGGGGATCCAACTGCTTCTTTTTGGTACAAAGCTACAGAAGACATAAGAAATGGCTACAGTTTAACTACAGCAATGCTAAGAAGCAAAATCTATCTCCTCCGCCAGATGCTTGGAAGCAGTTGCTCACTGAAAAACCTGAAGTAACTTAGTAGCAAGTAGATGGACATACTAGAGACACTGAAAGCACTGGAGGGCCAAGCAAACTTTGGAAGCAAATTAAAAGCACATTCATAACCTTGGGGACTGTATATATTTAATCTCTTGTTAAAGACAAGTACTAGTCAGATTGAATTCAAAAATAAATCTAACTTGATGGAGATTTAGTATTGATGAAATCGAGAATCAGCTTAATTCCAAGAAATTCAATTCCTTACATAATATATAATCAAGGCAACATTAGCAAGCTTAGGAAACTGCAAAAAGAGACTACAAAAAGGGGTTTGATCAAAAAAATTGAATTCGTGGTCAATTATTGGCAAACCCTGAGTTAAACTGTGAAAAGGAAGCTATAAAGAGGTCTACACTAGAAAACTCTAAGAGCAGTTTCAGCTCTTTTCCCTGAGACAGTGCAAGATAACAATTTAATTTAAAGAACTGGTCTGAAATTCAAGGGAAGAAATAAAAAGGGTATTCAGAATCAAAAAGTATGAACCAGCAAAACACAAAGCCTAAGAATATAATCTCTTCAGCACACTCAGACTTCTACAACTTTTCTGTTCCTAATAAAATGTGTACACCTGAACTTTATTGATGTTCTCAGTATTTGGCTTTTTCCAGATGCATGCACATCAGTAGTGTAGAGCCACTTGACCTACAGAAAGATCTCCTTATATGACTTGACATGGCAACAGATGCAGCATTTCTTGAACAGAAGTGACAATTAGTGGGTCCCCCTTTTGCCACCCCTCAAGTACAACATTAACCCTTCCTGTATTACTTTCCTAGAGTGTAGAAGTAAACCCTAAGCTTCCCAGATCAAACATCCCTATCTTGGGATGTTTTATCTTGGAAACACCTCAATATTCCAAGTATTTCTGTCTTTGGTCATAGTCTCTAACAGACACTTTCTGCTTTTGCTGGCTGCAAACAAAGTCTTTGAGAAAGCAGAGTCACTGGCTAGTGGTGGTCAGAAGGGAAACATCTGGAGGGAGAGAGAGTGTTTCTTCCTACTGAATGAAGTGCCTTAAGTAGGTCTGTGCCACCATGTGTCAGTTTCAGGGGGTGTTCTGCTGGGGTGCTATGACCTTCTGAACCAACACCAGCAGAACGTCACTCGGCAGCCACGGCACTCACACGTACACACACACCGGACAGCTTCTTCGGCGAATTCACGGCAAACAGGCAGGAAGGAGCTTCGTAAAGGGTTCCACAACAGAGGCTTATTCAGCCCCACGCACTAAGGTTTCCAGCGATGACAGATGAAGAACAATGGGGAGGTCCAAGGTTATGTGTGAGGGCAGGGAAAGCATCAGGAACGAGTGGTCTGAGGGCACAGGGGCGGTGCATAGGTGGGACTGGGGTACGGCAGCCAATGGGGAAATCTGAGGGAATGGTGAGGAACAAAGTCCACTGGGAGAGTGGGGAAGGGAGAATTTTGTAGGGAAAGAACAGATAAGGTATAAGGGGGTGGGGAGGCCAACTGGCCACCCGGGGAAGCAGAACTGGGGTACATTTACATACTGGAACAAAGCATCCCCGGAGAGGCCTTTTCAGTGACCATAACCTGAGAGAATTTCTCTGCTTAAGGATGGTCTCACCAATAGACTGCTTTTGTCCCCTGTGCTATGGGCCCACTGGCCTCCACAACCTTGTGAGCCCAAGTACTAACACACCGCTCACCTGCAGGTATGCACTTAGCAGAAATATACCCCGAAATCATAAGCTTTTAAGGATTGCAATTGACTTCTCAGTACAGACCATGTCTAAGCTTCATGACCTGTAAAGACCAAGACTGAACCATACCAAACATACTACAGCCTGTTTTATCCAGCTGGGATCAAACTGTGAATGCTTTGGGTCCCTGGAGTATAGGTGTCCATACCTGAACTAGTAAATTTGCATTGTTTTGGGGATTTTTAAGTTAAAGAAGAAAACCAAGCATTTAAAAGTGATCATCTGACATTTTGCTGATCTACACTACAATGAGATCGATAACACCTTAAATTTTGCTAAGTCAAATGCGTCAGTCTCTGTCTGACTTGATAAATAAAGCATGACTTTTAGCTTAGGAATTTTGAACACAAAGCAATCTTCTGCTGACCATGGAGACAAGACACTGCAGACTACTAGACTCAGTACACCTAAATTAGTCTTCTCCCAGCACTCCACATATACCCTACAATGAAGCTACTTTGTTTTCCCCCAGTAGAGAGGAGCTTTGGCTTTTTCTGTCTTAGCTTCCTTATCTGATTTTTGTAATGCAGGGAAGTAAAATGATATTTTGCTTAAATATTTGCTTCAACCTTTCTGAATCTGAATCAGAAATGGAAGCATGCCTAAGACATTCATTCTTCAATATCTGGATTTTATAGGTTCTACTAGATACAGAAAAATGCCAAATCTGAATCTTGGTTTGAATTAGTTTTCCTAGCCAAGATCTACTAGTAGAAACAAACAGGATCTACCATAGTAGAATATCAGACTTTAGACCCACCATAAGATGATGTGGTTTTTTTAAACCCAAACCTGACTAATTAGGGTTTTTAAACCCATGCTATTATAATTAGATGTAATTACGATATCCACAGCTTTAAATTAAGGTTCAATCAGAATTAAAACAGCTTCTGCTAAATTAAATTATTTTAAAGTATAAGTTGAACTAAATAAGGAAAGCATGTAAAAATACAAAAAAAAACCCCAAGCTCATAGATATATATCTTTTCTTTATCAAATGGTATTGTGAAAATTAATTCATGAAGTAGCCATAATTGTAACGGTAAAGTCAAAGAAGTAAAATTTAAAATAAGACCAATACTTTCCAAACTCTCCAAGATTTTGGTTACTTTTGCATTGCCAGTTCCCTCATTTCAAAGTGCTGAATTCACAACCATGAAAACTAACGACAACTGGGGTTACCCAGCATCTCTGAATACCAGATGCAGAGCACCACTCCTTCTTCCAAATTTAGAAACTCCTTTTGACAATGTTTGCCAACACAATTTCCTGTTATACTATGCAACTCCTTAAACTATTCACAAGTCATTCCTTAGACCAAAGAGATCAAACCTCAGTTCCACGGAACACTGAGAGAGTCCTGACACTGATTGCAATGAGGTAAAAAATTACCCTCTGTAGAAAGAAGTGGAGGGGGTGCATATGAAGTTATTTGCTGGATTTCTTATAAGGAGTCTTCCTTACCTTTGAGTCATTCTATAATAAATACCATATCATTGCTCAGTTGTATAGAAATGGTGATTAGTGGTTCTGCAAATGTTTTGTTTGGGATTTGCATTTTCTCATCAAAGGATAATTCTCTGCCTTCATATGCTGTCAGCCTCTTTCAGATGAGACAGCTCAGCACATAGATGCCTCAAATATATCAGGAAGAGAAGAAAACATATTAAACCACAAAAAAATATACAAGCTAAACACAGAGACTCTGAGTTCTACCACAAGGGCTTGGAAATTAAGGGAGTTCTGGCAAAATATTTTGGTTTAACTAAATACCATGCCCCGAAATTTAAGCTACTTGCTTTAAAAAGAAATTTCAGAGACTAAGGCAGAATGAAAAGCAGCAGGGAATTTTAGCTTCTGCTCCCAATTTCTGGCTTCAAAGTCTTTTTACTTTATTTAACAAGTGAAACTTTGGGAGTTCTGTATAGTTTAAACAGTACACGTGCTGTAGACCCTCAGCCATGAGGAAGTTGTTGATAATGGAGAAGGGATAATAATACGCAGCCACCATCCGTTTCAGAGCTCCTAAGATATCCCTGGGTTTTGATAGGTCTCTCCCACCATACCAATGTGGTCAAGGAGCTCCAAACTCTTTTGCACTGCGATGATAATGCTGAACAGAATTTTCTGTACCCAAAACCAAAAGACAGTTCTTTGGGTTGAGTTGATTTTGTCAAGAGGGATCTCACATGCATTTATTGCTGGCTAGCACCATAATGCTGTGATAAGAAATACCCATTTATAATGCTTTTTACCCTTTTTGTAACACAACAAAATGCTGCTTTTCCTTCAGCATGTCCAAAACTGTAAACCTGCAATAACTCATCACATCCTTTGTATGCACATTTAATAAACTACTTCAAATATGTATTGTGTAGCCAGTCTGATCATAACAACCGTTTGAAATTAATGGACCTTAACTGCCCTTAATTCTAAATGGATACCACTGCGAGTGTGAAATAGCCCTACAATTGAAGAGGCAGGTGTCTGTACAGAATAGAAAGAGGGCTGAGCCACAGACTCTGGATATGGGACACCCCTGATGTGAAAAAAATCATTTAGAGCCCATTGCTTACTTAGGTATGTATCATAGTAATATAAACACCATCCATTTGACAAATGTTGGTTTGTCTTTGGAGAAGTCAAGGCTTCCATTTTGTGATTTACAATATATAAAAAACTTTGATGAATCTAACAATTAAACTAGATTATTGATTGTTTTTTTCTGCAGAAGTATTTCTCTTGATGCTGTCTCTAGAGGTTGGCATCCTATACAAAAAATATAATGTAAGCAATCATTGTGTTTCTTACAATGTTCTTTAAAGATAGAGGACAAGTTAACAGAATGCTGAATTTTCTAGTACCAGATCTGAGAACACCAGAAAGAGCATCATTGGGAACTAAATGAGATGTAAATTTACAGTTTTAGGATACATGTCCACTGAGTGTGAGGTGAACTGATTCCACTACACAAATCTGAAGTAATAACATCCTTAGCAAGACTAAAACTAGCAGCCCCACAGCCACACATTGCATATCCGTCTGCTTAAGGTTTCCATTTCCACTCAAGACTTGGGCAACCATTTTATTTTACGTGATCGATAAATGGCTGCTAAAACAACATACTCTACTGATACAGCCTTCATTCAATCTGCCACTGGATTCACTGCCCATGAAAGTCTGGAAAACAAATACAGCACTCATTCAGAACCACAAAATGGTTGAGGTTGGAAGGAACATCTGAGGTCAACCAGTCTAACCCCACTGCTCAAGCAGGGTCACCTACAGACAGTTGCCCAGGCCCATGACTAGATAGCTTTTTAATATCTTCGAGGAGGGAGACTCCACATGTTCTCTGAGCATCCTGGCCAATGCTCAGCCACCCGCAAAGTGAAAAAGTGTTTCCTTTCAAAAGTGTTTCATGTTCAAAAGGAAACTCCTGCTTCAGATGGAGCACATTGCTTCTTGTCTTGTTATTGGGCACCACTGAAAAGAGGCTGGCACCCTCTTTTCACCTTTCCTTTACATATTTACTTATGTGGATAAGAGCCTCTCAGAACTTTCTATTCCCTGGGCTAAACAGTTCAACTGATTAAACCCCTTGCCAAATGGTAACATATATATAAGAAAGGGAAATCTTTGATTTTTGCTAGCAAACAAACAAAAAGGAAGTTGCTTAATACTACTCTGAGGCTCACTCCACCTCGTCTTTGTAGCTTTTCATTAAATTCCATTAACTCATTATAAAATCTTGAGTTATATTTAAATTTATTGAATTTAGGAATGATTCCAACAGCACCAGACTAATGAGAGAATCAGGCCCTAAGAGTTGTTTCTACAAATATTGTCACACCTCAACACATAGCAACTTTTTCTACAGTTTTTAACGTTATTACATGTAAGTGGGAGGGCTCTTGCAGGCTGCATATTCCTCACTCATCACTTCCACTTTGCAAAACATGTGTTTAATGAGGCTGTGATCAAGATCAATTTTACAAGTTTGCTTGGGTATGGTAAGCAAAGAGCTTTTGGACTACAGTGGAGGGAATGACTAAAATACATCAGTCTGCAAACAGGGCTCCAAAAATGGAAAGAAAACCAAATACTCAAAGGACCATCAAACTTTACAGTGCCCCAAAGAGAAGCTTTTATGATCTCTAGAGAAGACACCATATTAAGGCAAATTGAATTAATCCCAAATTTATTTAACAAGGCTGGACTGATAGGATTCTTTTACAGTTTACTTCACAGCTGTTAATCGTTAAACACATTTTAGACAATCATTGGATATTCGTTTTACTTGCAATAACATTTTTATTGAAGTTAACATAATAGTACAACTTCAGAACTCTTTTGAAAATGTTCCCTTAGGAAAAAAATTATCTGCAAAGTAAAGCCACGAATTGTGTGCCTCATGGGTTAGCCAGTTTTGTAAATAAGTGAACATATATCATTATGACACTATTCTAATGCCATACATATCCCCTGCTTTAATATGCATAGTAAATTATTTGCCCAGGTTTATTTTGTGAATATCACTGATTTACTCATCCTGGACAGGTCAAAAAAAAAACTACAGATATTGTAAGCTACTGTTTTACAGCTATCTTTTTCTTTCCTGTTTTGAGAAAGAGTTTTGTCAGATTAGACTTTTCTGCTCCCAAAAGTTCCTCCTTTGACTTCAAGGAAACTCCTCCCAGAAAAATTACTTTGGCCCTAATCTTGAAAGCTGGTCTGTGTCAATGGACATCCACAATATCCCACTGAAATCAGTGGAGCTCGATATAAGATGAAGGTTTTGTTGATTTAGTGTGGAAAGAAAAGTTTAAGTCACAGGTTTCCAAGGAAAGGCCTGTACTTATATGTACAGTGATTAACTGGTTCATGTTTAGCTGCAAGTCACATCAGCCTATTTTCCTAATGAAATGTAGAAGGAATTCAATGAGAAAAATAAAATTGTTTCAAATTCTCAAAGTTTCTTTTGTGTCCTGAAAATATATTCATTTCAGTGACTTTCTAACAATTTTGTTTATAAAAACATTTCAAAATGACCTTATAGAAATAGATATTTTTGTAAGCCCTTTTTCTCTAAATCATCCGATTCTGTTACACAAAAATAAATAGCCCCACTTTGTATTTTGCATTAAAATTTGTGTTCTTCTGGTAATAAACTTCATTGATCAGAACTGTAATGAAGATGAATTGCATGTAACCATCCTGAGATGATTCTTCACAAAATTCTGCCCAAGTTTGAAAGTCTCCTTTAGCAGAAATTTAATAAACCTATAGCCACAAATAAAACCTCAAGTTTTTTCAAAGACTTTAACAAGCTGCTTTTTTTAACAAGCTGTAATTTTTTCTGGTTTATTGAAGGAAAGGGAGTCAAGAGGAAAATTCCAATAAAACTGTATGTAAGCCAAAGGTTTGTTTATGTTTGTATGGATTAGCATTCACACGTTTCCTGTTACTAGACTTCCTATTAGTGATGTTTAACTTTAACCACATATCCTGGGTTAAGGAATAGCTCCTGAAATCAATTTCCTGATTAGGCTAAGAAAGGTCAAAGGTTAATTTTACAGCCACGTGATTAAGCTACCAACACCTACTGCATAGCCTTGTTTTAACATACAAAGTTACTGCAAATATTAGCTAAAGGAGGGGGCACACTCTGGTGAGTACACAAAACTGTTGGGGAAAAATAATCCCAGAGTCTCATTCACTCTAAGTGAAATTTACTGTCTCCACATGCAAACATAGAATACACATCAGTGGAGACATGTTTCAGTTATGGTGAGGCCAACCTGGCAACCTCTGATGTGTTCATCATCTTAAACATGTGTGACCACTGCCAGATCTCAACTGCCAGCCAGGAAACTTCCTCCTGCACATCCCATCACAGACTTCCTTCATACACTTGCTACAGACCTTGAAGAAGAAACAAGGCTTATGGTAATATAAGAATCCACAGACTTATATTTATCATATTCTGGAACAAAAAGCACAGTGATTTCTGCTTCCTTAGGAAAAAAAAAAACAACCCCGACAGATGGATGATGAATTTGCAAACAACTCTGCAGCAGATACTGCTGTTGTACCAAACCAGCAGAAATTAATGCATCACTATTTTTTCCATTTAAATACAAATACGAACAATCCTCTGCCGAAACACCTCAGATAATATAAGAAATATCTGAAAAAGTTTGTGAAGCTTCTGCCTGGAGGGATTCTCCTTTCCAGCAGTAAAATTGATTCTTTTTTAATGGTGGCATGAGTAATGACAGCCTATTGACACATATCAACAGCAATGAGGAATTCTAGAGTTAAAGTCGATTATCCAGATTCATTCTCACTGCAGAGCATTGCCCTTTCCTGCTGAGTCCTCATCTACAAGTTATTTCATTCTTAGTCACTTTTGGTAACTTGCTAGCATGGAAGATGACAGTCAAATGACTGAAATCCCATGTACTGACAGTATCATTTTCTTTTAGATCTGTGAGAAAGACAATGGGAAAATTCAACATTGGATTTAGTGAAGATAGTGTTGCTATTTAGTTATCTCATTACAACTACTGGAGATTTGATAGAGGGCTCACAAGTAATAAAGCAACTTGGATCACAAGTCATAGTTTTAAAAATAAAACTTGGTTTGACCCAAGGCCTACCATTGCTAATACAATCACCACTCTTTTGGGCGTTCCTCTCTGTCTAACATTATCATTTATGTTTGTATCAGTATGGCAACATTTTACACTTGTTTTGCACAGGGAAGACCTCTAGATAAGATGCAAGATGGTGGGGACAATCAGTCATCAGCCTTTACTCAGGATTTCCTGACTGCACGTGAACAATAACAAAATCCACTACTTTTTTTTTTGTTTTTGTAAAAACTAACGCATTTCAATAGATATATGTAAATAAAGAACATCTGTTTCTTAGACTCAAATCTAGTTAAATTCCAGTTGCAAGGAACTGGCTCAATTTTCACATTTAGGCTATTTGCAAGTAAGACATATTTTTTATTAATCCTTCATAGTAATTTAGCCTTTATTGCTTATAAACAAAACAAATATAAGTAGATGCACATGAGCTGTTCTTCATTCATTTGTGGTCTTAACATTTGGAATTAACTTTTCCAGCCACGTGACTGGTTCTACCAGTCAGACAATACAACTTTTGTTCTCTAACTAGATTTCTTAAACTTTGTAAACAGCATAGCACTTGAAAAATATGTTCCACCATCCAATGAAAACAATGAAGATTACCTGAGAAATAACAACTTTGAACAGAAAGAACAATCTAATGACTTTTGTTGTATTTAAAGAAATCTTTTTTTCTTTTTTTTTCCTGAGGGATATTTCTGCCTGGCTAAAGGTATACTTTCCAGATTTTAAAATAATCTCTTTTCTTTCCTGACATGCAGTGAGCAGGGGAGAAGGATTTCTCTTGTCACATTCAAACCAACTCACCACTACAAAAGCAGCTTTCCTGTCTGCCCAGGAGCTGCCACATTGCTGACCTCTGCCTCCTTTTTCTCCACATGTCCCCTGATTTACTTTGGGCTTTTTCTGGCCAGCAGCTTTGACACTTTACCAGCTGATTTTGGTTATCTGAAAACATAAAATTCTAGGACTGTTTACATTTTAATTTGTAAACTCTTTTGTAGAACATGTGATGACATTTCAGCAGCTCAAGCTCCTCTGATGTAAATCTTCCTGTCCCAATAATTGACTACACTGCAGATACAAATTCCCTGTATTCTCCAGTTGGAATACAGCAAGGTCTATTGTGATAAATGAAGGAATGAGACCCACCAGCAAAGATGCAAGTGAATCTAAGGTTTTATTTGGAAACATCACTGTGTATATATATATATATATAATATATATATANCATTGTTCTCTTCAAAGCCATGACTAGTAGAGCACGAAGTGTGCACTTTTTCCAAGTTTCCTCATGGAATAGTGGAGATGGTGTGCTGTTCTATGCTGACGTAGAAACTCGTTTGTTCAGTTCTGTCTCAGGTACACACTGTCCAGGGGTGCTGCTGCTGCTACTGCATTGCTGCTGTTGCTTTCTGTTTAACTCTTTCCTTACACCAACACCTGTTACCCCAACAGTCTATGGCCAAGGAATCTCACTTTCTCCAGTGCCTTTTCCCTCTTCTTTTTCTTATTATTGGGAGAGTATGTTCTATGGCACCTGGAAAAATCACTGCATTTTTTAGTCTTTTGTTTCCTTACTGCTTATATTACCTTCATACACACACCCAGCAGGTACAGAATTACTGGGTAGATCACCTTGATAAAAACACAGTTTTTGGCAGCCAAACTCATTGATGTTCTGTGCCGTGTGTCTAATGGGTGTGTAAGTGTATTCTAATAGTTCTGAACCTGCAACCCAATAAATGGACATAACTATCTTGATTGTAATGTTTCTGTTTTAGGGGGTTTTTTCTGCCTTTTTGGTGAGGAAGAGTTGAATAACTCAAGTTCAGTCATGTACAAATATTTCACACCTCTCAACTCTATTTCTTTGTAATCCCAGACAAATGGCCACTGCTTATGAATGGTGGGACTCTCTACCACATGGGCAGTGAGATAGATTATCTGTTTCTCTCCCATGAGAAGAAATACTGCACACTTTCAGCATTGATGGAAAAACTGTCAGTGCCCTTGCTTTAAGTGACAGTAGAGCAACTAAAGTATATAATCAGATCCTGGGAGACTTGGGTAATATGTTCTCCTGAGATAAAAGGTGTTCATCCCCTATTTTCAAAGAAAGTGCCCTAACCACTAAATTAAAGCTTGATCAAAGTGGCCTAGTGTGGCTCTGCACTGCCTCACAGAGCAGTACATGAACACCCACTGAATACATCTGGAACCCAAGTCCACCTTTATTTTCCTGTTGGAAATGAAGGGAGAAATCTGGCCTGTGGTTAGATATCACTATTCAAGATTTCCTAGAATATACAGCAACTATATTCCTCATTAATTGCTGTCTACTTCTGCCAAGATAATACCACAGTAACTCCAATGAAGTTACAGCACTTACAGTAGTACAGCTGATAGCAAAACTTGGCTCGATATCCTCAAACATAAATGGATATTTTATCTGTTTAGTGCATGCTGTCTCTTTTATTGAAACTGAAACAGTGAGACAAAAGTCATCCTGAAGAGACCAAAAGAAACTTAAATATGTATTTTTTCTAAGCATATGAATATTTTATGATTTATGGTTTCCATAGTGCTTATTTACTTTGTTTGTTCAACATTTTGAGTTGTCAGAATAGGCATTAGACAGAGCAACAACAGAAAAATGGAAAATAATTCAGTAACAAACAGAGTTCCTACATTTTTTCTTGGGACACAGACATGAGGATGTACACATTATCAACGCTTTGCAAATAACATACTAATTGTTCACTTATCCCAAACTTAAACGAGGACTTCAACACTCCCAGAAAGTATTCACTATACTCAATTTTAAAAATATTCAGGTCACATTAAAATGTAGAAAAGCCTCAATAAAAATAACCATAGAACGAGAAGACAAACCAGGTATATTTTGAAAGGAAACAGTGTGTATTCCATACCATCAGATTATCAGATTAGCAAGCTTCTTAGTAATATCTACAATGGGATATTTTCAAGTCCTTTATTTGTGCAATCAGTTTCAGAAAAGGTTAAATGTTATGAGGGATTTCTTTTAAATCTGCATTTTTAGTATTTCTTCCATTTATCATTCTTTATTCATCAGAATTAAAACCCTATTTGTACTTAGCTTTTTGGTATTGGTTTTAAATGTATCACCATTTGCTTCTTCCTTTTAGTTAATGGCAAGGTAGAAAATAGCAAAGATAGATGTGCTTGGGAAATGCACAATATTTTTGACTGTGTGCTTTCCAAACTCTATGTTGTCTTCCAATGAAAAGCAAACAGAAATATTTAAATTACTTAATTGCCTCTCTAGGCTCTACCTAAACTCTTCCTTAAGTCACACTCATTCCTTTCAGTGAACCTCAACAAGGCAAACTGAAAGCTTTCTTTGTTATCCTGCTCTGCAGCACTTGAATGGTGCCAAACAAAACTAATTCAGAGCTCTTAGCAAAAGGGTTTCTTTCTCTGACTCCTCCCCGATATCAAATAGAGAAAAGAATTAGTCTTTTTCTTTTCTCTCAGTATTAACTAACAGCAGAGAAAACAAAAATATCATCTCCCTCACGTACACTCATCTTCCTTCTTTTTCTATTTCTTTTGAGCCTCTTTGGTTTCTCATGGTTATTATTCACTTACATAAAGATGTTACCCTTGATGGTATGAAGTGGTTTTACGTGGAATCCTTGTAATGCAGCAACTCGTAACCATAATGTAGGTTAAAATGTGTTACCTAAATTGCTGTGGTTTCAAAATTTACCAAAAGAAATATATTTCCTAGAGCAATATAACTTCTCCTTTTACTACAACAACAAAGTAAACCCATTAGGAAGACTATGAGCTTGAGCAATTAATTACACATTTAATAATATTTTATAGTTTTCTAAATACTTTAAAGTCCTTTCCAAACATTATGATTCAGTTCCTGCTACCAATCCTCACACAGAAGAGGAAAATAAATGGAATCACTCCAAAAGCAAATTACATTTAAGTTCTGGGAAAATTTGGTGTTTGATTCAGGTTTTTTCCTAAGAATTCAATTAACTCTGACTGTATGTGTTTTGCAGAATGGGAAATGGAAACCCAGACACTAGGCAACTTCATGTAAGAAAACAGTGGAAAGACAAGATTTCTCTCTTTGAAAATAAAGATTTACTCTTAAGTATCTCACACCAGTGAAGGGTTCCAAAGGCACAATAGATGGTCAGCCACAAAATCATTATGGAAAGCCTCAGAGCTGTATCTTACCTCACATTTTATTTCTTTTTCTCTTCTTGTTATGTTACTGCACTTTAAGAACATAAAGAATGAATAACTAACTATTGCTTAGAGATTCATGTTTATTACATGACTAAAGCCATAATCACGTCAAAAAGTTACAGAAATTAGAGGAGTATAATCATTATAACCAAAAATCTTAAACATGTCGAGCATACCACTGATGTAACAAAGACTTTAGCAGCTACTCAAATCACATAGCTTGCAAAAGCATCCTTTCTCAAACAAAATAATTACAATTTAGGTTCAAAGTTCAAAACAAAAGACTGTGACAAATGCCAGTTCTGTTATACCTGAGTTAGAATTTTAAAATTATGAGGCAAATATTCGTGATTTGAAGATGTTGAGGCTGAGAGTATGAGCTACTAAGTGAATGTTTAATAAAGCCAGGTACAAATTAAAAAGCTCAATACGTATTTCTCAATTCTGCACAGAAATCCTCAGTTTGGTGGTTGGAACCACATCAAATCAAATTTTTACTAGGTTTCAAAAAACCCTGCATATATTCATGGTTTCCAGAGGCTAGTCAAGAGCTTGAAATATTGGTCTTGACTATCCAGTCAAGACCAATTCTTTCCACAGGAAAGTAATTCTCAGAGGAAATTATTTGTCACGCTACCTCCAATCTAAAGATCTAAACACAGTCTTTCCTCTAGCCTTTGGCACAACCCATAATAATTGGACCATGGGAGAGAGCGACAAAAAAGTGGATCCACAAGATGCATGCCAAACATCACTACCAGCTCAATCATTTGCTTTCTCACCTTTCCTCCCCATCAGGAATAATCAGTAGCTGAAGTATTAAATGACATGTCGTAGTCATTCACTGATGGAGGAGCAAGACAGAATGACATATTCTGCTGATCATTTATAGCTATTGGTTGTTATAGGATACTAACTTGCAATACACAGCCTTGTTTGAATTTCAGATGAGCAGATGGCCAGATGGATTAGCCTGTAAAATTAATATTCCAAACCCATACACAGCAGGACTTTGTATGGGAACTAACTGCTTCAAAATCCATGAAGTCAGCTTAGTGGATTTTATTTTTCAGGCCTCATTTACTACTTCCTACACAAATACTGAAACCTGCAACAGCAAAAGGCAATTCTGGAACACTTTGGTATTTTGGTGCCATGGCTTCCTTGAAAATATCTTTCGCCATTCCAGGAGCACCCATTTCCAATGCAAACTTGGTGAAAAGACCAAAATTCATTTATCTAGCTTACACTGAAATGTAAATGTATTAACCCTACATTAAGATGCACCACTACATGGGATCTAGAGATTTTTAGGTACCTACTCTTGGCAACAGGCTTTAGCAACAATATTGAAGTTATTTCCAAAACCAGTTCTCTGTGCTTTTCAGGCCTCTGCCTATGTAAGACTGTCTGTGTACAGGTACCTGGCAGATGTCATCTGCAGTTCCCAGAATGACCAGAGCACAGACCTGCTGAAACAGGAAGGAGTGACCCACTTGCTGGTGGTCATAGTGATAAAGGGTGCAGTTAGCAACCGCAGCCTTAAGGAAGGGGACAAGATCCAGCTATTAAAATCTGAATTTTTCATGTCCCCTGGATCTTTCTGAAAAGCTTACCTCAACTGCAATTAGTCTGTCTTGGCCTCTGACCCACTGCAGATGAGCATAATACAAGTCTTGAGGGAAACTTCTGTATTTTAGAGCCACCAACTTGATTACTATTGATTACCTACTTGCCTCAAGGGTAATTTCCCTTCGTCAGTAACGTTTCTGCCTGACTGCTCCTTCTGAGAATTGGGTTTTCTGTTATATTCCTCTTTTTTCCCTAGACTGATTCCAAGAAATATATTTTGGTTATTGTTTTGGGTCAAGCAAGGGAGGTAATAGAAGGGAAAGGCTCAGCTCTAATCATGGCAGGAACTTATTAAAGAAATCCCTCATTGTTCCAGGGTAACCAAAAAGGTAACTCTACTTTTAAAAATTAGACTGTCTCATGAGGTATATTTTCCTTTCTCTCCTTTGATGGGGGAAAAACATAATAATTTAAAATAAATAATGTATGAGCCATTAGAATACTTCCATATAATTACAATCTCACTACTTAATGTGAAAAGTGAAAGGATTCCTACAGTTAAATTACTGTGTGGTCAAAAACTAAGTTCAGGGCTGACTCTCAAATATGATGACCCAGCTGACAGTAACAATGACGTCGGGCCTCCAAGTGGCAGATGAGGCTTTTGTTTTATTTGTTTGACAGTAAATATCTGGGCTGTTGCTTAGCAGCCACAGACAGAGACAGAGGCGTTTCCAGACAAAATAAACTGCACTACAGCAGGTAAACCTTTCACAGCAATTACCAAATGGAAATGAGATCTGAACTGATCACTGCAAAGCAACCCAACTACTTTGTTTCCTGCAGATGTTTTAAGCACACTAACAGCAATTTGGGATTTCTCAATGCCAGTGTGAAATGGCTTCATATATTAAAAAAAAAAAATACACTGATTTTGAAAAATGGTATGCTGAGTCCTAGAAGCAGCGACCAAAGTTTTCAAACTTCTGTCAGCTGTTAAACCTATATTTAAATAACACATTAAATAACTAGATTTTCTCTCAGAGACCATGAACAATTACAACTGTTGGTTCCAGGGAATTTTCATGTGTCCTAGGAGCATTACACTCATCCAGAAGTGAAATACAAATAACAGAGCACCAGACTGAAAAGCTTTTGTGGATGTTTTAACTTGATATTAATTCTGATAAGCCTTATTTCTACATTTATTGTCACAAAAGCATACCCACATCCTGAGTTCTCTGGCCAAAACTCTTGCATGTCATCTACCCCTTCGTGCTTCATTTCCACACAAAGTCGTCAATTTTCACAGGACTCACCTGCTATACCAAAAAAAAAAGGAAATGCCAAAGCTACTCTTGCATATCACAGCTGTACAGCTCTAAGGCAGGTATTTCACTGAGAAAGCAGCACTTGGCCTCAGTGAGCAAACAGAAAGGGCCAAATTCTGCTCTCCTTACCCTGGGGCATTGCACCACAAGGAGGAATCTGCATGTGAATAACCCTAGAGAAGAAATGTGTTTCCAGACACTTGAGCTTAAAGGCTAAAAAATGCTGTTGTGAATTCTGTCATCTTATATTTTAATTGACGGGTTTTGGGGGTGGTTTTTGTTGTGGGATGTTTTTTTTTACTCTCAGAGTTGATCCACGGGGCATTGTCATTATGTTGCTGTCTCACCTTTCAGTTGACAGACAGACTTCCTGCTGGAGAGACATTATTATTTAACCGGATCCACTCATCCTGCCACTGATTTGTTTTACTTTTGTTCCTGGCAAAGAACAGCAAATCTAGGTAATGTTTCTTTTCTCATTTGGGCAAGTCCTTCAGAACACTTTAGTAAATTAACCCTATGTAGTTCACTTAGTAAACACAGGATCTCCTGAAAGGATTTATAAAACTAAATTACTTTAGAATTTCCAGACAATCTTTGTTTTTCTTTCGTTTTGTCTGACACAAGCTTAAGAAAAGACTCAGGAAGCAAACGTGAATGTTTAATTCCTTAGCAAATAGAAGTTCTAAGCACAGCACGAGAGAATCAAAGCGAAAAGGAGAGGTTTTAATAAACAATATAAATGAAGACATGTCAACTCCGTTTCTGAAGTAGAAGTATTATCAACGAATCTGCAATAGTCTCTTTTAATTACATTAATCTTTTCTAACTAAGGTTACCCTGTAAGCATTGTAATCCCTCTGGAAATCCACATCTTCAATTTGACCACAATCAAATTTTCATTCATTAAGTTTAGGATGCATGTACTTATATTTGTGCATAAATATTTATAATACATGCTGTACAATACACCACTGTTCCAAGAGAAGTAGTAGGCTTCCTAAAAACATTACTGAGTAAAATTTGTTCATCTCAGTAACATCGGGCCAGACAATTCTAATAGCCTTTTATATTCATCTACAAATCTATTAAGAAAACATATTCAGCATAGCTGTGTTCAATGGAATATTCTCCCTCCCACATTGTCAGAGTTTAGAAACTTCTATCAGATGTTATAAAAGCTTTCAAATATTACGTTATGGATGCCATTTATAAAAATTTACTTAAGGATCCAATTCCAATTTATGTAGTAGGTAAGGAAAATTATAGAGTTAATATAAACAAGCCTTGGTCTGAACTTGGTAGAATGACAGGTACTCACCACTAATTTCATACATATTTTCTTCTTTCTAACCAGAAAATTAGGAATATTGTTTGCTCAGGGGCACCTACAGACTAAATGAAGGATTTCTCTTACTACTCACCTTCTTGTTTCTTCACTTCCCAAATGCTCCAAGAATCACCAAGACACCTTCCAAAGTCTTCAGTAATACAGATTTAAAAGAAAAAAGGTTTTGTGCCCAAATGCAGAATATTGCAATTAGTAGCTATTAGACACACAAGCACAAGGGAAGAATATAGATATTGAAAGGCTCAGGGACTTGCTTTATACGGGAAAAATTAGATGCCTCTGGTGGTTAGAAGTTAGGCAAGGTTATTTCCAGGCTCCCCAGGTAGGATTTAAAAACATAAAGGGGGGACAGAGGAGGATCACAAACGTATGTGTAACCTTGCAGGCTGAAAATAAACAAAGCAGCTTTCAAAATTTAGTACCAGTACCAAGAACAGTTCAGCTCCAGAGCACAAAATTGCAAGCTAATTTGGAAGGGGACAACATTAACCTGTGCAGAGCTCTAAACTGGATTAAACCTTGTACAGAAATTTGCTCAGTTAAAACTAGTTTAAATACCTGAACTCTCACTCTCCCATAGGTCCCCCACCCTGGAGAATACTGTAGGAGCTGCACCCAGCAGAGGTGGCAGCAAGCACCCTGTACTGGATAGCTGCAAAATGGAGAGAGGATTTCTCAGGCAGGGTCAGCATGTTCATGTCAAAGCAGCATTAACCAAAACCATCAACAAAAACAAAGTGAAGTGCAAGCAGATGGGAGCAAGTACTGCAGATGGCCTGTATGACCCATCCTGCTCTGGAGCAGCCACACAGGGGCAGACAGCCGGGTCTGACTAGGAAAAAAGGTTTTGTAGTAACTTTGGAGACCAACTAGGCAGCGTTGCCTCTGCATCAGCTTCTTGAAAGTGAAGATCTTTAATATACTGACCAAATGTGCAAACAAAAACATGAAAACTAGTTCCTCTGAGGTCCCTTGTCATTAGCCTCCTGGGCTCCCTGTACATACTCTCCTAGATCTCTGGGGTTCAGCAAACTCCTTCACCTTCCATACTACTGCAAATCCTCTTTCAGCTGAGCTGACCTTATTTGCAGTGACCAATCCAGAGCTGAACATCAGCACTTTGGCAAATCCAAGCTAACAGTGCACAGTACCAAAATCAGTATGAGTTCCCAGCCAAAACTGGTGTGTGGGTGAAAGTGCTTAGGAACCCACCCAACAGGAGCAGATACCCCTTCAGCCTCACCATTAAATGCTAGGTATATCTAAAGAAATTCAAATGGTGTGCCCTAGCACCCATAACTTCTCTCTGCACACATCAGTGCATCCATATAGGTTCTTTTTCCCTTGTAAATACTCTGCCCTGGTGCTTTAAAGCTGTGAATACTTGAAGTTAATAGCTTTTGACTTCAATCCATAGGCAGTACAGGATCAATTACTTCATTACATATATAAAAATCTGTTTCCCCTCATCACAAAAAAAAAAACAAAAAACAAAAAACAAAAAAACCCACGGCACACAAACTCATCCACATCTGAAAAAAGTACATTCATTTATTTGTAACTAAGTCAGGACAGCTTAAAAAGAGAGACTTGCAGCAAGGTTTTTTTGTTAAGTATAAACTTCTGTTCCCTTCATTTTCAGTCTTCCTGCTACAGTTAACAATTATTACACTTAAAGACAAAGCTGCTCTGAAGGAGAACAAGAGCTGGAAATGCCAGAAGTGAGGCTGAGATATTCAGTTAATAATTTAGCAGCAGCTACTTACCAGGATATACAAGTTCACATTTCTCCTTTTCCCCACAGAAATGTCTTCTTCGTGAAGGAATTTCTTTGGGAGGTCACTATTAGAGAAGAGAGTGAATAGCACTATCTGCAAGAAAATGCCTATTTCAGGAGGCTCCAAGAATTATTCTGGATAACTTGCACAGACTTCTTTAAATGAATGGTAATAACATTTTTTTAAGAATATTAAATCCTCTATGCTGAACTCTTCTGCCACGCTGCTGCATTTCATCTGATTTGAAAATAATCTAGGTTTTGCCCTAGTGCAGTTCTAGCAAGAGGTCCATACAAAACAGGCAAATTAAAAGAAAAAAGTATAATTAAGCTCTAACTATTTAAATTTTAAGTTTAGATAGAAGAAGAATGAGAGTGATTAAACTATGTCCAAAACATAATGTCAAATTTTGGACTGCTGAAAAGAGCCCATTCATATCTTGTTATAAAAGAATGTTTATTCACATGCATTATTGCCTACTAAATATTACTTATTTTTTTAAGAACTTTACAGTTGTCATTGCAGGTAAATGGTACCATTACTTCTATATCTCTGTAAGAGAGTCATCCAAATTAAACAATATTTCTGCAGTGCATCATCAAATACGATATATTCATCAACTGTGATATACACATGGAAATTTTGAACTTCAGATACTAAAACAATGCTTAAAAGTAATGAAGGTAGTGCAAATGAAAATCATCTGGGGGGAAAAAAAAAATCTGTTTTGACTCATCTCCTTAGCCAAGCAAGGCAAGGCACTTAACCAAAGTAAGTTTTAGTGATCAACTCTCCAGATTAAAAAACACACTTTTCTGCAAAATTTAAATGCTTGTACGTTCTTCTATATCATTTTTTGCTATGTACAGGAGATAAATTTGAGGAAGTTTTATTTCACTCAGATCCAAATTCATCTCACTAACTGCAGGAATTTCTCTGGGGTGCCTAATTAGAAGGCACATCAACAAAGGTTGCCTAAATAAGTCAATGCTGAGAGACATCTTTAAAGGATAATTCAGTGTTGCTACTCTAAAATTGCCTCTTCTCATGCTCTATAGAACAGGGCTCCTAATCTCAGCTGGGTATTACAATTAGTTGAAATTAATTCTGGCCCCATCCCTAGGGTTCCTACAATAAAAAAAATCCTTTTTTCCTTCCATTCTGAAAGAAAAAGTATTTTTTTTTTTTTACTCACAAACCCAAGAAATACACAGGACAGATGCTCCTGTCTTTCACTTGGCCCTGCAGGCTTCTGAAAACCTATGGAAAATACCATTCTCACTGGTGTTATGGCTTCACAAAGTCATAACCACGGCCACTGCCTTAGACTGTATTCAGTATTCCCAGCAGACATTTCTAGCTATCTCGCTTGAACTTCAAATTCACCCCATTTCTAATCCATTCCAGTCCCCAGGAAGGATCTTCAATAGTCGAAAGCTGAATAAAAAGAACAATGATGTGGCTCCCCACTGCAAACCTGCAGTGTTTTTGAACACAGATGGAAAAAGTAAAACAGAGCCCAGAGTAACTCTCTGCATGCACGACCCAGGAGTCGGTGCCCCCGGAATCCTGAGGATACACAGCTCTCACGAAGGTACTCTGCTCTCTAAGTAACCTGCTTGTGAATTTGACACAGGTAAAACATAGAGTCATGAAATAGAAAAAAAAAAAAATAAAATTTAAAAATCAGATCCATGTATTTATATAGCTTCATCTCAGGGTACATTTTATCTCAGTCAAGGGACACAAGCTCCATTAACCCAGCCAAGTTCAGTAATTTTTCTATAAACCAGGTTAAAAAAAATCCAGGCTAGTGACATGCCAACAAAGTAAGAGTCATTTAGGAATGCTGTGAGAATATTCAGCTTTCTAGGGTTTGGATGTGGATGGGAAAGAGACAAAATTATATTTCCTGATGCTTCTTTCCTTTAGAGACTAATTTTTTTTTCCTAAAACAATGCCTTGTTAAGGAAAAAACAATGCTTTTTCATCCTTTCATACAATTCTATATGATATAGGAAAAACTAAAGGGAAGAATGAAGGAGGTGTTTTAGCTTGATTTTACAGTCAAAAACCATGTCTATGTACTCTGGAAAGGCTGCAGTGACTGCAGAATTCATGAAATTGTGATGTGAGAAAAAAGAAACAGGAAAAAGTAAAGCCTACAGAAGTAGAGATTGCATTGCCTAGTGTCCTTCAACCAAGATTTTCAAGAATGACCAATGATTTTGGCTTTTACAGTGCCTGAATTGCCTATGTGGGTATTAATTTCCTGAAAGTGCTGAGTATCTTTCCCCTGAAAATCAAGCCTCTTGAAACTATGTGGATTTGGGAAACAAAAAAAGGAGGCATGGAAAACTTTCTTTAAATTTAGAGTATTTTTTTAAACACCCACTTACATACAGTGCCCTAAAAACACACTTGGAAAAAATAGTGTCATTGTGAAGTGATCAGATTATCTGCTATATAATTACAGTGTTGCAATGCATACCTCTGAGATATTCAGGCAGCTTGTGAGGAAAACTAGAGATGATAATGCATCATCTGAGACATGCAGAGTTTAAAAATAGGCAGAAATAATGCCTCCAGATATTTTTCATTTGCTACACCAAAATGAGATGCTTAAAGTATTTTATACATTTACTAGAGATTGAATTTACCATGTTAGTGATTAGCCATAATCTAAACTATTTCAAAAAAGTGTTTTTGCAGAAATTTGTGGCTTTTTTCCAGGTGCAGACACTCTCCTGCAGTTATAGATACAATCACATGGGAACTCTGCAGAAACTGATAGGTTTGATTTGCGTTCAAGGGTTCATAGAATTCACATGACTATCAGGCCAAATGGGACTACACAGATTATTTCAAGGAAGCGTGTGCTTGGCTGTCTATAGGATTAGGACCTTACCCATGACCTCCACAAACATGCAGCTATCCTAATATCTGAACATTCACTGCAATCCACTTGAAAATATACCACAGCTCACCGAATTATTATATGCCATTGCTCAGTTTTCAAGTTCCAGAGGAATTTATCCCAGCAAAATACAAGATGCAAGCAGCTGCACACAAAATTAAATCCCCTACCTCCAGCAGTTTTACAAAAGTTTTGCATGATGTATGTTCATTACACAAAGCTAAGTGCCCACCAAACTGCTATGAATGCCCCCAAACTGGTTATCTCTTTAGAAGATAAAGTGTGCTGTTTATATAACTTATTAAAAATTGCACCCTTGCATTCCTTTTTCAGATAAAAAGTGTGAGGGCACTGCTTTATCACTTTAACTATGTGTTTCTTTGAACATATTTGTGCTTTAAAGTAAACACCAATGCTATTTTTTTGCGACTACTAAAATCAAAACACATCTTTTCAAACTAATCTGTACAATGGTTGGGAAGAGCCTTTGATTCAGTACCGTAATTATAAACAGGCACTTAAGTCAGATGTACTAAAAGAGCATCAGTCATTTAAAATCAAATTAACAGTTTGATTAATCAAACACCAGACTGTCAAGTCAGATAACATACCTGATGGCTTTGTTCAGTTACCAAAGAGGGTTTCCACTTAAAGCACCATGGAATTCATCAGCAAAACAAATTTTACTCAAGCAGAAAACTTTGGTTTTCTTCAAATGTGCTCTATAGTATTACTAGTAAAATTCTCAGGACAAGCCAAATTCTGATTCACTTTCATGCGGTCATGTGGCAGGAATGGGCAGATAGATTTCCTGTCTCACTGAGGTCCACTTCCCAGGCAGAAAAGTGCAGTGGGATTCAGGAGGATGTACATTAATAGTATCAGATCATGCATATGTGGTATACCAAGGTGGGAGAAAACCATTTAATTGACTTATTCCTGAAAGTTAGCGATTATTTACCAGAATATGCATGAGAGGCCAGTGCATAGAATAGGAGACATTGCATGCATTTTCACACCTGAATCCTCCTCCCCTCTACTGAGTATCTTCTTTTCCTACCGTACCACTGAAGATCGGTCTTCACAAACACTTGGTAAGACCCTTCACATTAGAGGCAATATAATTGATGCCATTATGTTACAACCCAAAATGGAAAAGGTCATGCTAGATCATTACAGTAACAAAAGGCACAGACAGGAGTTTATCATTCTAAACAGCCACACATCTGTAGAACCATTATGGGAAACACCACCCCTGTGTTCCAAAAAGCAGGGTATTCCTCTGTGCACCTGGGAGCAAACAATCTCGAGAAATTGTGACTGAAGGATTGTCCTCTGACGTGAAGCAACTCATCATTGATTCTCTGTAAGTACAACACACGGCAGCACACCTGGCAGGAGGGGTCTCCAGATGTGGTGAATCTGATTTATGAAGAAAAGTCATGTTAGTTGATACAGAAAGAAGGCAACATTTCAACTGACCAGTTGAACAAAGAGAAAGAAAAAGCTGCCTTTCTTCTGCAGTATCCAAATTCTCCTGGTGCTGGATAACGTTCCAGAATTTGTTTTCAATCCCTTGGGTGTCACAAACAGCCTGAAAACAACTAAAAAGAAAAGTGAGAGAGAGAGAGAGTTCCTCACTGCATTGGCTCACCCACTATTATTAGACACTGAAGATTGCACCTATGACAAGCACTCTGAGCTGTGAAGCAGCATCAACAAGCAGATGTGTGCTTCTGGGGATAGGCCTGCTTTCAAAAGCGACATTGCAAATGCATGTCCTTCGCACTGTCTGATCCAGAGCCCATTTCCAGCATGGCAAGGAAGGATAAAATGGAAGCATGCCAAGTATACCAACATAAAACCTCTAAATTCATAGCATACAATTAAAATTAACGGGAATCGGGACCAACTCCAGATTAAACAGCAGCAAAGGAAAAACTTGAAGAAACAAACCCCATCACCTCATACACCAAAGATCTTTCTGTCATGATTTGGTATGCTGCCTGCATATATCTACGGATTTGCAACCAAAGAAAAATCAAAAATGCCCCTTGTAAATGGTATTTTGAAAAACTGATAATTTCTTGGCTTTGTTCCACAACTGCTTTTGATACTCGTCCGTTTACAATTATGATTCAAACTTGAAATACCTCTATGCTCCCAGCCTAAAATACGTATTATTTGCTAGTTGTATTCTAAATGACAGTTCTTTCAAGGTGTCTGCCTATGGGGCCAGTTGGGTATCGAACAGTCTAATTCAACTTTGTGCATTTTAATGTTCAGTGCTGCCCATTGATGGACTCTACTGAACGTGAGAGACCTAAAAATGTACAGTAAGTAATTGCCCAGTGGGATATTTCCCCCCGTTACCTAAATACAAGAAAAACCCCTTAAACCTGGTTAAAAAAAAAAAAAAAAAGGAAAAAACTTTAACCTACTGCTTAAACGTGTTAAGAATGAAAAAAATGATCATGGGTTATAGGAAATCTAAAGGCTTATGGTAAAAGCATTTCTCTTGCTTACATTGGCATAAAGACAAAAGGTTTCAAAGAAAACTTATATGGGGTTTGCCAATTCATTACAGTATTTCTGCTAAAAAGAATTTCCCACACAGTTCAAAATCCAATGATATATGAACCACAATTCTTCTGAGGTTTGGATCATGTATGCCATGAAAATTACGGCTGCTTATCTAATCTCTGAAGTTTCCTTTCTTCCTTTACCCTTCACAGTCTGGATCTCTCTCTCCACAGCCTCATCTAAATTTATTACTACTCATACCAATCCTTCTCACTGTTTTTAAAATATCACAAGTAAATCCCACCAAAAGTCTTGTTTTTCTTCTTGTAACCACAAATATCAGTCTGATAGCTGTTTCAGATACCAAGCCTCAGGAAAAGAGAAGTGGTAACCTATTGGAACACCAAGATTCAAAAGCCTGTATCTGGTGAAGTGAGTTCTTTCATGTCCACAGTTTTTTCCTCAGGACTGAATGAACAAGAATTCACCACCTCCATCCCACAGTCCCACTGCAAAGACATGCCCTAGAGATTCTAGATAGTGCATACAAAAATCCAACTATGTATTTGCACAACTATATAGGCAATTTGGACTTTAAACTTTTTATTCAAGCCCATTATACCTGGAATTGATACAGTTTGTTCTTGTTCCTTTCTAAAGCAAATACTTGATCTTCGAGCCAGATGGACCACCAGATACTGATGACTAATGAATGGCTGTGTATTGTTTCACCTTTAATCCTCATTGATATTAATGGAGGCAGTTTTCAGACTGGGGCACCTAAGAGCAAGCAACCTCTTCTCTTCGTGTTTGAAATATCTACTATACATGATGCAGGAAGATTTTAGATTAAAGAAAATTTTATCAATGCTATTCTCTGGAAAAAGCAATTTTAGCAAAATTCAAAGTTTTCATCAATTTTGATGAAAACTTAGACATGATAATAAACAATTGCTGCTTTTTTATTTCCATTATTTTTCTATTTCACCACTTCACTTGGTCTATACCTTTACCATAAAATACTGATATGTAGCATGTGTCAATACTAACAAAGCACAATCACCCAAATATCAGTTACAGTAATAAAGAATTTTAAAAATTAAATTTCTCAGCATTTCTGTGCCATGAAAAACTTCAAGTTTTCTCCAAGTTAGAACAAAAAGAGAAGCCTTCGCATTTTACCCTGAACAACAGGAAAATGCCATTTTCAACCAGCAATAGGATACATGATTGAGGGACCTAATTTTCATGGCCTTGGATGAATATGAAAGTGTTCAAGACAGATATGGGCTTCATTTTTAGAAAATCTCAGAAACATAAAATAATGATCAAACCTCAGGACTGAATTTCTAAACATTTGGATTCCTTATTTTTCTTACATATTTTTATTAAAAAGACAAACAAACAAACACGTACAAACAAACAAATCTTTTCCCAACAGTATAATCCCATCTACTGGCAAGGAGGAGTGATTGTCTTCCACATCGTAATGGACATTTGGCTCTGTCACTGACACCCCGTTGTCTTGGCACACATACAGGAAATTTCAATATACAGGCAAATTAGGAATGAACTAAGCCCTTTAACCCTTGTATCTTGGCTGCATGAAGATTCAGACGAACAGATTTTGTATTCCCCTTCCACAATTCCTTTCTGTGCAGATACACTCTGCTGGAATAACACAAGAACATTGCATTGTAAAATAATAATTTTGCTAATAAACTAACAAATTTTACTCTATAACAGAATCCCTACATAGGAAAATATTCTGGAATAAGTATAATAAAATAGCCTATTTTCCTGTGCATTGGACAGTCAGTTTACCCAAATTCCACAGAAAAGGCCACTTTTAACTGGTGTCCAGGCAAATCATTACTACATCAACCCCTCCATGATCGCTAAAATGACAATACCTGACTCTAATTTTAGCCTCATATTTTGCCCAAAGTCTAAAGTAATGTTAAAAAAAATTATAAATACTTACTATACTTCATAATTTTCTAAATCATATTAACCCAAAGCATAAGCATATGAAATGAACACCAGAAGGGAAAAGTTCAGAGAACTGAGTGAATTCGTGTGTCTCATTTGCTGTAAGCAAAGAGTACACTCTTAGAACATTCAGATAAAACTAATTCAGGTTGAATTAGTTCAACCTCTCGCTCTCAAGCATGTGATCAATAAAACAGAGCTTTAGAATTGTCAGAAAGACAGTGAACTTTTCCAGAAGGCCATCTCAGCTAAAATCTACACTCAAACTCCATTTGCTTTAATCTGGCATATACAATATAGATATGTCATCCAGCACACTAATGTATATATTCCTCACTATTCACAAGAATTTGTAGAAGTCTGGACCATTTCCTATGTAAATCTTAGGGGTGTAATTAAGAGAAGCCTTTTGCAATATGTCACTGTGATTCTAATTCCATTAAAAACTTTATTTCACCAAAAACTGTGGCCCTCCATATATGTGCTCCCGAGACTGCAGGAATTTCTTTTACCCTTTGCATCAGTTTTAAATACAGGCTCATGCAACTGCACAGAATAGCACTCAAAGGAAAAAAAAACCAACCACCCACACCAATTTTTATAGAAGGAATTGTAACCAGCAAAATTCCAGAAAAGGGGGAGAAATGGGATTATTCTAATAGCTTTTTCATATTGCTATTTGCTTTATCTTTAGAACAAACATTTATGGAAATTAAATCAAGACTTTCTCAGACTTCCTGCTTCCTTTGTAACATTCTCTCCCTTTCTGGTCTACATACTGCAGAATAGATTTAGCTCCCTTTTCACTTGCCACCTTCAGATCACGCTTTCTAAAGATCATTTGAAGGAGAACTGCTCCTAATTCAGTAAGTCCAGCAGACCTAAGGGTCTGCACAGGACAAGAAGCTCTTTCCACAGTGGACAAACCATTCCATACTGTTCTTTGTACTTTTAATTCTAGCGGGTATTACTCAGCACTAATCAAAAGGACAGCAGAGTCATCTGCACACTGTTGCAACATTGTTTTAAACATCTGAAAGGTCAATACCAATAAAAATATGTGCTCACAGTGAAGAGCTCCTTTATTTGACATCAGCTGCCCAACACATCTCACTTCTGTCCAAACACTCTGCAGTCTAAAACCAGAGACTGGAAACAGCTTAGCTGCAGGCTCAACAAGTACAATGGAATTCACCCCTTTTTCCCACTTTTTGCTTGTTTCAGTGTGAATAGCTACAGTTCAAGTAGCAACTGGGGTCACATCTGAATTCACTTGCCCCCTTCCAGGGCAGTTTTCCCCAGCTGTGGGCCTGAGGAAGGCAACTTGACAGACAATGTCAAATTCAGGCCTTTATTCTTGTACACTCACCAAGAGACAATAACACAGGGCCAGGCCTGCTTTCCTGACAGCAGAGATTCAGGAAAGAGAGTGTATCACTTAAACAAAAGAATGAATTATTTATTCCATTGCTAGCAGAACTCTAACTTACACTTTATAGCCTTGCATAAACATCTATGATCTGGAAAGAGAAGGTGCATCTAAAGCAGACTGTATATCCCTTCCGAAAAGCTGGCTTCTACCACCTCGGCTGAAAGCATGGGCATGTGTGCAGTAACAGCAACACCTAAACACCCCAAGTAAACCTGGGGCTACTTGTGTCTGGTGCTTCAACCACAAATGCCACGAGATATGTACTATTAAAAACAAACAAACAAACAAATGAAAAGAAAACCAGAAAAACACAAAACAAAAGCACGCAAGGAAAATGAGAAAATATGCTTATTTCCAGATTATTCCCGTAAGAGTGACGCACACACAGTATCAGGCTACACCAGAGGAGTGGACAGAGTTAAGTACAACATTCATCAAGGTATCTCATGTTGCCTAATCAGAAGGTTACAATTCCCTTTTTGCTTCAACTCCTTTTAGAATATGTCAATATATACCATTTACTTCTTCTGAGTAGGACTGTATATCCAGAGGATTTTCATATTTTTGGACAGCACAACGTTCCTTGAAATTACTCCAAACCTGAATAACAGTGTTTTAAAATGAACTCCAGTCACAGTTTCATTCATCCTCAGTGGTGATCCAGCCCTGGAAGGGGCTGGAGATCAAAAATACCCAGATCACATGCATTCTTACATAAGGGTGGCCATGCCAGGTCAGACCAAAGGTCCATCTGGTTGGGTATCCTGGCTCTGACAGTAGCAGATGCCTAAGGAAAAGTACAGAGGCAAGGCAAGCACATCGTGATCCTTCCCCTAGTTACACTTCCAGCAACCTGCGGTTTCAGGGCTCCCTAAGCCAGAGGTTCTGACAACAGCTTTATATGTTGAATTACAGGACTCAAATCCCAGGGCCTTTATTTTGTGTAACAACAGGAGAAAGAAATGTTTTGCAGTTAATTAATTCATGTCTTAAGCAAGATCTGCTTTTTTAGCCTCGACACAATTTAGGTGCTCCTGCTGCAAAATTACATTTTTTTAGGCACATTTCTATGTCACACATCCAGACACGAATTCCATCGATCTTCTCATTTCACTTGCTGTTTGAAGCTGCAAAGAATCCACAGTTTGTCCATAACAGATGCCAAAAGCTTAGAAACTTATTACACACTGCTCACAGTGTGGGTTCAGATACATTATCAGCATAAAAAGAAAAAGGCAAATTAGGCCACAGTAGGAGAACACATTTTTAATATTACAGTCTGCAGTTTGCATCTCTAATTTAATGCTGCTGTTTCCCAAAGTTATGCTGCATCATTCTAGGTTGCTGAATTGAAGAGATGACAGTGAGCTAAAATTTTGAAAGTGACTGGGCAATGCAGATAGTCAGTGCTCTTCATGAGTTCCAGAGAAACCTTCAGGGCCAAAATGAATGAGACGTTTTTAAACAATTCTTTGGGCATTCAATTTGATAGTAATTTGGTATGAACATGTTTGATGTATCAAATTTAGGAAAAAGGGAGGTTTTAGTGCATTCTTCCAAAAGAACAGAAAGGAAAAACACTCAGCACCTGTAAGCAAATTGTATACACCCTCTGTAAATGCTTAGTTCTATTGCTTAAATACACACCAGACACACAAACATCACATAAATTATCATCTCAAGAAATCATTGCTTACTGAGGGGATTATCTGTGCCATTATGGCTTCTCTCTGGAGCTGCTGGTTATCTGTTACATCCTATCTACTGTTTACTCCAGCTGCAGCAGAAATATTGAAAGTAGGTATCAAAGAATAGCAAAGAAATACAGTCAGCAAAGAAAGTGAGTTGTAAAACTCCCAGTTTCATGATGCATCTTCCCAAGATTCCGGTCAGCTGGAGCAACTATGTTTTGCTTAATCTAAAGTTTAAATTAAAGATGGTGAATCTCTCCCAACTAAGCATTAGATAACTGATATTGAAGAACCTCGGGGACAGTAAAACTTAAATTATGCTGGTTTTATGAGGTTGCAGATTTTTTGGTTTAGGAAGAAAAAATTCAGACAGCTCATACACATGAAAACTTTTGACCTAGTCAGATGGAAGCAGAAAGGAGAGCTAGCACCTGTTTACTTTACACTAAACAGAAGTCTTTAATATTAGACAGGTTCAATTTCAACAGTTCCAATATCCCGAGATTTTATAATACCATCCAGATGAGGTGGACTTATCAGAGTTTACCCACTAAAATTACTTCCAAAAGACTACGAGTTCCCATCTTGAAAGTTTACTTTGCTAGTAACCAGAGGATGCAGGTGTGCACCACAAAACCAGTCCCCAATGACTGGTGGCTAGCAGCCACCAATAGCCATGGCTGCTAGGTACCAAGTGGCAGGCACAGTAGAAAATTATTCAGAATTGTAATTAATCTCATGATTATTCAGCCAGAATTTCATTTAAGATGCTTATAGAAGGTCATTTTACATTTTCCAAAATAAGCAGCCTGCTACCATTAGATATTTCCCTCATGCAAACTAAAGAATTCACAGTACAGGAGCATTTCAAAAGAACTACATAATAGTCAATTTTCATGTCAACAAATTGTTATCAAAAATGGCAAAAAAATAGCTGTTCTTTATGATGGATATTCAACATGTTTGGGCCTCTTCTGCATTTCTTGGCTTGCTCAGGGGAATGAACAGTTTGAGACCTTTTGGTCTCTATTATAATCCAAAGTATTGTGTTACTTGAGGAAACAAATTAAACATAGCAATTAACTGGGAAGAAAGTGTCTGTGATTCTCGATATCCTGAAGTGGAATTAAGTTAACACTGGCACTCATATAGCAAACATATTATTACTGTTGGATGTTTATTCAGCAATACTGCAGGGCTTCAGACCCTTTAAATTAAATTTACATGGCCAGTATTTAAATAGAGAATCAATGGTGCACGACTGTAGTGTTTGAGATATGTATGCTTTGCTAGACTGAATCACCAGGTAAGCTTTTAATTACCATTTTTTTCTTTTTTCTTTTTTTTTTCCCAAGAAAATATAGAAGAAGATAGGAAGTGTTTAAAGATATCAGACTCATTTGTCAGCCTCAGGCTGATTAGAACATAAATTCCACACTGCAGCTAATAATTATAAAATTCCATATTCAAGTTCTTCTAGAACTCTGGCAATAGCACCATGAATCCTGGGACACAATTTGTCTCATCCTGCTACTGTCATTTGCACTTCTGAGTAGTACCTTGCTGTACTGCTGGCCAAGATGGGTTTAGGAAAAGGTTCTTTTTAAATTTTTTATTTGATAGGTGGTACACTGTTACTCTGAGCCTCTAATACAGGGTCTTTAATCATTTTACCTTGTTGGCTGCTCTTTTTCAGGAAGCTTTCTCTTTTTTACGTTTTCCTTTTCTGAATCTAAATATTACTACCATTTAAGGGCTTTTTCCTTCCACAGGACACAAACTTTGAATTTGTCCTGATCTCTTCAGCCTGACAAGTAATAGCATCTTGAAATATATTCTGTGCCATGTTGAGGATTTATCCAGACATCACTTCTCCTTTTTTTGACTTTTGACTATCACTAATAGAGGAAAACTTTCCAGAAAATACCAAAGACAGTACTTCTTAGTGGAAGAATGCAAGCCCGAACTGCTTCTGGTGCATTAGAGAAATTCCTGTGCCACTGAGTCAACCTCTGTGAGTGTCACAAACCACAAATCATAGGTTGCTGATTAATAAAGCTCATAAATATCTTTCATACTATGAGGTAATACTTTTTACATAGGAAAAAACAAGAATTGCCTAAACTGTTTGTTATAATCACGATTTTACTGCATAATATTAAGATTTCCTTATTTTTTATATAAGAGAGCCTTAAAGTTATTCCGTCTTGCTTATACTTTAAGTATATAGTAAGGATAGTCAAGTAAAATGCAGTTTCATATTCTGTTTCCAAGAAAGTCCCCAGTGGGTGGCAATTTTACAAGGTAGCAGCTAGACTCTCAAAAAAACTAAACAAATCAAAAGACTTGCCTAAAACTGAAACTTTTACTGCCACAGCTTTGTTAAAAGTAGGAAAGAATTATGCTAGACCAATAGAAATCCTGACATAACTGAAGTGGTATTACCCCCACCACCACCAAAAATCCCCTTTTTGTAAACAACAGTCAAAGTAAGCTCTGGCAAAAATTGTTCTCATTTGAAGCTGTAATTATGAAATTTGCAGTCTTAATTATGGACATTTGTAAGTATAACGCAATCAATAAACCTTGCATAGATAAAAACAGCCTTAGCCACATCCATAGAATAGCAGTTAGCAGAACAGTGTTTCCTAAGCACAAGTAGAGCAAAGACTAATGCTGGTTTAGCACCAGATCCAAGGTCTGTGGGCATGAACACAAGCATGATATAATCTGTATCACACTGACTGCAAATTGATTTTGAGACATACTAGAAAAACTAATTTTAAAAATCAAAGGCAGGCAGCGACATTTTCAGAAACGTGGTGTTTTAAGTTTAATTAAACATGAGATTTACGTTGTTTGGAGCAGACCTATATTTGTGTATCTAAACTACAAAATAAATAACCAACTACAGTAACCCATACATTATTTAGTTCATATTAAGTCCTTCACCTTTGGAAGTGTAATGGCATGTAGGATTGGATTAAAAATACTGGCCCCATGTCATTGTTAAACTGGTCATCAGTAAAAATTACCACTATTGATATTTAAAGGCTAGATTTTCAGGAAAATTCAGCATTCAGCATTTAGACACATAACTCAGCAGACAGACTTTCAAAGGAACTTTGTCCCTATCTTGGCACTGAAATGTATTGATTAGATTTCCAAGGACTCAATCCTACACAGTGTCAGGCATTCTGGCTCTGCAGCAGTGAAGCACTTCAGCACATTTAATTTAAACATGTAAACTGTCCCAGGGAAGCCATGGGGTCATTTGCACACTTAAAAGCCCTCACAAAAACTGTTGTGCTGCTGGCTCAGGGCCACGGTATTCAGCAGCTCACAGGAGTGACCCCAAAAGTAGTGATGAGGCCTGGGCATATTTGAAAACCTTCCACAGATACTGAGCCTTGATCAAATTAAAGAAAGTTTGTTCCTATTTGTCTGAGAGTTTGCCAGTAGTTGTGGCCATGCTCTCTTGCTTCTCTTTGGAAAGGAAAGAATGCATAAGAAGTCCTGTTTTACTGAACAGAAAGGGGGGGGGAAACTGATAACATAGGTGAATATAATTATCCTGAAATCTGTATCTGCCCTTCCATTAAGTACTGTAGACCTTAAGCTCTGTGAACACCTTCACAACCCCTGTTGCCATGTTTACTTCTCTTTATTCATTTACCTTTTTGTTCACTGATGTCCCTCATACATGGATACCTGCAAAGCAGCTGAACTGGCAAGCATTCCCTCTGAATTTCTTTTCCCATTGGTTTTAGTTCAATTTTGGTTTTTCCACAGTCTTGGGCACTGGCTTCTTATTGTTTCTACCATCACTGCATAAAGACAGAGGTCACCATTCTTTCCATTTACAATGAATGAAAAGTGATTATTGCTGGTGAAGAGCAGCTGGGAAGATGCCACCTTTAATAAACACAAAATAAAACGCTGCACAGAAATTGCCCTAAGGGCTGTCATAGCATCAGTGTGAACGATCAGTCATAACTGGATTGGTGATCACTTTGCAGATTGGAAAAGGCAGCTGTTCCTGCCAACAGGAGTTGCCCACTCCTATGCTACAGGACCATTCTCCTCCCCTCAGGCCCCCATGGTCACAGGAATTCTGCAGCAGTGGGAGTGCTCCTGCCCTGCAGGAGCTGCCTGAGCCATCCCATCTGGCTTCACAGCCTACATTAGCAGCACTGTAATGCATTTGCAACTGCTTCTGTGGGACATCTCCTTTTGTTTCTATGAAGCTGACAGCCTCCCAACTGCAGCTCCTCTCTAGTTAACAGTGAGCACTGGTCAGGGATGCCAAGATGATACTGTCAGTTCCAGCATTACATCTGATGGTATCTCTCTGCTACCATGTGCAAAACTTCACACAGCCTTTTATCCCAAGTCTCTGCTTTTACACACACATTTAGAGCTGTTAGAATTGCCAGCATTCTTCACCAAAAGGACATTAACTCCTATGAATTTATCACTTTTATAGAAAGCTTTCCGGATAAAGGGAATTAAAACTGTTCTTCAAAATGATGCACATTCCTATAATGTGTAATAAACATCACACTAAAAGGGGTAAAAAAAAAAAAAAAGGAGCATTCCATGCAGCCAACAGCTGTCAAGCATCAAAGATTTCATTTCAACATTATGTCAAAACCCATGACGCTTTAAGGTTCATCAAAACATGAGTACATCTCCAAGGCAGATGTCTTGACTCCTGAGGCTGTTGAATGGCTGGATTATAGAAAAGTTACCAAAAAAGAAAAAAAAAAAAGAAAGAAAAGTGCCCATGCATCCAAAATTTTTGAGAAAGAAAAAGCATCCATGCAAACACAGCAATAACAGTTACCCTTACTTTTGGCTACAATTCTATTTTATCATCTGCCTTTACTATATCTAGCACTCCTTTTCTCAGCTGCTAGGGCCTCTGTGATTTCACTTGCTCTCTGGCTCTAAACAATTTTTACTGCTTTCTACTGGCATTTTTCCTTGCTTTTCTTTACGTAGGTCTTACAGATTTTTATATATGTTACAATACACGCTAATAAACCCTGCAAGAACATATCAGGCTAAGGATTAAAAAAACCGTATCCCTAAAAAAAAAAGATTTAAACAGAAAACAAAATTGTGTTTAATCTAATTTTGGTCCAAGATAACATGTTACCAAGCATACTGGTTCACAGCATCTGTTAAATACCTGTGCTCTCAAGCTGAACAGTGGCAAAAACAATGTTCTCCAGAACACACAGAGATTTGGTCCTGTGCAGGGCCAGGAGCTGGACTTCAAAGATCCTCCTGCATTCTCTCCAACTCAGGATATTCTATGATCTATGATCTCAAATAGGTGAACTATTCAATTCCAGTGGTATTAACTCGGCCTCGGGAGCACTTAAAATGGCTAAAAAAAGCCAGTAGCAGAAGAGTTAAAGATATAAAAGATGTATTAATTGCATAAAGATATATAAAACCAGATCAGTCTGGTTTATCAACCAAGTTACATCTAAACATCTTATTAACCTCAAGGTTCTAGGGGAAATAGCCACTGATATGAAGAACTATAGCAGCAGCAGCAATCTGGACTCTCAGAAAGTCTTTGACAATTTTTCACGTGATGAATTAGTGCACACAGTATTGAATATTAGCTGCCCTCAGGAAAATTTTGAGACTGGATAAAGAAAATCATAAGACTAAGTAATGGATTTATAGACAGAAAGAAAAAAATGGGAATTTAAAGTATCCATTCATCATAATATGGTAAGATTTGTTTTGCATGGGATTTATATCAGATAGCTATTCTTCATATTTTGATTAACAGTTTACAGAAAGAATTAAAAGCTTAAAGCCATCTATTTTCATCAGCATGAGAGATTAGGAAATGGTTAAAATTAGACTAAATATTTATATTTTGATAAAAATATAAACTCAAGGTGATATGGGAATTTTAAGTTCCACATGTAGAACTATGCAAGCAGAAATAGTAACTCCTTAATTAAATACAGGTCAAATAAGAGGAAAACATGGTAAAGGGAAATGTGACCTAAATAGGTATGATCACAGTTTTTACTTAATCTAACACAAAGCAGAAGTTTAAATGTATTTTGCTTTTCTCTAAAAGGCTCTTTTGTAAGAGAGAAATCCTCATGGAAATCTAGAGGAGTTTCATCACTAATTTCAACAGTCAGGATTTTAGCAGAAGTGTGAGACATTGTTGGTTCTATATAAGTACTCTTAATGCCACCTGAGGAAGTGATGAAGTTTGATGTGACAGGAAAGTTTTCCACCTGAGAGAAAACTGAAGCAAGGGCAGAGGGGTGGGTAAATTTACCCTGATGAATTTACTTGAGTTATAACTGGGCTTTTAATTGTACTGGTTCTGCTGCTGAAAGCCATGTCCCTATTTATTGGGGAGATGGGGAGCTTGGAGAGGGGTTGTCTTTAAAAGCTATCACTTCGAAGTATATCCTCACAGGAAAAAAAAGAAGCATTTTATACAAAAAGACAACAGATTTCCTCAGAAGATGCAGTTCACTCCTACCTTACACCATGCTGTCCCCAGGTGACAGTCCCTCATTCTTCACACCAAGTTAGACCATTGAGTTTGAATTAGGTTTTCAACTTGTAAATTCCAGCAGATTTAGGTATGGAATCAAGGCATCATTGCCTCAACTTCCATCAAACCTACAGCAGGCATAGAAGTCTCATGAGTTTACTGAGACACCACAACTCACTATTCAGCATATCTGTGTAAAACTGCAACCAACTTCAGAGCACTGCCTTTGTCTTTTGCTTCTTTACTCTCATGAAGCAGCTCTTTTGGTTTCCTCTTGTCTGTCTGTCTTAGGTTCAAAAAATTGAAATTTATAAGAACTTTCTTTCACATGTACCTTGATTCTCCTTACACACGCTCACTTGCCCCATTCGAGATACTAGCATAAAAGTAGGTGGAGCTGAAAATTCATGGAATTTTGGAGTTCTACACTACAATGAAATTGAAAGCAGGGCAGAAATCACTGCTTTGGTGATATTCAAACTACACAGTAAGATTTTTCCAGGAGACCTGGGAAATTTCTTGGTGTCCTAGAGGCTACAAAAATCAATCAGAACATAAGTCTGAATACCACCTTCTGTGCAGGTAGAGGTCTTTGTGACCCTGGTCCTGATTCATCCCCCAGTAGCCTCTAATCTCAGGAGCCTTCTGCTATCACAGAGAGACACAGACATACGTTAGACATGCTGGCTGGTTTTCTGTGTAATCCTGATCCACAGGTGTCTAATTGCAGAGGGAGGAGTAAAGAGAATATTCTTATCAGTGATACCTCAGTCTAGTGCTAGAATTAGCTGTGACGAACCCAAGTTACAGCATTTTTCCTAAAACACCTACTAGCAAGCAATGTAACTTCAGGAAAAGCTTAATGTTATCTTCCCTAGGGCCTGTTTATGCTTCAACTGGGATGAAAAGAGCATATGAAATTTCAGTGTCTATTACAAACAACTAGGAATAACCAAGAGTATAGGGAGATGTAATTGGAATAAATATATAGGCACACAATTATTAAGAAAGAATTCTGGAATGGCTGTTCTTGACTAGGTCAATGTATAGTCAAGCCCTCAGTCAAGCTGGTTTGCTAGGTCAGGGTGACTTAGAGATGGTTTGCAACAGAGAAATCCTGTATCACAGGCTATCGGCCTTGGTCTGCTGATTCACCCACTGCAGGTGTTCATCTGTCATTAGGAGTTACCTACACTCTCATCTGGTATGCCTTGGCAAAATTTACAAAGTTACATGAAATAAACTGCAGTCATATCAACCTCATTAAAGTCTAGATTAATTCGGAACAGAGAAAAAGTGTAAATTAATAACTCTAATTACTTGAGACAATCTCAAAGTTAATCTATCCTTCATGGGATATTCTCCCTTCAACAGAAGGAGCAGTTGCTCCACATATAATTCAACATCTTTTTGACAGCCCACTCCAAAACTCATACGGACAGGCTCATTCAAGACTGAGAAGAAACATGTGGCCATGGGAAGAGGTTCCTTAACACTTCTGAAATCTACACAGGACCTCTGAAAAAAAGACAAAGCTAGAAGTATTGTTACAGATGATCTATCAATAGATTATGAACAAAGAAAGTCAGACAAAAACTGATTTTAAAAAATTGAAATGGTAAGAAAAGATAGCGTTGTGAATAGAGGAATGAATTTCCAGGGAGGAGTGGAAAAATTAAGCATTATTAGTATATGTGAGCACAATAAAAATGGATAACACGAGCAGTTCAGTACATTTGAGAAGTATCCATCACTTCAGCACCCACAAAAACCATTTTTCCTTTTTAGGACTCATTGGGGATTTTGGATTGGTCATAACATTTCCTCTGCAATATTGGCTATGAACTACTCTGGTGTTCTTTCCTTCTTCACTGCAAGGTCTAACTGTGACACTCACCCTGCTTTCAGCAGGGGTTTGCACTAGATGAATGCCAAAGGTGTCCCTTCTAACCTAAATTATTCCATTATTCTAGAACGTTTTTAAGACTCACAATTTCACTAATTTATTATGTTCCAAATTTATTAGGGAAGTTTATCTCGCTGCCCGAGAAACTAAATGCTCATTGGACCAGGTTCTCTGCTGGGTTAATGTCATACACTACTCCAAGGAAGCCAGAATTCTCAATAAAGGGCACTCACACATCCATTGCCCAGAAGCAACAACCAGACCCATAAGAATGCTAACCGTGGCTGTGACAAGAAAAATCCTTGGGACACGTGGAGTCCTATTCAGGGTGGAACTTCCTACCTAAAGGACCGGTTTCAGGGACTGAAGTTCTTGTGAAATTTTTGTTTCTCAGTAAATGCCGGGCCATCCTTCATGCGAGGGTGCACTATTCTGTTTTGGTGCAAAAGGACTTCCAGATCACCTACTCTTCTCAAGGAAAAATGGTTACGAAGAGCTGCTGCTACAGGAAAACAGTCTATGCTCACTGTGAAAGGTTAACCACAATTAAACTCTGTACACATGTGTAATTATTCTGCTCTTTTTTACTTTTAATATCAGACGCTATGCAAGATACATTCCTGCTGGCAGAAATGAGCCTCTTTTGCAAGAGAGAATAAAAGATAAAAATATTAAGAATATTTTGAAAAATACGTAGATTTTCTTTTTAATGCTAATCCAACTACATAGCAGCTCTTACAATGTGTTCCTAGAATCATTTGGGTTAGGAAAGGTTTCTGTCCATAGGATTTCAAGGACTATCTAAATCCAAGCCTCCTGCAGCATAATTCATTAATCCTACAGCATCCCTGACAGATAAGTATCTTGTTGAGTCTTGCATATTCCAGTGATACTGGTTACGGAACAGCCCTTGGCAGCCCTTTCTATTGCATAATTACTCTTATGATGACTGAGTTTACTTTATTATAGAGTTTAAAGCCTGGCAAATATCCTCTCTTTTGAGGAGTCAAAAAAATAAAATCTAAGTTTGGGATCCATTTTTGCTATAACTCAAACTGTTTCTAAAAAAACCATGAAAAATCTAGGCTACCTTAGGTTGGTTGCTTAATATTTTGAACAACTTTTTTTTGCCCTTCAATACAGGAGAAAAGCCACCAACACATGGGAAAGAAAAAAAAACAAAATGAAAGTCTTTACCTTCACGGTACACAACAGTCTTTGCTAATTCTTAGATCTTTCTTCTGTGCTTCCTAATAACATGAGCTGTCAATGTTTGCTCAAACACTCAGATCAGCTCTGCAAATATATGGTGAATTAGCAAGAAGAATTCAAAGACATTTATCACAAAAAAATATCATATATAAACCCCAAACCGCTGAATTTGTTTCAATGTCATGACATCTGGAAATATAATTACTCAATGAAAAAAGGTTACAATCATGCCCTGTTCCATTCTAAAGAAAATCAAACAAACTAAAATTTATTCTTTTGGTGATTTGGGTTTTTTCCTCCCTCATTTGACCAAATCCTTGGGCAAGGAGCTTACTTTCTAAGCTAAAAAGCAGCGGAGAGTTTGCAAGCAGGAAACTCTATTAATATTTAATTTGGACTAGAATTCCCCATGTGTTGGTGGAATCAATGCACAGTGACTACAAGAGTTGGTACTGACAATATATCTATCTGGAATAATCTCTCTGAAAAGTCTTGTAGCGACCCTGTGGCATAACACTATTAAAATATCTGCTTTTCCAAGCTTGAGATCATACTTCTGGCATCTAACAAAAATGAAGCATTTCTGGTAAATGCCTTTTACATACTTTTTATTACTCATAAACATTTATGAGGTTCGTTTTCCTTTGATAAGGCTGAATTTTGTTTTGCTTCTCGACTACCTAATGCACAGAAATGGTGCTGTGCTAACAGTGCAAAATCTGTAAAGTAAAATTTCCAAATCAGTGTAATGTTTTAATGAAGGAAACTAAAGCAGGAGGAAAACCAAAATGTTGGGATATTTTTTGAAGACTTTACCAGGTATTTCTCAAATTCCACAGAGTTAGTGGTACCAGCATATTTTTTCAAAATGCATTTTCTAATAACCTTCTCAGTCCTTTAGTCAGTAACAAAATGAAAATGTTGGAGATAAGCATTACCTGAAACCTCACCAGGGTGATCAGTTCTCTGTTTTATCATCAGTCACCATGACCGACTCCCAAGTCATGATACAAAGCTGAATTTCATCCTTCTTTTTCACGAAAGTCAAAAATGTCATCCTGCTTTTAATGAAATCAGTAAAACCTTTATATCTATAGCAAGAAAGAGAACTCTGTCCTACATCACCATGCTTCAACATACCTATCCATAAATAAACAGCTAGAGAACTAAAGAATTCAATTAAGTTTTCAGTTCTCTCAGTCAACTGCAGATCACAGAGGAAGCGCCAATGACAGCAAAGACAGATGATGAAAACCTGATCAATTGCTATCACTTCAATTTAGATAAAAAGTCACTCACTTTTCAGCTCTGCTTGGTGCCCAGAAGAGATTAGATTAAAACTAAATCAAGAGAAAAATAAAAAATCTAAACAACAGCCAAGGAAAACCTTTTCCAGCTCTTGTAAATGTCCTCAGTTAATCCTACTATGTAAAGTCAGGCTACCAGCAATGGCTAAAAGCAAATTCCAGAAAGTTATTCCTTTGAAAGGAACTGTTGAGTACTGTTGAGCCTTCAGAGAAAAGGAGCATGGAAAGTTAAAGTACCTTTCTGCTTGTCTCCTTTTGACAATCCAAAATCCTTTGGGTTTTGGACTATATAAGAAAACTTTCTAGAATATGACTGGGGCAAATGTTACAAATTTGTTCCAAATTCTTGTGTCTGCATCATCCACTGTCATGTACCACCACATTATGTGTGATTCCCAGAAGTTCTGGTGTTATTCAATGGTTCTAAAGTCACTGCAGAAATTTGCTAAGATCTATCACACCCTGATTTATCTCAGTGTCGGGAAACTATAGATAAAGCACTGAGATGCAGGATCAGCAACTGACACTTTAATTAGTATTGGATAACAGTTTTGCAAGTGGCTTCATAAAGTGAAATATAAAGAACATGAATTTATCTCGTTACAAACAGAACACAAGTAAAGGGAGAAGATATTTATTTCACCACCACAAGGCTGTCATCGCATATAAGAATCTATAAAACAACAGAAGCAAAAAATCTTGACTTTATTCAAAAAGAAAACATATGTTTTATTTAAAACCTGAGGAATTACACTTGGTTCATCCTACCAAAATCTCTGTACAGCAGCAGCTCAAATACGAATAGCACATCTCAGCAGGCAGAATTAGCACCAAAGGAAACATTTTAATGAGAACAATATTAATCCTAGATTTTATCTTTCTTCTGTCAACATTTGTCACCAGTACAAATTATACAGTCACTTAACACATTGTCTCCTGATGCCCAGCCCTGTGGCTGAACACACACCAAGGCCTTGAGCTGTCTGGAACCAAGTGTGCTGCCAGCATATGACCTTGCACCCCACAGGGAGACCCCACTGACGTGGATACACCTCAGCTCATCACCGAATCGCACAGCTGGGCCTACTGTGGTGAGGTGCCCACAGTGGTGGGGTGCCACCTTGGGGTTTATTGTGCACCCCACACTCGCACAGAGCTGCCCTAGGAATGCAGCAAGGAGCGGCTGCAGGCGTTTGGGACAGGTTGTGCACTGGCATCCAGTACAGCTGAGGGCCCCTTGGAGAGCACGGGGAGCACAGGGTGGACCACAGACTGTGTCAATTATTCTGCCAGGCTGTACCGGGGCTTCTATTGCCACCTCCATGTGATATGAATAATCCTTTGGCTTAAATTCCCTTTTCTAGCTGTTGACAATCAGCATAGTACAAGAGAAACAGAATTTTGCAGTAACAAAAAAGGACCAAAATTTTTAAAGTGTCATAAAGTATTGCTCTTCTTTGAGAAGAACTTGTTAGGACTTGGCCGAATTACCTCATAAGGCCCCATGTCAGCTCAACGATGATGGAACACCAAATCAGAAAAACTGGAATGCTTTTCTGCCTTTGCTGTTAATAAAAAACTAGTTATCCTTCATGCTTTCTATTATTTAATTCATGCAGGGACATTATTTACTTCATCTAGGTCAGCGGGGGGTATTTTGAGAGTAGCTGAAGAGAGGCACAGAGCAGCAAGCACCAAGCACCACACAAGTGAAAGTGCTGGCTGTGCCCTTGGATATGTACAGGGAAGAAAAATGGCATAAAAATTTCACTCTAGATAAAGCAACAAAACAGTGGCATCCTAAAGCTCCACCAGACAGGAAGAGGTTACAAGGCTGAATGGCAGACTCCTTCACATCTCATGGAAGCCACATTTTCCAAACAATTCAGAAGTCCCACCCTGAGTATTGAGTCAGCCCATTCAGAATCCCTCTTCCTCATTCTAGGCTGGCTGAGCCAGCATTCATCAACCATTTGTCTCTCTGGTTCATAGAAACTGTCAGTTATTACTAACACTGTTAATAAGTCCTATCCTCTGTGGACAACAAAGTCCAAATCTCAGTTCAGGACTGAGAAAATTCATGCAAAAAGTAAGAGGCTTGATTGCACAATATCCAAGGCTTACATCCCTCTCCACAGGATCATTTCTACACAGAAGTTACCTTGGCGTGATGACCAGTGGTGGTCACAAAAGCAAACAGGAGAGGAAGTCCAAAAACTTTTTGCAGGATATTCCCGGGAAGTCCTGATAGATGCAAGTTTTTATGTGTTTTTAGTAGGTATTATCTTTATACTCACACAGTTTCACTTAGCAGAGCCAACATCTCAACACTTGACATGATGCACAACAGAAGTTGTCTGGCTGACATGCAACCCACTGGTGAAAAGGGATTGAAGCCAACCAGCCACATGTTTGGACAAGTCTCAAATTTCACAACAGTACAGACACTTGCAAAAGCACTGTTTAGCTGTGAGGTTTTTGTTGATGGTGGTTTCCATATTCTTGTACCCATTATTAGTCAACTATAACAAGAAGATGGAACAGTTACAATGAGTAGCATTTGTCTAATAAGGCAGGAAAAGGGGAAGTGTAGATCCAATGGTTAAATTTCCACTGACATATAATGCCAGAAAACACCAGTTTAGGAAACTGAAGATTGCCCTTTTTTTTGGTTTGTTTTTTTTTNTGTTTTGTTTTGTTTTTTTTTAGGACACCATTGCTATTAAACACTTCTCACTGAAAAATGCAGGACTGGTTTCTGCTGTTTGATACATTAATTACAATAATTGCTGGCATTATGTTCCAAGAGTTAACTGTTCAGTGCTGCCCAGTGCCATGGCTACTAGAGAAAAATGAAGAAAAAATGAAAACATAAAAATCAAACCACACATCAATATAAATACTCCTTTGGAAGTGAAATAATGGATTGATATTTTGGCAAAGCACAGTAACCCTATCCTCAAAGAAAAAGAGACACCTATCAGTTACATTCTCATTGTTTCCATTCCAGAGAAAGACTGGAGAATTACTACTCTAGCAAAAAATAGAAGCACCAATACTACCCCTGAACAAAATTCATTATTTTACCGAACCCTATACATGCAGCACCCCATCTTCAAACTAAATTTTTTCCCTTTCCACTCCCATCCCCTCCACAGGCACACGGGAGGGATGAAATCTATCTGCAGACTTCACCATAACCAACAGTTTCCATATTTATGAAGACCCAGAAGCTAATGTAAGCTCATTGCTGAGATGACAGTTGTGCCTAAGCAGAGGAAACACGGGGGAAAAAAACCGAAAGAAAAAGGATGAAACAGAACACCTGAAGTAGAAAGCCTAGCTCAGTAGTAGCTTTTCAGATCTTCTGAAAAGAGCAAATGAAGATAGAATATAGGCAGAGTAAGCCTTGTCTAAAGAAAGGCTGCTCAGAGGATATGCTTTAGCAGACCTGTGACACCTTTCTTTTTACAGCAGTGAAGCAAAGGGTGCACACATCACAGTGTGATTTTGCATCCACATAAAACCAGTTCTGCTTGGCTGTGTGATTATGTGTGGAATTCTGGGATTTGTTCATCTTCATTTGTGAATTTTCCACAAGAGACATACTATTTTTCAGAGACATTTCTTTTCCTGGATGCCTAGAGTAGCATTTGATTGATTAGTGTGGGTTTTCTGGTTTACCCACTAAGTTGATTTGAACAATCCATTTGTTAATATAGTGAAACACACGTTCATGATTACAAATTGTTTAACAAGTCTCAACAAACAAGTCCCTTGGTGGTCCTGAAGTTTCTTAGAAGCAGATGGATGAGGTACAATTTTATAGATTCTCTTTCCTATTTGTGAAAAGCTGCTAAGGTCGGAAATAGGCTTTAGTGCAAACAAGGGGCATTGTCAGACAATAAAGAGACAATTGCCTGTGTTAGCACAACAATTAATTTATTTGCAGAGAACCACTCAGTCTATTTGTTACCAGAAATGTGCTAATTATTCCTGCTAATTACATGCAAAACCTTCATTATCACCTATATGAGGAAGAGGACCCCTCAGGTTTCAGTGACAAATTAATTACTGTGTTTTCCTTCTGAATGTACTTCTTGACAGTCCCTGTTATCTGAAAAATAAATTGGCTAGCAGGAAGCTTGTCTCTCAGAGACATTCTGCAAACTAAAAGCAAACATACAACTACCATATCAAGTCACTAACTGCTATTTTTTCAGGCAGGTATATTCTGAAGCTCTCAGAACTTCTATATTAATTTACAAGCTCTTAATCCTAATAAAATGTATCATGCACTGCTAAATTCCACCATGTAGCTGCTTTCAGAGCCCTTTACACATCTATAAAACAATGGATAAGATAGCAGGCATTAGTTTTTAAAAATACAACAAATAAACCCAGTGGTAAACTACATGTCAGTAAAACACTGATATCATTTCAGGGAATAAATATTATTTAAAATTCATAATTGAAGTGAAAAGGACAGCAAATGGGTTGAATTACTCAGTCTTGCATTATCACCGTTCTAATTCAACATACAGGACACTTGCCACCAAGACTTTGCAACGCATGAGGGGCAGGGGAAGTTTCATGCAGACAGGTGAGGAAGAGGAGGCAAGAAGGATTAAAGTCTTGATTTGAAAGGTAGGAAACAGGGTGAGTGAAAGAGTTCAGCACAATAAATCTGGCAGAGAAATGAATGGAGAGGCTGCAGTGAATGCTCAGCACACAGGATAAACTGACTACTCCAAAAAATTATTTAAATCTCTTAAATTTTGCCTAGAACCTGTCAGGTAAGTTTCAGCCATTCCTGTATGACACCTTGCCAACAGCCTGCCTTCACTTCCATTAAAAGTTGCTCTGGTGAGTTGTGCCCACTGTTCATCCTGCTTATGGCTACTCAAAGCCTCCTCAGTTTCTGTGTTTGGTACAGCAGAATATCAAAACCTTAAGAAATCAGAGTATCAGCAGGATCCATACATGGGCACATGAGCATCATCCTGCAACTCCAGAATGTGGATTTGCAACCACAACTTTAGGAGCAGCTGCAATATGACATTGTACCAACCAACAGCTAATCCATGGCTGGATACAAATGGCATGGTCTTGGCAATGTGTCAGGCATGGGAGAGAGTATCTCAGACAGGGCTACTAAAATGTTAGAAATAGTTTCATCATGAACCAGGTGACATTAACACACATACAAAGTCGCATTTCAACAGCCACTCCACCTTATGAAGATAAAGCAGGAGCGGAGGAGTGGGTTCAGACTCTGGATGTCTGTAAGACCCAGCCCCACCTCTCCAGGCCATCAGCACAGAAAGGCAGTACCCAAGAGCTGCCTGGCCAAGAGAGTTCATCCATGACTCACTGGACCGATGCTCTTCCTTCACTGTAATCAGGGTATCACTTGTCATACAGCCTGCTCTACCACTTAAAACCTAAGATACTTCATTTTTTACTTGCCTGTGTAGCCAATTCCACAGGCCCTTGCATGTTTTGTGTATCAAGAGGTCTATATAAGCCCCTAATTCACCTAAGTAACTGTGTTGGTGCTTTCTGAAATGTTCTCTCTCTGAGGCAGGAAACCCCCAGAAATAACTGGATGGCAACTTTATTATTCTCCAAGTCTACCTTCATCATCTCCTTTCACTTGAAGCCTTCAAAAACCTCAGAAACAATATTGCTAATAATATGCTCAGCTTCCATACCCTGTACTACTGAATGCAGGGTTTCTATCTGCCTATCTTGGTTTGTCTCTTGTGTCAGAAGGTAAATTCCTCAAAACAAGAGGCATCTCTTTCCTGTATTCTTGTTGTAGTTAGCATGTCTTAAACACTACTGAACTATAATTATTACTAGCAGAAGTAGTAGCAGTAATAGTAGTAGTAGTATGAGGAGGAAACACAGTGCAAGTTTTCCAAACCAGAAATGTAGTGAAAGATTCAGCATTTGGAGGCCAATACTACCTTTCTCATAATTAAAAAAAAAAAAAAAAGCCACCCTATTTTAATGACAAACCAGCAAAGAAAGGACACAAACTCTCATGTAACCACAGTTGTATGTACTTACAATTTTTATTTTAATTTTAGCCCATAATCCTGACTGAGGTTCTGGCATATATCCATTGTCTTTGTGTCCTCTAGCTCAATATCTACCTTCATTCAAAAAGGAAAACAAGTGAATGAAAAGGAGGAGTGCTGTACTCCATCTGAGTGCAGTAGGTTGAGTTTTTTTAAGTCAGAGACATTTATGTAGAAGATAGAATATGCATGGTTTTATTTCCCAAAAATAGTAACTCATAAAATTATGCCTAAAGCTCAGTCCCCACCAACAGCATAGAGTCTGCTTTATTGATAGGTATTAGTCCAATCCATGAGGACTATAAACAAAACGTTTTTACATATAAAAAATTGTCACCTCCAAATCCCACCTTATTACCAGGTTTTTTGTTCCAAAGGATGGGAAGGGTTCCTTGGCATAAGCAAAAACTCACACCCCTGAAATTTTGAGCACAATTTTTTTAAGCACTATATCACTCTGTATGACTGAAAACCTCAAAAATTAAGAGATTAGCATTGCTGCTAAGTCTAACAAGTGCCCTCCAACCTCCTGTACCCAAAAATATTTCAGATCCAGAAAACATAAAATTAACCTACTATCAATCCACTGAAAATTGGCCTCAACAAGCAAGACTTTACGAACAGAATGCAAAAACAGGACATAACTTACTCATGACAGAAAGATCTTTTTTAGTTTATTATAGCAGGTCACTCACCAGGTTCTTTCATCTCTTTGCCAATAACAAGAACAGCAACATTTGACTGACCCTGAGAGATGACTGGCAATAGGGATGCCACATGGCAACAACTCTGAGGGCCAATTGATGGACAGGGGAGAATAATCTGGAAAACAGAGGTGCATAAAGAGAGCTTCATAGCATCAAAATTATTGAGAACTGGAGATGAAGGAGACAGTGGAAAAGCAGGTGATTCTAGACTATTTTTGCTATGACACAGAGGAGGAACAATACATTGCTTTCACAGCAAAACATTTGAGCAATAAAATAATGAGTTTGCCTAGCAGGCAAAGCCGTTCTAATTTGCCTGGCCTGAATTATGAGAACATATTTTTGGCCTGGCCTGTACCGCAAAATATGAGTAGGATTAAGTGCATTTAAAGTAGCTGACAAGATGCTGAAGCAGAAGGGAACCTTCCCACAGAGACTAGAAAGTTGGGGTCAGCACTGGATTAGCTGACACATAAACTGCGTCTTGTGTTCCAGAGGCTTAATCGCTCCACTAAAACCTATCAGCATGCAAAAGTAGCAATAGAAAAAATTATAAACTCTTTGTCATAGCTGGCTTTGGCAACTATGTGACAAAGAATGACTCAGTAATATTTCTTACTTTTTTCCCATGTATGAAGTTTTTAGAGACCATCTCCTCCCTTCTTACTCATTTACATCTAGATAAGAATTTCCATAGTCAGAATTGTTACAGTTGTAACAGTTTGGTAGTAAAGGCTATTTTTTCAAATGTAGGAGCCCAGAGACTTATACACTTACAGCTACAAAGGATATGGATCCACTCCTCCTGAAACCAACACTTGTCTACTGAGTTCTCCAAGAGAAGTAAATACTGAAGTGGAAAAAACTGATCTAACTCAGATTTATAGGACTATTAGAAGACTTTTGGTTTTTTCTTTTAATTAAAAACCATGTGCACTAAAATACCAAGAAATTTTAAATTCTTTTACATTTGGTAAGAAGAGGGAAGTAGCTGTTGGGTATGGGATTTTTTTAGATCTACATTTTCCTTCAGGTTTTCACATGCTCTTGCATAAACATTTCCTGGCTCAATATTGTGTTTGCTCACACCGAAGTTCTTCCACAGACGCTTTTACTTCCTGCTGCAAAAAAGGGGGAGGGAAGGCAGTGTGTAGTGTAGCACCATTTATCCTTTTCAGACAAGGTTTGATTTAGAAAAGAACCAGTCACAACTTGCTGGGTACCAGAAGCCAAATAAATTATTTTACTGTTTGATTATCAACGTCATTCAAAACCTGTGTCAGTGGCAATTGGCTTGCTTCCTGTCATGCTGGGACCTCGGTTGCACAACAAGTTTGTCTTGCAGAGAAATGCAAGGTTTCTGGAATTGAAGGCTCCTGGAACTGTTAGTTTTCAAAAATTTTGTCTTGGACTGAGCACCTTAACTCCTCCCTGTTCTCTAGCACAGCAGCTAAAATGGAGCCATCCTGCTGGAGCCTGTACAGCCAGCAGCTTCCCTAGGGATCCCCCACACCCTTCCCCTCACATTAACGAGCAGCTAACTAACAGAGTAAATGGAAATAAATTAGCAACAAACTTATTCTGGTAGCTGTCAAGCAAGAAGAGAATTCCAAAGAGAAATTTAAACAGGGAAAAAATATATGAGCTTTACAGTTCAGTGTATGAAAGAGTGCTTGAGTAAGATACCACATTAAAAAAAAATTCTTAAACAAAAGACGTAAGACTTGTTAAAAAAAATAGAAAGTAAGTCTCTAAGGCTTGCACCACTAATGGAACTGTGAGGAGGGATGAAAAATGTTAGCATTATCTCTATCTCAGGAAGTCCCAAAACCATGATTCAGTAGAAGGTAGGAGAGTACACCAAGAAGGGATCACTGCGTGCTTGACATTTTCTTATACGCTACCCCAGGCTGCTGTCAGAAACAGGATACCCAGCCAGACAGATGTTTAGTCTGATCCTGTATGACTGTTCTTCCTTTGTGATACTAAGACATAAATGTGGATAGGAGGAAAGTTATGCACAACTCAGGGATCACATGAAACTTGAAGTTGATGCAGGCACAGCAGCTGACAGTGAGGAGATTCAAACCAAGGCGTGTCAGCTCTGGGCAAATTCTGATCACTACAGACTTCACCCCAGGAGAAGCTCATACTGTCCAAAATCCTTCTCATGGACTTTAGGATTTGTCTTAAGGATATAGGACATCTTTGGAGTCAAACCACTTCCCCATCCTCCCGTCGTCTTTCAGTTACATATTTTATTCTTTACAAAAAAAGAAAAAATTTTTGATCTCTGTCTGTAAACTAATACCTGGCATCATGCTACTGCAAATGTGGACATTTTCTGCATTGCATTCTCTAGGCCTTTGCAAGAAAACAAGCCTTCCAATGCCACCAGTCCTTCTGATATACAAGTCAAAACTTATTCACAAACTACAGTGTTAATTAACCTGCCATTAATCATTTGGGAACTAAAGCAGAGATGCAGAGAAATTTGGTAATATAGTGACAATATCACACTGTCAACCATAACTTCTAAGTTGGATATTGATGGTCCAAATCATCACAATTCAAATACAGCTGAAACAATTCCTAGTCGGGAAGACTTTCACCTCCTACTTTACTATAGACTACAGTGAAATAAGGAACAACAGTCAAAAGAAGTTTTCTTTCAGCACAGCCATCAGAAAGACTACCTGTTCTTGCTCCTGGTCATTTTAATTTATACTCTTTCAGGCAAGTTTGCTAAATAAACTGTTTATAGAAAATGTTATATAACAGTTGCAGCAAGTAGCCTATAGAGCAGCTTATTTGCTGTGACAAATTGCACAGAGCATGCTGCACACCAGCACTCCATATTCTCTTCTGGGTCACTGAATTGATTCTGGTTCAAATTCCTGACAAACCATTTCATATGTAAAGACATTAGAGGAGTAAAACTATTTTCTTTTGCTAGCTCAGTCTAGCCTCTACTCTAGGAGCTAGGGTAGCCTGCAAGGCAATACACGGCATGGATACAAGCCCACTCAGACATTTCTTGGATAACTATAATGTTATGTAAAAGGGAGCTGCTCCATCTTTCTCGCAGCAGCAGCTGCTGTCACTGCATTTTATGAGGAGATGAAGCTGTCCAAGGATACTGTGTGCTCTGGGAACATTTACCAGATCAGCTGTCCCAGGTAATTCTGATCCCATAACAGCTGCTTCCAGGATCCTCGCCAAGCTGACAGAGCAGAGCAACAAGCTCTGCCGAAACAGAGCTGATTTGGACCTTGGCTGCAACCAGCATGGCAGGCACCATGGAGCAGTAAAGTTGCTCATGGAATTTAGGTGTCACCAGGGCTAGATTGCAGTTAAGGAAGCACTCTTAGAGCCGTAACTTTGGACTTAAGTAGCTTACTCTTCCAAATCCCAGGTAAAAAAGGGGCGACTTCAGTGGTATATTTCTCTCAGCAGTATTGTACACTCTACAAATTCATTGCTCAACTGACTGAGAAAATTACTTACTGGTTGTGTGCACCAGAGACTGATCCCTAAGATGATTCTCCAGGATAGGTAGATAATATGTGAAATAGCCATAAGGGAATGTTTTTCATTATGGCGGCAATCCCCTCATTTCACTTGAGCCATCTTTTAAAACCAGTATCTCTTTCATAATGGGAAGGTGGTTTGGTGACAGTACCAGCTTAAGCAACAGCTTCAGCCAGGTCAGACCTGACACTTAACAAAAATACTCATGAACAAAGTTTAAAACAGGTGGGGCAACTGGCCAGAAAGCAGTATTTTCTCTCTGTTCTGATAACAGATGAAGAAACATAGACAAGTAGCTTAAATTAGAGAGCAAAATCCATGTGTTTATGTTACAATAATCAATGTCACCTTGCACCAGAAGAAACAATACACATGCAGAAGGATTTCTTTAAAGATAATACACTTTAAATTATGTTGGTATACATTTATTAACAGCTATAAACTTTTTCTCTTCTTGGACTCTTGCAGATTGGAGACTTGCACAACAAGCCAGGTACACCAGGTAAGATTCACACTATATTAAGAAAAAGAGAGACAGTAACATAGTTGTTTAATTTACCTTACCCTACACTGTCCATCAGAGCAACACTAGTTCTTACTGCTAAGTAATAATATACGTGTGTCTATGTAAAGAGAGATACAGAGATGGATATTCGGCTAATTTACAAAAAGGTTAAAGATTTTCATCAATCTTTACACATTAAGGAGTGCTTATAATTTCTATCACCATGCCCATTCCAGTCATAACTTTGTGCTCTTACGGAAGACCACAATTAATTGGCTACCACTCCAAATAATATTTAAGTGACTTTGGTTTAAGACCTCTTCCAGATCAGTAGTCCCTCACGACTGAATCTGTGTTTCAACAGGAAAAACTTTACTGGGGTAAGCAGCAGGGAGGTAATTTCCACTAAACCAGTGATACTGAGCGGCAACATTTTGACGCTGTCTGACACCAGATGAGAAACCCTGTTCTAATTAAACGGGAAAGTAGCATATATATGAGGTAACAGCCAGCTTCTGAGTCTGGAAATAATACCATTTTCTCATTTTGCAGGGTAGGTCTGCCCTGCTTCTTTAAAAGGAGACACTGTTAAAAAAAAAAATGTGACCTTGGAAAGATTTGCTATGTATGGCATACAGAAACTGTTATTCCCAAGACTCCACAGCTCCTAAGTGTTTCAAAAACAGGCAGAGAAGAATGAAAAAAGCAGACAGGTGACAATAATGGCATCAGCAAAATACCATATGCCTCACTCAAGCATTTTATATTCAAGGCACAAGTTACAACTCATAAATTTCATTAAATCTACCTAATTTATACCAGAATCCATTGCCTCTTTGTATTTCACGGGAATAGAAATACACAAGAGATTGTGGACAAAAGTGATATTTCTTGTAGGAATAAAATCCAAACAGAAAAAGAGAGAGACTTAGGCTTAATCTTCCTTATTATTTGATAAAAAAGCATTTTCTGAGTAAAGGTACAAGTTATTTGTGGTTTTGATCACTCCAATACGCTGTTCCATACCTAAGAGTAGAAAATGTTTCAAATATTTAACAAATCAGGGCTAATTATGCAGAATAATTGAATCCTTAATATAAAGCCTGAGAGACTTTATTCTTCTAACGTTACTTGCTGCTGATGTGAATACCACGAGAAGAGATAAAGCCACAGACCTGTTAATACAAAGAAGACAGTTAAAATTACTTTCAGTTTTGAGAAAAACACTAGGCTCTGAATATAAGTTAATTATTAAAGTTCAATTCCCCTTTTTTACCCAAAAAAAGTTATTTTAATTACTGCTTTTTTATGCCAAGTGTCTGCTTAACTTAAGAGAAGAAATGACTTTTTATTTGAAGCACTGCCTACTAGAAATAAGTGTTACTCAAGGGCAGTGTTTTATTGATAAAGCTTTTTTCTTAATAATCATCATATGTCATAACATTTCACAGGATTCATGAGGTTCATATTTTTTCAAAGGCAGAAACAACTGGAAGTTCTGATCTGAAGCTAACAAAAACCCTGAAGCACTGTCTAAAGTTGGAGTCATTTTTGTATTTTAAACCCTAGATATAAAATATAGTAAAAGTCAGGTCTTCATAAAAGTAGGAGAGGTTATTTGTTACCATAAGAGCCACCATTTTTAAACAGTTATGAGTATTTGCATACATTTACATACACTGAAAGCACAGCCATTCAGAACAAACAAGGTTCATTATGAAGACAAACATGCTGAGTATGACTGACTGACAATCTACACAATGGCTGATTTAAACTTTACATTCACTGACCATTTTTTCTGAGGAGGAGAAACAGCTAAGGATGCCTTACATCTCTTCAGCCACTTTTTATTTTTGATAAACCCTGGGGCTGCCTGTGTTAAGGTGAGAGAATAGTCTAAGCAGCCCATTCAGCCTGTTGAAAACCTCTGCTATGGTCTCTGACTTCTAGCAGGCAAGCTTAAATGAATCTCTCTCAAGTAGTGGAATAGGTAGGAAAACTGGTTTATCAAAAAGACATACACAGTTCCCTTAAACAGTTCAACTTTAAGGCATGTCTGCATGCATTCCTACTGCCTGTGACAATAGTAACACTTCCTTTCAGCCTAATAGGTCCTGAGCCCCATCCTTTGTCTGCTGATTAACTGCTCTATTCATTGACCAGACCACTAATTGCATGCTCCTTATAGTTACCCTACATTACTGTAAGAATTAATGAGACACAATTACAGCTCCCAGAAATCTCAGGCCTAGCCAACTGCAAAGCACTCCAACTGAATAAGAACTCCCCAAGAATAAAGAGAAAAATTCAGCCCATTGTTCACAGGAAGCAGAATGTTTTTTGTTAAAAAATTGTATTTATTTGAAGCTGTTTCATAATTAGGCCCTGGAGAAAGGAAAAAAAAAAAAGGAGAGAATAGAGAAAAGAACTTGGGAACCAGCATTCACTGAGAAATCACAGCGGATGCAAAGAGACGGGCACACAGTTCAGATATGAGGAGAAAAAAACATAAGGAAGGAGTGCATAAAAAATGAGTGCTATGAACACTACAAACATCTATAACCAGTCAGCTGTTTAAACAGAGCATGTCCCACTGTATGGGAATTACCACTAATGCAACCTTATGTTTGACAGCTTCAATCTTGAACAATTTAAAATAAGCGTATGGCAAGCTTCTGCAGTCATGTCTCTACTATGAGATGGAAGAAGAGGAATTTAATTTCCCACTCTCAGAATTTAATATGCATTAGAAGTCAGTGTCATTAGCCATGAAAGTCAAAATGAAGGACAGAAAATTAGGTTTTTTTAAATAACCCATATTGAAAACCGCACTCACATTTAATCTGTGTAATCAACAGCCACAGCTATTCAAAGTCTTAGTGACTACAATCACTACCTATTAGCCTGTAAGTAGTTCAAAAGCTATTATTCTCACTTGAACAATTTTCCAATACACACGAGACAGCATTAAGTTAATGAAGTTAATATGCGAAGTCAATATTCTTTGTTATGAAGTCATCTTATTCCATTGGTTCCTCTTCAACATATTTTCACCATATAAATTTGATTTGAATTACATGTATAGTTTGAAAAAGCCACTGATGCTTAAAATAGAGCTTGAAATGCAGCACTATACTTTATAGTCCTAGTAACCATTTTCCAGGGTACAATTTATAGCAGCCACTGAGACCCCAAACTAAGCATGTCAGACTGGCACTGCTGCATTCCAGAATCAACATCGTTGGACAGAGACAACATTTTTTGTACGACTCTACAGGGATTCTCAATAATTGCACCTAACTGTGGTAATAGTTCAAATTCATGGAAAATGGATGTTCTTCTGATATTATCGCTCACTGATATCACAGCAGAACGCTTTCCTGCATGAAGCAGACAGTTACCACCATGTGGTGCTGAATCCCAAGCAGGAAACAAGGCACAAATATGGATCAGAGACCTTTGTGTTCAGTGTATAATAAGTCCAATATCCCTGTCATAGAACGGCAATCATTAACTCGGGGATCTTTTGTTAAATGGCCCCTGTGGCTGGACTGGTAACAGCAGGGATCGAATTTGCAATCCTCAAGACTAGATTCATCTGTCAGGGAGACTGCAGGCCTACAGATTCATGCATTTCCAAAGTAAGTCTCTAGGACTTCACATGAAAATACCAATTTCAATTAACCTTGGCTGATTAATCAACCTCAGTGCACGGCCGCAGAGCTTAGATATGCAGCTCTGGCTCTGGAAGTATTATTTGAAATGGGCTTTCCGCATGTCTTGAAAAAACCTTTGAGGAAAAAAGAAACCTTTGTCTCAAATAAAACATCACCTAGCTTGTTCAAGCTGTTCCCGTTTCAAGCCCAAAAATAGAACAAGTCTGAATTCCTGCAGAGTGTGATGTGAAATTATTTCTACTAGTGCAAATAATGTATTCTGGTATCTGGTCCAGCCTTCATTTCAGATGTTATAAAATAACAACCAATACAAACTATCCACACACTGGAGGTTAGCTGTAATTTCTACTTAGGGTGTCTCTCTCTCCATAAGAGAAAAAGGAGTCCTTCCTGCAACACACATTATGAGCCCACTCTTTAGGGCATCAATTTTAAGTAAGGTAGAACTTCTAAATGAAAGATAATTAGAGGCATGCAGTAAGAGCATCGTAAGAGAGAAGGGAAGGTTTCAAGTCATAACCTGAGCTCACTCAAACCATTTCTACTCTCCTGTCCCACTACCAATTTCTTTGGAACTACTTGTTACTTATGGTAGCACATGTAGCACCAGCAAAGGACAATCCTGATCCACCAAGTGTTCCCACGTCTTATTTGTCCTGGGACTGGTTCACCCAAGGAAAATTCCACTTTTCTACTTCTCATCCTTTAGTTTGCATGTGCACATCATACGCTTCACTACTAGGGAGTTTCCTTCCCTCCTTTTCAGTGTTATATCTACATCTGGCCCCCTTTCTTCCTGAAAGTAGTTCAGTTAAGCAATGGTTTTGTCTATAGCGTCTCCTAAGTGTGGTCCCAAAAGCATCTTCAAGACTAGAACCACCAACAGCCCAGGTGCCAAACATGAAAATTCATGCATTGTCAGGGACTATTCATGCAACTAGCAGCTGTGAGACAACCCTGTAGGCAGAAGATGAATAGGAGACAGTGACACTATTCTTAGAGTTGCTCTGGAGGTCATTCTTGGGAGCAACATAAGCATAAGCTATGATGTACCATCTCTGTGTGCAGTGATAAACTGGCATACGAGTCCCTGCAGGATGAGGCTTACAGTTGATTTACACTAGAAAGGTTAATATAGAAATTACACTAACAAGACTCTTCTTCTCAAGCAACTTACACCTATCCCTCAAGAGAAGTAAAATGTACAGGTAAAAGAACTCCTTATGCAGCTTCTGCACTGGGGTTTTTGCTGGCATAGCTATGTCAGCAAAAAATTCATATCCCTCCCTGACAGGCCTCCTTGATAACACTTTCAAGTGCAAACCAGGTGTCAGTATTTCTGTTATGACAGAAAAAGAGTTCTGCACTAGTCATGAGCTGAATATTTGGCCTTTCATGACCTGGAAAAGTCCTTGCTTCCAAGGAGGTCAAATCCCATGGTCATGTTTTCCACCAACATAATCTCTCATGAGCCCTGATTAATACAGTCCTAGTAAGGTACTGTACTAACACATACAGAGTAGGAGAAAATATATCAGTAGCCAACCATTCATATTCTGCATTCCCATGTAAAAGTTGTCTATTTACACTACATTAATGCCACAAAAAATCCAGTGAATGGGAGGCACCAACAGTTCTATGTAAAAAAATTGCTGTGATTTTTAGATTAGTCTAAAAATTGTTTTAAATCTACTACCTCTGGATATTTCAGTTAGTTTTATTTGGCACTCAGAAATATTTAGATAATTCTGAGATTCTATAGACTGAATTCCCAGATGCATCCCAGATCATGGAAGAAGCTGACCAAGTACAAACATCTTTCATTTTAATCAGCTTCGTTAGGTAGAAAGTTAACAATACTGGTTTGGAAGCAGATAGATAGCTTTAAAGACAAGACAATTAAATGCATAAATCTACCACACGGCGTTAGGCAACAACCCCAGGGCTGAAGAGAAGATTGGAAGAAGATGCTGCCACAGGCAGTGTTGCAGAGGGTCCCTCAAGGATCACCAACCTTGTACCTGTTCCTAACATAATTTACCATATTCTCTCCATCTCCAGTTCTGGGATGGCAAGGGCCACGGTCCACCTGGGGTGTTCCTCAGTACAGATTAGATGTTCTGTGATAAAAGTCAGCATGAGTAAAACTAAGTGTTTCTAACTACACACACATGCAACACTCATGGCTATCAATTAGCCAAACAGTGGAAATCCCTGAGCCACAAGAAACAGTCAATCACATTAATTTGTTTAGTTAATTAATTAATTAATGTTCCTTTATTGATCAGAAAGAAAGAAAACATATTTCAGAAACAAAAAGCAATCTGTGATATCTAAGCATTAAAATCACTACTCAAACTGCATCCTACTCCTAAAACTAAGATAAAGTTTAGCACGGGAAGACAGTGTTATGTTGATTTATGCCCTGGTTTACTATTGCTGGTTTCAGAACAGCAAACAGCAGAGCAGAGAGTAGTTCCTGTGACAAAAGCATTAGACTGCTATAAGGTTCTGCATCCTTTAACTACCTGTGACACATACCCCTATAGCCCTGCACTTTTTGTCAGTCAAACAAAGTAGAATTTGGCTAATATGCAACTTGAATATTGGTCATACATCGATCAAAAAATAGATTGGACAAAATAGTCAAATCCCTGTCCATTTTGAGCCCTAATGATTCCTCTTGCAGCAGCTTTACAAGGTGCTCTATAAATACCAGCAGTCTTATGTTTCACACGTGCCATTTTAAGGGGGAAGACAGTCACTGGAAATTAGGTGCCTTTATTACATACAGAAAGTGCAAGAGTGGAAAGAGCTGAAAAGGAAGAAAGAAACACAGGATAAGACTAGGAAGAAACATCTCCCAAAACAGAAGCATAATTAAACATCCAAACAGCCAATTGACAATAAATAGCCAATGGGAGAAACATGTATGGAAGAACGCAGGAATGTGTGGGGAATTAAGAAGCTATATTGCAGCTAAGCTTTATACATGGAGAGTTCTAAGGTATTTTGGCTCTTGCATCCTACTTAGGAACGCAAAATCCCACTCAGTTCTACAGGGGATTAGGCATCTTCACATCTCTGACGACTGGGGTTCAAGGAGTGCTCGAGATGAGACATTGGAGTCCGTGCCTCTCATGGGCCTGTCTCGCTGTATTAGGCTACCAGAAGAACATTGCTGGTGCATCTTGATGCTCCAGTGACTCGGAACAAAACTCTCAGTCTACCATAAATACATTTAATGTCCTACACATAGGACCATTTAATGAGACTCAGTAAAAAGTAGTTGTCTGGTGGAAATGCAGAGTATGGGGGAAGGGAAGTTACAGGCAATTGCATATTTTGAACTTATGTACAGGTTGCCTCTGTAAAGCTGCCAGCCTTTCTCCACACACAATTATCATGTACCATTTGTGTTGCTGTAGAACCTGTAAGCCCAGGCTATGGATCAGTCTTACACAGATGCAAAGAAGAAAAGAACATGCCTACATACCTGATGCAAGTCATGCAACCCAAACAGTATCCATAACATAATTTTTAAAATTTTTATTGGCTTAAAGCTAATTACTATCATCCATAGTAGAATTATCATGAAAACATTATTCATATTACATTTGAACAGGTTTAGAAAGGAGAAATATGCATTGAACCACAAGGAGAAATACAGATTATTACATAAACTCTACATAGACAGGAGTAGTACCTTCTTCGAAAGCAGGGAGGGTTTTTTACATAGCTAGATAAAATGTATTCCATGCAAATGACTTACAAAAACAGAACACATGGGAACCACTCCAGTAACTACAGTCTTGGAGGGCTTTCTGTTATAAACGCAAGAATATATTTGGATATCATTTATAACACATACTCCCCAGCAATAATTTACCCTTCCAGTCAAAAACCTTGTATAAAGGTACTTCACTGTTATCACACAAAAAATCAGAATAACTTCAGAGAGAGCAACAAAGGAAATTTGCATCTGACACTAATATCTTCATAGGATAAAGTATATTTTAATGAAGATATTGTCAGCAATACATGTGTTTATGCTTCTTTTTTCCCTTCACACTTGGATTTTATTTCATTTATGTCATGATCTACCTTGCAAGTTTAAGAAATGCATCATTTATTCATGACCTCTACTTTCTTTCAGAACCTCTCAGTTACACAGAAGACCAGGCTAAAGAAAAATCAAGTGGTTTGTCTGATAACAGTTAGTGTCAAAACAATCCGTGTATGTTGAATTTCCATTAGCTGAAGTTATAATAAAAAAAAAACCCAACCCAAAAGCCAGTGCTTTTTTTACCTTTTTCCAGAATAAACTCTCATAATTAAACTTTCTACTTTTCCAAGTAGCTGACTATGTATTCCTGCACAGCAGGAGGTTTTCTCCACAGACATATTGACTTGGACAATAAACAAAGCAAAAATCCCTGACTGGAATTTACAGCTAAATTTAACCATGCATATTGTTAATAAAATTTGCATATATGTCTTTCAACATTAAGAAAAAATAAAAGTTGAAATTCAATGAATTTGGGCACTGTACTGCTTTGCAAGAAAAAAAAATGAGATTTAAGTTGTAATTTCCATATTTATTGAGGCTGTACGTCAAAGGAAATCTGTGCAAAAAAAATCCTGGTGCTGCCTTGATGAGATTTGAAAGATGACAGCATATTAACAGTAAAGGAGCTTCTCCTTAGCAAAGATGGCTTAAACATTACCTATAAAACACTGATGAAGGGCCATCTAATTTTAGAAAACATTTGCAGAATCCCTTATTCCTCTGTCCTTCAACCACAAAACAGTAAAAGCTGTTAATATGTTTTGAAGAAATATCACCCACCCTTTCCCCTCAGTGTCAACTTTCCCCATGAAACATTAACAGATCAGCCAGCATTGACTTCTTACAATTAAAGGTGGTAATGGAATCCTTAATTTATACTCTTTCATTGATTTTTTGTCACAACACTGCACCACCACGAGCCCTCCAAAGCCATGAACCATCAGTTGCTAACATTCACCTTCTGTTTTTAATTTTTATGTCTCTTTTCACAGCATTCTGGACATTTGGATGTCTCAGGAATTTGATTTAAATAATTAAGGTTTCTAGTTCCTTTAAAACTAAGTTACTTTACCTGGATCTGCCTGGCCACAAAAAGTAGACAGCAGAATGCAGTTCTGCCAGCATAAAACCTTTTAGATAAGCAAAAATACTTTCCCACTAAAGAGCGAAGATCATACTCCTTTGAGGTACTTTTCCAGTGCAAAACCTGGATGTGTTCCAGGCATTATGCTGTTGGTTGGGTGGTTTGGGTTTGTTTTGTTGGGTTTTTTGGTTTTTTTTGGTTGTTTTTTTTTTTAACTGAAACAGTGAATTTTTATCAGTAAAGCTCTTGTTAAATTATGAAAAAATGTTCACATTACCACAGCATGTACTTTATGGCTTTTAATACTTGCACTTGCTCTGGGCAGGATTTCAAGGGCACCTGTAACCTATGCTGAAGTCTTTAGAGTTTGGCTGCTCCTCAGCTGGAGGATGGAGAAGGCAGAAGTGAGGAACTTGGTCATCGCTTAAGGCATTACCTACAGCTGACCACGCAAATAAGTGGCCCAGTCATTCTCTTCTTAGGTTTCAGGTGAAACAAACAACCATTAACACTGAAACAAGATTTCTAACACCTCTGTGAGATGCACAGATCAGCTCACACCTCTCAAAGCACTTCTAGCACACACTGTAGGCCTGGGTGGGAGATCTCTGAATCCTGTTCCTGATTTTTTCCTTCAAATATAGCTACAACGTTTTTCTTTTCGAATAAACAAACCGTGCTGTGAGAGAAGTGCACTACAAGCACCTCTAGCACTCAGACTGTGGCTATAAACAGCTTCATACCATCCCAAGGTCTAACTGAGACTCTCTAAAACAGTATGGTACCCTGCAGAGTACCCTCTGGAGATTACATTACTTCATTTACTGAACACCTCTTCAGATGTTTTTTGCAAAATGCTGCATTCAGATATTGTATGACAGACATACCTAAGGAAGCGGAGGAGTAATTTTATTCTGCAAATGTGTAATGAAAACTAGGTAAATAACCTCAGTGACACAGAGGAAGACATCAATGTCTCATCTGCATTCTGGTCCAATCATAGGAAACCAAAAAACTACAGGAAGATATGACTTTCAGTGAGGTTACCCATGAGAAGCTGAGAGCTCACTGGGATGTGTTCATGACATTGAGGTCAGCAGAAGTCAAGGATCACAATTCTCCAAACACAAGTTGATGAGCAGGAAACCAAGCCAGGAGTTAAACACTGCAGAATCAGGCACTGAAATTAATGAGTTAAAGATTAATTCACTCACAGACTGTGTGTACATGGTCACCTCATGGGGCCATCACCAGGAAGACAAGAGATCTTCTTAGAAGAACTGGCTCTACCAGAGGCTAATTAACAGATATGCTGACTGTAAATAAAAGCAGGAGGTGGTAAACAGAAAAGAATAGAAAGTTTGATGGGGCTCCCAACGGATGCTGTGTGTCAATAAACGTCAGTTGAAACTTAGATGCTGCTTTTGTGCTCTCTTAAGGAAATCATTATAAACACATTATTCTGTAACACAGTCTAGCCTAATCTCCATGCATCATACTAGTGAGGATATTTTTGATCAACTAGACATTTGTTAATTACAAAACCAAGCATCTTGAAGCTATTTTGTTTTACATATGGAATGAAGCAGCTTATTTAAAAGTGAAAATTATTGCATTCAGACTTACTACCCATAAAACCAACAATACCCATAAAGCTAACAACTATTTCTTATATCCCATACCAAATTAGTGACTCTTGTAAAAATACTGCTTGTTTCAAGAATGCCAGTTAGATAGCACAAACGTCTACAAAACAGACAAGAGACTGATATATACAATGACAATTAGGCTTTTTAAGCACAAAAACAAATTTTCAGTTTATCCTCGTAATTTCCTAAACCTGTAGAAGATGTATGCTTTAACTCTGGGATTTGACATTAGATTCTTCATGTGTATTTTACCACAGCATTTGCCTTCACTGCCTGTTTCACAAATTCTCTGCCAATAAAGGACTTTCCATAAGGAAAACAGTTTTAATAGTACTGAACCCTTAAAAGATGGTGATATTCATTGTCCATTCTCTGCCTCACACCCCCAAAAGTTAACTGCCACTACAAACCAGAATTTTTGTTTCCTAATCCCCTCTCCCCTTTAACGACCTGATTTGACAAACCTTTTCTCAAGCAAACAGACATTTTAAAGTAACCAGCAGCACTAACAGGAGGACAGACTATTTTGCATGAGAAAGTTTACAGGATGTAATCTTCTCGTTTCCTTGAAGTTAAAGTAATTACTACCTAGTACTGAAATGAAAGAAATTTAATAGTGTCAGTCCAATTACTTGTGAACACATGTTTATTTTGCACCCAATTACTCCACTCAATTCTTCCAGTTTCAAGAGTGGACAGATTTGGCAACACTATTTGCTTCTCAGTTCTTGACATTATCATAAAAATTCTGATTAAGGCATACAAATGATGTGAGAGAGGTTGCACAATTCTGCCATTCTTGACACACTTTAGAGACAGGATTACAATATCTTCTCTCACTTCACAGAATTTCTAAATTAATTTTAATAGAACTTACATATTTTTAATGCATTTCTGGGGAAACACAAACTTTTTTTTCTACTTTTTCCAACTCATGAATTCTAATGTACTAAAATTTCTTCCTTGTACAATGATTATTTGAAGTAATGCTAATTGACTGTGGAGCACTATGCTTCAGCAAGTATTTAGATTCCACACATGAGCAGCTGGTACCATATGAGCTCACTTTTATGCTTCAATATTGTGCTTTCCTGCCACACTTTGGGTTGATGAATCTATTTCTCAACAATACTCAAACTATTTCTTTGTTTCAAATGTTGTCTGGCTATTATATTTTCTCACAAATATTTATTTTAAATGGTTCTAAAATAATAAAAGGGAACTTCTAGTACTAACAATGTACTATAATAAAATTGTGCTGACAGAGATCTGAATAAAAAAGTGTCTGCGATGTCAGGAAAAGAAATAAAAGAGACTCCACCTATTTAGGTCAATATAACACTCAGGTAAATTTAAGCACACAGGAGTGAAACTAAGTATATCTATTTTCAGGAAATCATAAAAATTCTGAAGAGTTTATTAAAAATATAGAAGAAAAAAACCTTGCTGTCTTACTAAGCGTATGCTCATTTACAGATTTGGTCATTAATGCCTGTGAAGACTAAAACAGCACAGTATTGCTTACCAGTTATGAACTAAGTTAAACTAACTTGAAAACAAAGTTAAGAATATCTGGAAAGATATTTCTCTAGAGCTGTTATGATACAAAACAAGCAATAAAGAATAACAATCAACTTTTGCATAAGAAATGCCACACGTTGCCAGCTGGTGGTAGCTTCTGGCTACAAACTGCATTCTGACACAGAACCAATAACAGAACATAACACATACTGAAACTAATGTACATCATACTAACAATTTTCCTTCCTGATTTTTAATATTTGCTTTGTTTTCTCTTCTTGTCATAATACAAGGTCCAGTGAACTCTGCAGGAGTCTCACACTAATGTTCTACCCACCAATTTTGGAAGAACACACAAAAAGGTTCACAGTTGTATTTAAAACATAGCTGCTGCAAATTCTTACTTCTACAAAAGGCAACAAAGGAGAAATAGAAGCTGCAAAACCTACTTAAAAAAAAAATCAGCAGAAAGCTTGGGACTCCAGAATCACAATCTATTCAGACAAAATCCTCTATCCCTTTGCTCACATATTTTGTGACTGGCTTGCACTTTTCTTGGAGAAAAGGATTTAATTTCTGATAAATTTTGCTGAATTCCAGATGGCCAAAGCCCACACTTATTCATCGGTGTACTTCTCCTCATCCAAGGATGGCTATGACAATTCAGATCAAAGGTCCAGTTAGCTCCATATCCTCGTTCCTAAAGCAGCCACAAGTCAGAGTCAAGAGAAGAGAGCATCAGCAAAGAAATCAAATACAGTAATTTCCCAGAATAACTCCCTAGCCCTTCAACTAGATTCCACTCAAGAATTCCTGAGACTGATGGGATTTATCTATTTATCTTGCCCAATGGACCATCTCTTTCAAACACTTATCCAATTATACCTTAAACTTATATATATTTTTGCATCCACGACAAGCAAGGCTACCCTGGGCAAAGAACTAGGAACCGTATTGTAGTGATACTGCTTTGTGCACAGCCAATGATCAGTACTCACATTATCTTATTAACACACAGCCAAAATTTAAAAAAAAAAAAGTAAGATTGATGCACCCCTTGAAAGAAACTGAGTCTGCACATACCCCAGCAAGTTGAGTCCAGTGGGAATTGGCATTCTGAACACAGTAAAATGCTGCAATAGCAAGAATTACAACATGGGTGAATATAGCTTGAAAAGCAGGCAGATGTCATGAGTGAAAAAACAGACAACCTAACAAAAGCAGCCAAAAAACTCTGTAAGCCTCCCTCAGTCCAGCAACCAAATTTTGATCCAAGGAGGTTAAATATAGGGCTGCCTGAAAATTTTCCACTGCATCTATTTTTGATGGGAAATGAGGCTTTCAGCTAAACACTTTCTGGTTGGATTGTTTGGGGGTTTTTGGCATGTCTAAATATGTGCTTCTGCAAGTATACTTTTCTTACCAAAAAGCCAAGCCTATCAACAAAAATATTTTGATTGAAAACATAGTATGTTTTAAGAAATGCTAGTGCAGCATTTCATTGTATCTCTAGCTTACCTGCTTTATGTGGCAGATCTCTATCAACTAGAATTACCATTGAAACGAGAATTTCTGCTGATAGATCACTCTGAGGGATTCCCCACTTCCAGCACTCCCTTCAAAGAGCAAGGATCATGGTGTAGTGTCAAAGGTGGTAGGCAGCCTCAGCCTTGCAGAGCAGGGCCAGCAGGCATCCGGGTTGTAATGTCAGAGGAGAACTACAGTAACGTTTTTCAAACTGAGAAGTTTTAGTTCTCAGACAAAGTCTTCCACTCCTCTGAATTCTGTCAAAGCATGTAGTGTTTCCTGTAAAATTAAGACCCAAAAAAAAAAAAAAAGACCAAAAAAAGCTTTGTATTTTTTATCAAAAATTCATGCAGAAAATTCCATGGGTCAAGAAAGGTCTTTCTTACTCATTAACCTGCAAATTCAGACTTATCATCTGGACCCATCCACCCACAAATCAGAAAAATTTTAAACAGCAATAAAATGTTTCAAGTTTTCCATCACAGTTCTGTTAGCAGGACTGCTCAAAAGCCAAGGAGCTAAACCCAAAAAAAACAGAGTTCAACAGATGTGATAACTTAATGTATGAGCCCTAACTTATAAAAGACCAATCAGCCTACCTTAGAAAAGCAAAGGATGAAGATAAGATTGAGTCAATGGCTATACTTACTAAGAAAGAAATCTGTAATACAAAAATATGTATAGAAAATTAGCAAAGTGGCAAGAAAATAAGATACTCCACTTATTATTCCCTTTCAGGGTGGTCTATTTCACTAAAGTAAACCAGGAGGAATAAATCCAATAAAACTAATATAATAAAAAGTAACAGCTATCCCAACATGGCTATTATCATCCCTTTTCTTAGAACCCCACAATCCCCTGGAAGAACTGAAAGCTTCTCATCCAAAACCAGGCCCTGACCAGACCAAGACAGAGAAACACAACTGATACTACCAGGAAAAATGTTACAACTAAATTTCTAGTATTTCTCTCCCCTTGTGGCTGTTTCCTAACATACAATTGCATCCTCCTCACCCCAATGGCAAAATAAATGTATAAAGAAAATAAATAAAAGACAAGAAATCAATCAAGACTGCACCTTTTGTAAGACTGTTGTGAACTTACAAGACAACTGCAGAAAATCTCAGGCCAGTGGGGTACTTCTTTCTTTCCTAACACCATATACACAGAGGACTATTCCTGCCATCATTATGCTACCTAAGAACCAAGAAAATTCAAAGGAGCTGGCAAAGGAATATCTTTATTTAAGAACTCAGTAAGTAAAATGAAAGAAAGGACATTTTGCTCTTACAGTGAAATTGCTTTCAACACCTTGCTTTTCAACCACACCATTCTTTTACTAAAATTAAAATAGAGAAAGGTTTTTAGCAGTTTCTGCTGAGACCAGGCACCCAAGAGCTCCCTATAAGCAGCTCCAAACACTGCCTAATGCTGATTCCCTGCACAGTCTTTGACTGTCTAATGTTATAAAGTGAAAAGTGCTAACACAATTTGTCATTCTCAAGGCGAATTTATTTATCAAAATTAGTACAAGCCCAAGCCTGCTGTCCTTACTCATATTTGGAATAACCAACCACTGTGGTCCCAGCAAAACTGGTACAGTCAGGGTCTAACTCTAGCGATAAAAAATTTATTTAGATAAATGAAATATAAAGAATAAATATTAAAAATGAGTGATGAAAGATACATATTTCCATTTTATCTCCTGGCAATAAGTAATTTCAGTAAGAATTTTTCTATGTGATTTTTATCATTCAATATTTTAAAAATTACTACCTGGGCATCCATCAAAAGTTGGGACTGGAAGCAGTAAAGCTTAAAAAATGTCTACTTCAAACATATGCAAAACATTATTCCCTTAAATTACAGTATTACTGACCTCCAAGGTACAAAAAGTAGCATCGGAATTTATGACCAACTTCATATTGTTCAAAGATTTAATGATATGTTTCACTTCAAATCAGTTAGACAAAGTTTTGCTCTCTCATATCTGGGTTTCAGCCTTATCCACACCTTTCAACACCAAGTGCCATTTTTTCTTCAGTTCACTTCTTACTCATAAGCACATCCCCTCATTAGTTTCTCATTTTACTTACAGCATGTGAGAGGGCATACATGTAAGCTAATGTCTCCATGTAGCTTATGCAAAAGTTCCTAGCTCAAACTGGACTACACTGCTTAATCTTGTCTCTGCATCAATCTTTTTCCACCAGGCTGGATCAGCTGGCACAGAGCTGCACACAGGCTGGGCTGGATTTCTTGCCAGGAGTCCCACAGCTCCTTGAGTGTGGCAGCTGAGCCATCCCAACGCTGACTTACCCTACATGAGACAGAACCCTGCACTCCCCACCTCCTCTGTTGTGGCTCTGTCTTCCACCCTGTCCGTACCAATACTCGGAGTTGGTAAGAGTTAAATGTGTTATTCACCTGCCTATCACCCAAACAGTAACAAAGTAAAGGAGGTCAAGTTAATAGATAAAGTCCCCTTAATTTCCCCAATAGATACAGCATTAAAGTCTAGATACCTGCATGCCATACCATCTTAAGGCCAGTTGGGGGTTGTAATTTGGAAGCTGCCCATCCCCGATGGCCACATCCCAGACAGGTAAGGCAGGGGGTAATGCAACAGCAGTGGATATTTACCAGAAGCTTTGCAGGGGTTTATACCCAAGTTGTTAAAACTGAGGTCTCCAAAACTGAAGACTGACCAAATGGACTTCCCAATCCATGCTGGGCGTAGTGATGGTGAATGTGCCATTCGAGCATATATGAGCATTAACCACATTTTGATGGAGCATAAAGAGAGAATCACAAACATGACTGCAAGAGTCACTGGTGTGCCAGATGCCTGGACACACTTTCACTTTGAGAAAGAGAGTGGTGCATGTTTATACTCTCATTAACTCCCAGAGACCAAATCTCTCCTTGCCAGCCTGAATCTACATAACCTTCCTGAGATTCAGGAGTGCCTTTGCATACTCATGTTCTAGCAGTGGCCCAAAAAGTAAATTCATGGTTACCTGGGTAATCAGAGGAAGACAACACTATTCACTGTGTCCATACATACCTTACATACAATACGGTTAGCAATTTAATTGCATGAAATTTGTTTTATTCTCCAAATACGGTGACAATGGATCAACAGACTGTTTAATTCAGCACAATTTGTCTTTAAAATTCACATGATTTATCATGTGTGAAACATCACACCATGAGGTATTACAGTCTGTAGCACAGGTGAATTGTAAATGCAGCTTGCTAAATAATGGTGGGAAAAGAAAAAAAAATATTAAGGAAAAAGCCCTCAAGAACACTTATTTTCCTTCATGATTTTTATAATCTGTATTTTCTTGCATTCCTTCCTCCTGCATTGTTTCACTAATGAGAAATGAAGCAATACACAACTGAGAGGGCCAATACTTTGCAGTCCAATCACCAACTGCACAATGTGGGAGAACAGGGCTAAAGCCCTTCAATAGGAACTCATCTTATATTGCCCTTATGCTAAACTGCTGTTCCCACTGACTCCTTATACTCATTCTGCTGCTCATACTCCTTCTCTAGTGAAGTTCATGCCCTCAAAGCAGCCTCAGGAAGAAATCTAATCATGGTCTGCTCCTATGTTCAGCAGAAAATCCTCCAGCCACATTCAGGGCCACAACCTGCAGCTTCACCACTGGAGCAATCCTCAGACCACAGCACTGATCAATCACTTTGCCATCATCCTTTACTGCAAAGAGACAGCAAAGTACTCTTCTAGAAGTTCTCCTCCTCCTCTGTCACCTGCTCACTGCACTCCAGGAGTAGCTATTGCAGCACGTTGTATTCACCTATTTTCCTATTGCCTAAAGTCTCTCTCGTATCTCACTGAACAACAGCAGCATCACGCTGCTGTGCCCATCCCTGATCAAATCTGACATGCCTGAAAAAATGTAAGCAGAACATTGTTCTTGCCTACAAAAAGTTCTCATGAATCACAATAAAGTACAGGCTGACTCAGAAGATGTATGAATGCCATTTATTTATTTGTATTTGTAAAAGGAAAAATATCAAACTATAAGACAGATATGCACACTGTATTCTCCCATCCCTATTTCTCTTCAGGTTTCACAGCGCTGGATTTTTGCTCATAATTTGTGCTTTTCAGACTTGCAGAAGTACAAATCAGTTAGTTCCTTCCCATACTTGGATGTCCCATCATGTTGCTCAGTCCTGGACCACATGTGGCATGTGAGAGAAAAGGATAGACTGGGAAAAAAACCAGTTTCCCCTTAGTTTTAATTGGAACTTTTTAGGGGAAAGCTGAACATAGTAAGATGCAACAACTCTACCTCACTCTGTTTACTAAATAGCCTGTAAAAATACTCTTTCTTCCTACTCGTATTTATCCTGTCTTCGAAAAGTTCCACAGTTTCTAGTTTCAGTGTGTTGTTCAACGTATTGTCCATGCAAAATCCCCTATGTCTTGCAGCTAACCAGCATTTGTGTAGACAGTCTCTGCATAAAGCTCTGTGGCCTGTGATAGGAAGGAGATCACCCTAGCCAGCCGTTCTGGGTTTAATCCATGAAATTACTGCCTTCAGTCAAGGCTTCATTCTAACAAGATTATTTGAACAATTTCCATGGACCAAGTTCTTCTTTTCAAACATTTTTATAAAAGCACCATTCAGTGACCTATCCAATGCAGACAATGCCACACTAGAATTTACTGGAGAATATTCAGTGGGAATTAAAAAGCAAATTTTTTTCAATTTTATAAACTAAACATCTCTATTTTTACATAAACAAAATAGCATGTTAAATCCAAGATTTCATGTGGCATTTTTACTTCCAGTTAAAAAAAAAAAAACAAAAAACAAAAAACAAAAAAAAAACCCACAAGTTTACTTATTTTGAACTAAAATGCCTGTAGTTACCATTACCTGATGTGGTGGGATCCATATAATCCCAAATGCAAAGCCTTAGATGCGCACAAAAATTAAGCTGATGTTAGAGGGGCCAGTGACAAACCGAATTGTTTGACTAAAAGAGGCGTGAGTATCTGTGGCAACAAAGATCTATAGTGACAAAGACTAGTCAGAAAGTGATTAATTTGACAACAAGTCAAATCTAAAACTCTGTAAAAAGTTACAATATCTGCAACATTCTTGCCAGCTTTAGATTTCTGCATGATTTGATGACTAGACATCTGTTTTGAAATTCCTGGAAAAAAAGTGCTCTAAAGTATTCTGCATTGCTATAACAAAGTTCAGCTTTTCAGAAAAAGCAGCTGCTGAATTTTCTGGAATAAACACACAAACCTTTTAAAGACTTGACCCTTGATTCCTTCATCACAGGACTTCTAGGGACTTCAGGGAAGTCTGCAAGTATGAGGAACACACAATGGGCTCTGATTCCACAGTCTTGAGCTAACCAGGCTGCTTTTCAGTCACATAAAGCAAAGCAGCCTCCTCACAGCTGTGCTCTTTTATATACCTGAAAGACAATTTTAAAAATTATCATGGTCTTACTAGGGAATTTGGATATGCAGTCATTACTAAATTGCCATAAAGTTCCATATTACCAATTCTGTCATTACTGAACAGCTTCAAGTCACACAGTATCTTTGTGCTGCATCTCTTTTTCTCACTGTAAGAAAACAAGAGCATATGAATGACAGCAAAAATGAAGCCAAATGTACTGTTGAGAAACTTGGTATTCTCTTATTTCTAGGAGAGTTATAGTGTAATTCTAAACTGCAGCATTCAGCATGTCTCCTGAGCTTCCTCGCTGAAATATAGCAATGGAAATTTTACAGCATCTGTGTTGCTTTTGGAAGCCATCACCTCACATCTGCTGTCTCTGTAGTGTAGAGTTTAAGTTCAGCATAAAAAGGTACTTTGTAATAGGCAAGAGGAATCCTGACAGAGCGGTAATTTACAGACTCGCCCGGCTCTCCTGACTAGACTCACTCAGTTTTACATTCTGTAGAGATTTTTAAATAAGGTACGCTTCAAGCAGCCACCAGCTAAAGAGTCACTTCTTAAAATGGAGCATCGCATCCAGGACTGGAGACTTTTTAAACCTCTGTCAGTCACTGAGTCCTCTGCCAGACGTTTTCCTCACCGGGCATTGTTCGAGCTCGTAAGACTTTCCACAATGGTGTTAACTAAATTAGCGCTAAAATAACCACCTGCTACTTCTGGAAAAGTTCTGATTTTGGTCAGAAACAGCACTGCGCGTGTAATAGCGGGAGCGATTCCACAATCCGAGCACGCGGAGGAGCGCGGCCACGGCCTCCGAGAGTTTCCCAGTCCCGTGTGACCCAGGGTGGGCGCCGGGGTCGGGAGCGGCGCTCGGTCAATTGCAAATCAATTGTGATTACACAGCGGGCGAGTTTATCGCCCCATCATCGCCCATTTCCTCCCAACGGGGTAATCCGCGCGTTCGCTCACACGGCGACAGACCCGGCGACAGGAGCCTGTTGGCTCAGCCAACAACCCGGGGATTGTTCCTTGTTTGGCCTCACGCGTTCCATTTCCTCCGGGCGCCCCGCACCGCCCCCCGGGGCGGGCTCGTTCCCCCCCGGCCCCGCTTCTCCCGGTGTGACTCCCCGCGAATCACACGATTCCCGCCGCCGGCAGACGGGCCCCGCCGCGTTCCCGCGGTTCCAGTCATTAGGGCCGCAGCGGGAGCGCCGCGCGAGCGCCAGGCGCAACAGCGCCTCAATTAACAAACAAACGCCCCGTCCCGGGAGCGCGACAACCCCCCGGGACGGCCCCGCCGCGCTCGCAGCCCGCGCCCGCCGCCGCCGCTCCCCTTAAGGTGGTCTGGCTACGGCGGGGCCGCCGGAACTCCCGCCCGCCCCTTGCCTGCGCCGGGCGGGGGAAAGCGGCGACTCCCCTCGGGGCCGCCCCGCGACCGCC
>VZRQ01006257.1:1054041-1079079 GCA_013397975.1 Machaerirhynchus nigripectus
AGCACGTGCGGTACGAGAGCACCGGCCCGGCGCTGTGCACCGTGGTCTTCCTTCTCGTGTACTTCTTCGGCATGGCCAGCTCCATCTGGTGGGTCATCCTCTCCCTCACCTGGTTCCTGGCCGCCGGCATGAAGTGGGGCAACGAGGCCATCGCCGGCTATGCGCAGTATTTCCACCTGGCCGCCTGGCTGCTCCCCAGTGTCAAGTCCATCGCTGTGCTGGCACTCAGTTCTGTGGACGGCGACCCCGTGGCTGGCATCTGCTATGTGGGCAACCAGAGCTTGGAGAACTTACGGGGCTTCGTGCTGGCACCGCTGCTCATCTACTTGGCCATAGGCTCCATGTTCCTGCTCGCTGGCTTCGTCTCGCTCTTCCGTATCCGCAGCGTCATCAAGCAGCAGGGTGGCCCCACCAAGACCCACAAGCTGGAGAAGCTGATGATACGCCTGGGACTCTTCACTGTGCTCTACACTGTGCCAGCTGCCAGCGTGGTTGCCTGCCTCTTCTACGAGCAGCACAATCGGCCACGCTGGGAGGCCACGCACAACTGCCCCTGCCTGCGTGACCAGCAGCCCGACCAGGCCCGCCGCCCTGACTATGCCGTCTTCATGCTCAAGTATTTCATGTGCCTGGTGGTGGGCATCACCTCTGGTGTCTGGGTCTGGTCTGGCAAGACCCTCGAGTCCTGGAGGGCCCTGTGCACTCGCTGCTGCTGGGCCAGCAAAGGTGCTGCGGTGGCTGGGAGCACGGGGGCAGGAGCAGGTGGACAGGCAGCAATCACTGCAGCAGGAGGACTTGGGGCCGGAGGTGGTGGCTCACTCTACAGCGATGTCAGCACCGGCCTGACGTGGCGATCAGGCACCGCCAGCTCTGTCTCCTATCCCAAGCAGATGCCCCTGTCTCAAGTGTGAGGAGGGGGAAAGAGGCCAAAGGTTAGGGAATGAGGGACACTGGCCTGCCTAAAATGCCTCCTCACTGTTTGGTGCCATTAATGAACCCCTAATGGTCCTTATTAGCCACAGCTTGTATAGAACAATGCAGCTGGCAGAGGCCCCAGGCTCCAGCCCCCTCCTCCTTCCCCTCCATTCATATGCAGGGAGCATGTACTTCAAGGAGCCAGCTTATTATTTTGCTGGCAGAGGAGGGTAGAGGCTCACCCGTGTCTTGCAGAGGGCAAGGCACAGCGGCTTCTGAGCCACTCTGGACAAACAGCAGCTCTTTACTCATGGGAGGGAGGGTCTTCCTCCCCCCCATCCGGAGGTGGGAGTCTGCTGGGGACTGCAGGTTTTTGCGATGTTGATGACCAGGCAAATGCCTTACAATATAGACTGAATCAAAACATGTCTTAATTATACACCCCAGCTAAATACGGGTTTCCTACATTAAAGGATGTATTTATATAATTATTTGTTACCTTGTACAGATGTGTAAAATATGTATATATCCAAAGCTATACAGTCTGTAAATTTTTTTGTAAAAAAGTTTAGAGGCTACCCCTGTAAGAGCAAATATGAGTATTCTATTTTGTCAATAAAATGACTTTTGATAAATGACTTTTTCAAGCTTTTCACCTACTCCTGCCCTGATTATTCCAGCTGCTGTATCTTTAGGTAGTTCCATAAACTATGAACTACATTCATGCTCCATTCATTACCTGTTAAAGAAGCGAGCTATGTAGACCCAAGAAAACAAGTCATTCAACAAGTTGTTCTGGAAAAGTGTTTGCCAAAACTGGGAGGTGCCTTACCATACTTCTTTCCTTTTTTGAAAGATGATGGTGTCTTTAAACTGAGCCTTTACAAAAGAGTCATCTCCCATGGCATGTTAAGTATCCTTTTAAAACGGGTGTTATTTTAGGAATGTGCACACCCGCCTCTCTTATCTGTTTTCTACACTTCTGTAAGCACCTGCCTTTCCTGGGATGCACACCGAAGTGTAAAAGGTTAATGTTTTAAATTCATAGATCATGTACTATGGTGGAACAGTGAGTTGAGATTTGTTAGATCAATCTCTTCTTAACAGATTAAACTAACATCTTAACTTTTGTATATCAAATATGGTCCTTTTTCAAGAGAAAAGGTATTGTTCTTCTGTCAGGAGTAAGCTAATTTATTTGAGCAGAAGGCTGTTGAATTAACAGAAGAATGCTTTGGCAATTGTTGAACTTTTTACCTGTCTGCCCAGTGGCTCAGAACATCATTCCTTTAAGAGGAGCTAAATGAATAGGGTTAATCTGTAGGGAACTTGGTTTCTTTTGAGTTTGGGAAAACTTTGATCTTTTCTCTTCACCAAACGTGATGTATAGTCTGAAGTTTCTTTCCCTGCTGCCTGGTTCCTCTTGTTGCAGACCAATTGGCCACCATGGAGCCTTAAAGTTCTTCAATTAAAGGGACATGGGACTTTTTTTTTTTTTTATTTTAAGAGGAAGACTTGTAACAGTTAGTGAACACCAGAGGGAAAAGGGAGAACAGCCTTTTAAACAGCTTTTCCCTGCATTGTTAGCCAGACTGCAGGCAGCAAGGCATGGCTTGGAGCATTATAGAAAAGAGCTATGAATGCCCTACAGGTGGTCTGCTCACATAATCTCCCCAATTTAAAACATTTTCCTTTACAGGACAATTGCATTACAAAACTCCCTTCTCTTTTGGTCCTAATTGAACCAAAGAACTACTACAAGATTTTCTTTAAAAACTGAGTGTCCAAAAAAAATTTAAAATCTATTAACTACACTCTAATCTGTTTTCTAAAATGAGAGCACTCAGAATACCAGGAGTAAAAAACTGCATTAGACATTACTCCAGATATTTTTACATCTTCTGCTTATATTCTGTCAAATTAGCAATCATTTAAAAGCAATTGGATAGGTTGTGTGCTAGCAGTGAAAAGATAGCCCCAGGTCCCTTATTAACCTGCCAATCATGATAAGAGATGGGCAGCTACCCTACTAATGACACAGATATCAGTCGTGTTTTGTGGGAAAAACCTTGTTTCATTGAGCACTGACTTGATTATCGGTGTCCCTTTCAAAGATCTCTTTACTTAATAGACTCCACTTCTACAAAGTTACCAGGAACATGAAAAGGAGTAATTTAAAATGCTCCTAACTCCTTGATGGGAAAAATAATTTTAACTTCTTAAATGCAAAGGAAATTCCACTGGGATTTATGCATGGTACCTATTTATACACCAACTGACCAGCATCAGAATACTGACATAACTGTAAGTTGAAAAGGCTGTACTATTTTCCTATATTGCTGGAAACATTTTTTTTCAAGGTTGTTGAAACATTTAAATCAAAGTGGCACTTTCCCCTGCTGTCAGATCTTCCTGCTGGGGAAGCCCCACATAGCACAATCAGTTCTGCAGATAAAAATCTGAGTTCCTTCCCCTCCAGCGGGTTCTAGCAAAGAAGACAGAGAGGAGGTACAGTCACAACTCTTCTTTGAGAACTTGTTTAGGTAGGTCTCTTGCAGCCTGCCGGTACAGGTTGCTAGCGATGAGATAAACACATTTCTAGTAAAAGAAAGAAGTAGCCCTATGGCTTAACTTTGGAGGGAGCCAAGAGGTACTACAGGTGAACTTAGTGAGAAAAGGAGTCTCAGAGCTAGCCAGCTTTGGAAGTGACTAAGTAATAATGCAAAGGTTAAACAGATGAAAATGAGGCAAAATTAAAATCACTGGAAACACAAACCTGGGGAAATGGAGCTAAAGAAGCTAACTCAGATGTGCAGATTTTTGTAAATCAGCATAAAAATTTTAAATAGGTAAAAACAATCAGAAACACCAACAGCAAGGCATTTAGGTATACAACAAATAAAAATCCACAGCTACAATGAACTTCACATTATTAGGGTGCCCTTTAACAGACTTTAAGGTTAAATTTGCTGTGAAGACCCAAAAAGTATTGGTGAGGTGATAGAAGCGACATGTTAATTTTCAAGATCTGATGATAAACTGCTTTCTCCATAAATTTGCCAGAGAGCTACTGACAATAGCCCAAGGAGACCCATGGGCCATCCCTTGCCTGCAGAGCAGGAGTGCCCTCGGCATCTCTGCTGGCAAAGGCTCATCCACGGGCAGGGACAGCACCCACACACACTGGCTCTAGAGAGCTAAGGGAAAGCTTTGCTGTCACTGATGTGACCCATAACAACATTTGGGGGGCCAGATAATGGCAACTGAGAGCCTTGCACAGAAAGGCCAAACTGCTCTGTTCAGGCAAGTAACCAAGTTAGCAGAAAAATGTGGTTTGGGATTTTTTTCTTCTCTAATAAGCAAGATACCTTTAGAATGCTCTTTTTTTTTTTTTTTTCCCCTGGCCCTCTCCTTGCTTTACATGCTCCTGCTTCAGAAAGGAAATCTTACAGATCTTTCTTCTCCTGCTGCAATAACTGGAAAACCCTGCAGCCTCCCAGAGAGCTGGCCTAGCTTCTGGTGGGCCTCTTAAACAGAGGCAGAGCAGGGCAGGTGTGCTGCAGAGCCTCAGACACCACACATCCCCTGGGCCCTGCTGCTCTGGGAGCTAGATGGAAGTGTGCTCCAAAGTTTTCCCTGTGCAGGAGAAGCTTCCCTGAAGCTTTGACAATCAATCATTTGGTTGGGAAGGGGCTTCAAGAAAGAGAGGAATTAGGAATTTCTCGTTCATTGTAATAATACAAATTTGGCCAGGCTCTCTGGGAAGGCTGTGAAGGCTAAGACTGGCACACAAGGAGTCTTTTCTCTTTTCTTACAGAATATTTAAAGTATTGGGGTGCTCACCCATTAAACAGTTCTTCAAACATCCTAAAAGCTGTCCCAGGTGGGGTAGGAAAGCTGGAGGCAGGGATGCTTCTGTGCACACACTACACACAACATTCTTCACCCCAGCTTCAGAGCCTGGGTTTTTTCCAGGTTCCCTCAGTAGGATACATCTCTAGATACCTGAAGGTGGCTTGTAGAAGAAATCAGCAACAGCTTTTCACAAGAGGAAATTGGAAGACAAGTACTGGGAGACAAGGCAGAGTGCCCAAATTTAGAAAGGAATCACTAGCTGAGAAAGACCTTGGGAGAATCTCAGGTCTACTTTGAAATACAAAAATTCAATACAAGACCACTTCTTGATCCCAGTGACTGTGCTCAACACACTTATGTGACAAGCACTACATTCCTGCACAGGAAGGAAATCTTCTTAACCAATAAATACATGATATTTTATATGGGATAGACAGGCCATCTAATGTGAGGGAAGAGAAAATTAGCAATAATGTACATTGAAAAATGACAAAGATGTTCCTGGAGTGAAAACTCACCTGCAGTCAAGATCATGCTGGAGGAAAGCTCAGTGTGGACCAGTCAAACCAGCTTGTGGAATCACAGCCAGTCTCCAGAGTGCCTGTTCCAGCCTGCCTGTAGCATGCCCTGCTCCTGCACCCCATTCCAGAGCCACACGGCCTGTGTTTCTCCAGGCACACAATTCCACTCCCACATACCATGGTCAATGCAGCTTCTGGCCCAGCAGGGAAGTGAATGAGGAGCAAATTTCTCTCCATCACCCTTCCTGGCCATGTTCCCTCTCTTTTTGTCCTGCATACAAAAACTGGATGGTATGGAAAAGATAGCACATCTCTCCCTAGAATTAAAGAATCTGGGCAACAGAGGGCACCCTGAAAACAATAGGATGAGACTAAGAAAGAGATCTGGGGATGTCGGTCCAAATTAAACAGGGCAGGGTCCCAGCATGGGGTTGTGATGAGTTCTAGGCAGCCTTTAAGAGAACTCAATTAGAAATCTTCAGACAGCTCTGTTTATTTAAGCTTTTATAACTGCCCATCATTACTGTAATCAGGCATATGAATTTCACTAGTTCAGCAGAAAGGATCACACATCGTAAATGCTATGACGGTATAGAACTCACTAGTGTCTGGTATTAAAATGTGGAGCAATAATTTGAGGTGACTAAGGATAGTCAAATCACCTCAGAAACTAGTACCTAAGGTCAACTGCTGAACCAAGCTTTTTGAAGGATGAGATAACACTTCTTCACTCCCACAAGTCTCTTATCTGTGATCTCAAAACACTTTACATTCGCTTGTGAATTAATAGTCAAATTTCTTCTTGTGAGACAGAAACTGCAGTAATAACACCCAGGCTAACGCAACTTAAATGCAAGTCTAGGGGAAGAACCTGGATTTCCTGACTCTGCTCTGTGTTCTCAGTACAGCTCTATGTTATGAGCGCTTGCTCACACCTATGCCCTCCCCACCGGTGCCCCCGCAGCCCCCAAAGGCCACAGCCGGAGTGTCCGAGTTTGCCAGGCACACACCAAATCTGCCGCGTCAGGCTGCCCGAGCTCCATCTGGCCATGGATGCTGCAGGGCTGAGGCGAAATCGGCTTGTACAAGACTGGAGGAAAACTACTCATTCCTCCCATTCCCTGAGGCGGGCAGGTATGGAAAAGAAGGTTTACAGCAATTTTGGAGTTGCAGCGGGCAAGGAACCCGGCAGGCGGAGGGGCTGCGGGAGGAGTGGCTGTGCGGGCACGGCGGAGGCGCGGCGGGAGCGGGATGCGGGAGGGGCCGGTGGCCTCAGCGCCCGCCATCCCGCAGTGCCCTCAGCTGGGGACACCGGGAATTCCAGCGCCAGCCTCTTCCACCGCTCCTGCTCCCGCGGGGTTCCCGCTGCCACCCTTTCCGCAGCTTCTCCTCTCCGCGGAGCGTGGCGGGGCCGTGGAGGGGCGATGCCAGCCCCCGCTCCCTGCGCTGACCCTGCACACGCCACTGCTGTCACCCTCTGGGCAGCGGTCACCATCGCTGCAACATGCAGAGCAGAATAAAGAACGAAGGTGTTCTTTTTTAAAATCCAGCTTTCCAAGAAACTAGCAATTTAACAGAAAGATGTGGCTACATTCTTGTAGATGCCTAATATATTATAAAGGAGGAAGCTGGGCTCTTTCTTTTGGACACTATCTGACTTCTTAAATATGTTGCATAACCAGTGGTTCACATCCCATCACTTTCGCCTTATACGTGACTTGTTAGATGCTTTCAGGTATGCTTTAAATGCATTACTTAGATGTTCTTTCCTCCAAACTTCAGTTATTGATAATTACATGCGACATTCTTCACAAAGAAGTTTTAGTCTCGAATTATTTTTTTCTACTTGATTTTTTTTTTCCAAAAATAAACTTACGGCTAGAATGTCCCATTTTCACATCTTCTGTAATTAGAAAGAATAGTTTTCATGCTATGAACAGACTTGATTCAAAATGTGTTTGAGACATGATACCTTCATCATTTCTCAGTGGTTGAAATCTAAATGCTGTCTTTCAATGTAAATCAGAAAATGTAGCCATCTGGCTTATGAAACAAATTACTTGTTTTGGCTTTCTGTCCAGGTGTAGGGAGGGAACAGAATTAAATCTGACTTTTAGGAAAGGCAGGGGAAATGTTTCCTGTGCAGACCGTGCAGCTTTGGGCACTGTGTGTTCTGTACATCACTGCCATCCAGAGCTGCAGCCACTCCACAGGGAGCTGCACGACTTTCTCTCTCCAAACCTGTGGGGCAGAAAGCACATCTATCATTGTGGGTTTTAAACTGAAGTTACTTTTTTTGCAAAACTCTAGAGAAGCAGTATGTTGCTGTAACAAGTTGAAAAATCTCAGTTTTCTGGGATACAGAGCAGGGCATTAGGAATAGCCAGATCAGGAAACCACAGAGACCCACACGGAGCTTCATTGCTGCCATCCTCGAGCTCATTAGTGTACAAGAATTGTGTGTGTTGTTTTTAGCAGCTAAAGAGTTATTTATGGCTTCTATGTTCTCAAGCCAAAGTGAGTGAGGGGTGCAACCAGGGCAAATGCATCAGAGCAATGCAAATCACTGACAAGGCATCATGAATACAAGCTGAGCAGAATTTAAATACAATCCATGAATGAGAGGAAAGATTTGCATGAGGGAAAGAATCATTAGAATCTGATTTAACAAGCAGTACATAAAATGGGCCTTTGCTGCTTAAAATGAAGCAAAGCACATTCACATTATACATTCTTAATGAAAAAAAGCAAAATCACAAAAAACCTAATTTATTAGTAGAGCTTGGAATAGAAATGGTTTTCACAGAATACCTTTAGATCCTGATTCAGAAACTTGTGCTTGATTGCTTTCTTGAATAGAAGTGGATCATAAGCATGTAGGGTGGTAAGGACTATTTAAGTGCATGCCAAAGTCCTATTGATTTCAGTGAGATTTTATAAGATACTTAAAGTAAGCATGTGCATAAATGTTTCCCTGAACAAGAGTGCTTTTCTGAATTAGGGTTTAACCCATGAATTTATACAGTGCTTTCAAACATAATTCCTTCTGGGAAAATAGAATAGACAAGAACATTTTTTTAAATTGTGTATTTCTGCATGTCTTAAAAGAAGTTAATGGAAAATTATTCTGGATAGAATTTTCTGTAAGGTCCAAAAGCCAATCTGTGGAACAATCTGTGGAAGCTGAATAAATAATGTTCATAGAGCAACTTTTATAGATTGTCTGTTGGTTTCATCCCAACTAAGCTATGGAAGGTTTTGAATATAAGGTGTTATATAATTTCAGTCTCTTGGAAGGAAATTGTTGTTTTACATTAAGGGATATTATATTCTGTCTTTAAGAAAAGTAAGAGAAATTCTTTTAAGAAACACCTGCCAGTTTTTGTTTCCCCTCCGTGGTCACTAGCACTGGGCAGAGCAAACTTTTTATGTCATGGCTCCTAAAATAAAATGTCCCTACCTCTAAATGTCTTGTCTTTTGAAGTAATGGCTGAAGTGGCAGATTCTGATGCAACTGTGTTTTTCTGATACTAAGAGATCATCTTTGTCAACACTGGACAATCTTTTTGTTCCTAAAGAAGTATTGCTCCAGCGGTGTATTTGCATTTCTGACCATATTCCTCTGGAAATACAACACTTTTTTTTTTTTTTCACTTCTCTCAACTAAGTCTTTAGCAACAATACACATGAGAATTCAAAGAGCTCAGTGTCTGACCATGTGGCCATATTGACTAGATTTGTGAAAGTTAGACTCTAGTGTCAGTTTTTCTTTTGACATTTTAGAAGATTTTGGAGTGTTGCAGTGATAGCTTGCAAGATGTCTTTTTGAAATCTGTGAATGGTATGACCAGTGTGATTTTTGTCTTTTGTGCTCTCTTTCTAAATAATTCTACTGTGAAAATGTTTGCAATTATATGATATTCCAGGTCAGCAGCAATACTATTCTCCTGACTTAGCTTTCTGTGTCTCTTTTGTTGAATAAAACCAGTGTCACATTTGTTGAAAAGTAACATCCTCTATAGTAGTACTTCTCTAGCTGTTATCACTGCTTAAATATTTCTCAGCATTTGCATGCTTTTTTTTCTCCTCCCTCCACCCCTCTCCCTCCAAGTGCCATGTTTAGGTGAAGGCTGAGGTTCAGCTCAAGACTAAGACATGTAAATGCAGGTAGGTATTGCAGTATAGGGGTCTTTTTAAGGTAAAACATTGTATGACCTCTTATTGTAGTCAATAGAGTGTTAGAAATGTAGTCAGTAGGTCCTGGAAGCAGAATCCATTCTCTCTGTGTAACTTGTGGGCCTCAATTCAGTGGCTCAGACATGGGCTCCACGTGGCCCTGGAGACTCCTATCCAGTTTCTACCTGCCTCTCCAAATGAGCACGGGTCTCCTGTAATTCTCTGTCATGTCTGAAACACCCACGTGAGTATCTCAGTTACCCTCTGGCACCTCTAATAACATGGGATACTTTTGTGGGCAACGTTTTGAAGCCCAGGTCTGGATTTGACCAGATCTCCTCAGAGAGTAGTGGGCCTATGGACACTGATCTCACAGCTATGTGCAAAGTGTAGGTGTCTTAACCTTGAGCTGAACCCTGCCAAGAGACGCTGGTGATTTTTTTTTTTATCATCATTTTATCATCATCATAAATTTGTATTATTTTTTTTATTTTCATCAGTCACATCTCTGTTGCAAGATTTCAGTATTTTCATGGTAACGGGTTCTTTTAATTGCTGCTTCCTCAAGTTTTACTTTTTTTGCTGGGTTCTCTCATGTCTTTGTACAAGCTGGCACAATGTATAGTTTTGATTGTTCAGTAGAGAGGTTTCTTCTTAGCCACTGCTCTGACCTCTTTGACCCCTTAAAAGCACTCTGCACATTGTCTGCTAAGGATTTGTAGGGGGGAGTGTTATTCTTGACAAGGCTTTTGATTGGTATAACAATAATTTATTCAGTATAATCATAATTTACTGAAAAGGTGTTATTTTAGTACCGCCTCTTTTGGCAGTCCCCTCACATGCAGTGCTATCTATGTGCTTTCTTCTACCTCTTTGTGGTATATTAACTTCTCTGTTCTTTAAGTTTTATTTTGCTGCTGCTTCATTTCCTGACAAAATTTTAGAGAGGCTATTCCATTTTCCTCCTTTCTGCAGTTTTCTCCATTTATCCAAATTTTAGGACTGCTTAAAGTACATAACCATGTATCCTTAAATCATGCAAGTTCCACCAGCTCCTCTAGAGAGCAGCAAATATGTACAAATAAAATAGTAGCATGCTTCAACCTAATGTTTCCTGAAACACGATCTTTGTTAACTCAGCTTGCTAAGTACTGCTAAAGAGGAAAAAACTACGAGGAATGAAGGTCTTATACCTGAACCTGGCATTTTCAGACATTGTCTGAGAACTGTTCTAGCCCTGGTATTTAGTGTGGAAGCCTCCTACCCTCTCCAAAAGCCCAACACCACCAATATCTTATGGCAGAAGGGAGAAGGAAGGCAACAGGGTCCCCGTGCCAGGGACCAGACTTGGATGCCCACCACATCTGTGCGCTATAAAGCTTCCATCTTACCACAGCACCAGCAGCCACGAGGAAGCACTCACTCTCAGAAAAACACCCACAACTTCTCCATCCTCATGTCCATCAGTGGGCATTTGACAGATGGGCCTCTGGTTCCTGGTGTGCATTAACCAGGGCTTAAGGGAACTTGGCTCCTGACAGTGAGCCACAATTCTTTTATGTTTTAAAAAAAATAGCCAAGGTAAAGTCTTCCTAGCTACAGACCTCTTCAGACTAACGCCACCATGTGTTTGGACCTAAATGCTACATAAATCTCCAAGGGAAGGACAAAGGCCCCTCTGTTCTCTGAGACCAGTCTCCAAACACGACTGACAACTGCATGCCCGAGCACTCGCACAGCTGGCACAGCCCTAACAAGGCAAACTCATTCTAATGGGAAAACCCATATAACAGACCTTCCAAAAACATGCTCATGTTCACAGACCTGTCTCTGGTAAGGTTTTGTGCTAGTAAAGCTTCTTGGTCTGTATTGACTGTGTGAAGCAGCTTTTGCAAGGGTTTTCCTCTCAGTCATAAGCCTGGCCAGTTAAGCCAACCCCGTATCTGCAAAGGCCCATGGCTGCAAAGAGAGCAGCTTTTCCTCAGTTTCCTGTAACCTACGTTACATGTCATCCCTGCTACCACCAGTGCTGGTGGCATTCCCTTCCAGTTGCCAGTTACTGAGGTACAAATGGGAACCACCTTCCCCAAAGTCACCACCAGAACCCTGTTAGACACAAAGAACACTGGGAGACAATTCTGGATGGACAGAAAACATCACCGGTGTAAGAGCGACTGCCAAGGCCATGACAAAGCAAGGGAATCCTTTCTGGAAAATGGAAGTTGGCATCTTCCATTGCCTCAAGGATCCTTAGCTCATCCCAGCATGCTAGCGTAACTTGGAGGGGATGGATCCAGTTAGGCAAAGAGGGGAATAAAAGCAAGGAATGCTTTGTGTGCAGCTGAAGACCATGTTTATCACATTTTCCCCTTTCCCATGTCAACCTTCACACGAGGATCCTGCCTCTCCAGTAGCTGCATGGCTTCTGCTGGTGGGCTGGATACAGTCAGACACACCAACGCAGGCAATCTGCTAGCCAAGTTCTGCCTCATTTTTGGAAACACTGCCAAAGATCCTGGAAACTATGGAAGTAGTGCTCCAGGGTGGGTGGTGGAGGCTGTACCTTGCTGTGTTTTGAGGTGTGTGCTGGCAGCTGGGGCAGCCTGACACAGGGTGCAGCTGGTGCACTGGAAAAATACAGCCTTCTGCACCATGAGAGCCCACCTGGCATCAAGGCAGAGAGAATAGAAAGGCACTGGCAAAACTGGAAGTAGTTGGCTCTTACCAGCACTTCCTCTTTACAAACTAGATCCTGCAAACACCAACACAGACACTAACACGGAAATTCCAGGGAACATTCCACCAAGACAGCTTAGTGCTCACTCTTTTTTTTTTTGAGCTCTTCTATCAGGTGCTGTCTGAGGCACCCATACCCTCATGATATTCTTTGTATAGTCCATTTTCGAGGAAGATCCTGCTGATTCTCCAGTCCAAATAAATTTAGCTATATTTAACTTTACAGCCACAGACTTGTGCTCCCAATTGCACTAAATAGTTGCCCTGCCTGGCCTTAGCTTTGCAACAATTTCCTCAATACAACCCTATAGCATGGGATTAGTTTCAGGTGATCTACTGAGTTCTCATGGATCAGCAAAAGTCCTTGGTGTTCAAGGTGTTCCATCCGTATTGGCAGGGCCTGAGGGCTGCCTGAGGGATGCAGGGGGCAGCTCTGTGGGGACTGGAGAGACATGAAAGTTGTATTTTAGTGGCCCAGCTAAACTAGTCTTATGATGTCTGCACAAACTCCAAAATCAGGGCAGAATTTGTACAGAATTTGGTGTCAGAAGCAGTATGGGACTATATTTCAGCTGACCTGGTGCCCAGGCTCTAGTGGGCTGAATCCCAGGTTCTGCACAACATGAATATTTACCGATGGATATCAATGGGTGTGTCAGCTGAAATAAACAGCCTAAATTTTTTGCTTAAGCCTTTGTTTTTAATTTTTAGCAAAACTTCTCAAAAGATAAAGTCTGCCAAGCCAAGTTGTTTCCGGAAGTGAGCCTTGCAGGAGTGTTTTAGGAACCTCATGTACAAATAAAGCAACTGTTTGGATGTTTTAATCAACTTCTTTCTTTTTCTTTTTCTTTTTTTTTTTTTTTAATTTTCTTTCTTTTTTTCCCCCTATAATATTTTAAGGATTTTTAGCGAAGTACAGAGAGCTAACTAAATAGGGAACATGAGACTGTTTTCCTAAGGGAAACAGGTTGTCAATATTTCTGTGCAAAAGTCATGGAATATAATTCTCAGACATGGGTAATTTGAAGACAATATTTCCTATTTATCTGCACATTTCAAAGTCTATTGCTATAAACTCTGAAAATTAGGATTAATTTATTCTAAATTGAAGTAGTTCTGTGTTTCATGTAACTCCAGGCCATGAGGTGGATTGTTACCACATCTGTCTGTCTATCTATATTACAAAAAATATCTGTGTTTGGACCATACCTTACTATAGGGTCACCTTGTGAATTTCATAAAGGTTTGTGCTCCGTGGGATCAGTTCTGAGTGACTGATGCGAGACAGAAGTGGGGCTGCAATACAAATCCTGTGGTTTTCTCCAGTCATTCAAAGATTAGGTCACATCAAGTCATCAAGTTACATGTGAAACTCTGGTGAACCTGTACGAACAGGTATCTGTCAATGCATCACAACTGGCAAACTGTGTCACAGATATTCCTTATTTATGTTTCAGAGAAATGCTTTAGAAAGAGGCTTGCTGAAGAAGAAAAAAGCTTGGATTTGTTAGGCAAGGCATACGAGTTGTTCATCTGCCTACCTTTAAATATCTCCACTAGACCTCCAAAGATAGCACAGAGCTTTAAAGACTGTGCCAGAAAGAAGCTCACTGCACTGTATATGGTCTGTCAGAAGTAAGAATCACTCACACTGACTCGTAGAGAAATGAGCAGAAGGAGTGGGTGTCTAAGTGGGTGTTTAATTTGTCAGGACAAGTGGGGCTCTGAAAGCATCTTATCCTGGTTTCTCTTAAAAAAAATATATATTGCCTAAATTCAGTGCAAGGAAAAGGCAGGACACCACAGGGGAAAATGCAAAATTTGACTCTGCTAGGTCAAGATCTCCTGTTTGTTTCCATTATTGTTATTTCTTTGCCAACAGTAACATTTCCAGAGACAGAAAATGCTGTGGTCCCTAAAGTCTCATTGGCAAAATAGATATCACTCACATAGGAAGGCCAGAAATGAAGGAAATTTCTTCTGATTGCTGACCCCAAATCTCCCATTGTTCTTGAGGGCACCAAATCTAAACCTCAGTTTCTAAAGACAAGCTCAAAATCTGCCATCATCTTCACTCAACAAATTGTTCATCAGTGAAAGCTTTTCAAAGCTAATCCAGTACTCAACAAAAGGTGTTACCTGCAGACACTGCATTAGAGACAGCTCTGTCTCCTGGCATTTCCACGGCGTGAACAGCACAGGTTCATAAAACAGACCTCGGACTTCGCACTGTGTGTGCACTCCCATAAATAAATTACAGTTGTGAAGATGGGACATGCTGCCTGTCAAACCAAATGGAGGGGAACAGACAGTAAAGTGGGAGAAATCCAAAGCTGGTGAAGCTGATTGTGATTGTAATCTATCTACATGGATGCTGGATAATTTTAACGTAGAGATGCAGTCGATATATTCTGATCAGATTTCTGCCTTAGTGAACTCATTTTTCAGAACTGGCATTACTGGGCTTCACAGGCCAAGAGTTCATGCCATGAGTGAGCAGAGACCATCTAATCTGCAGAACATTTTAGCAACTCAATTACAATGTAAGACAATACATTGTAAAATTACTTCTCTGTCAGTTGAACATCAGGCTATTAAAAGCATTTCAAAAGACAGAAGTTAAAGAACAGCCTTTTCAACTACTCTACTCTGCTATTTTTTGAGATGTATTTCTTTATTATCCTAAAATACTACAAGCAGTAACAATTTATCTGTTCTCCATTGTAATCATGACATTACAATAATATAATGTCCAATTAATATTCTCTTTAAGGATTTCTTCTAGAAAGCTAATAATTGAAATAATGATGTATCATGTAAGGGCAGATAATAACTTGAAAGAATACATTGAGGATGTCTCTACATTGCTAACTTCAGATTTAATACTTATTCTGGGCTGAACTGAGATATTCATGGAGAACAACTGCTGCTGACAGGAAATTATACATTCCCTAGACACCTGTCTACAGTGTCTTTCACAAGAGAAGAGAGAGTCACAGCTTTCTGTTATGCTGATGAGAGTAAATCAAAGCGACCCAACCTAGCAAGTGCAAAAAGAGGCTAAGGTTATTATAACTGACTGAAACTTGGCTTCTAAACTAGTTTGGCTTTTATTCTGGTATTTAAAACAGAACAAAACAAAATAAATTGAAAAAATTATTTAGAAAAAATTTAAATCTATTTCAGTTAGGGGTAACAAAATTGATTTTTTTTCTTTCAATCGTGCTCATACTGCAGAAACTTCCAGCGATACTTGATTTTACTGCATAGAAAACATTAAATTTCTGGGTCTCCAGCACCTACTAGATACTTATTTAGCAAGAGAAGTGCTATGATGCAGTTGAAGATACTAAGAAAGCAACGTTTTTAAGACATTTTATAATTTCCCAATAAAAAATTTTGCATCTTATGTGAAAATCATTTTATCATAGATTTTCTGCGCAGTTCCAACTCTTATTTCCAGGGAATTCAATTCCTTTCTGTATAGTCTCATGATCAGTACCACATGAGACTGGATGAGAAATGTATATATCTTATATATTGTTCCATAAAGCCACCTCAGGGTGCAAGTGACACCTGCACTTAGAGCACAAGACAAAGCTCCCTGAGGGCAGTTTTACGAGTACTGTGCTTTCAACCCATCTTTGAAATGCTTTTCTGAAGTAGGTGGATTAAGAAATTATTTGAAGACACATTAGTAAATATAACAAGCACCTTTGGTAACATTTTTCTGAGTATGTAATAAATTCTGAAAGGACTTACAAAACCAATACCCAAGTTTAAAAGACTAAATGTTTGTTTAAACAGCAGAAAATCCTGTTGCTTCCTTGCTTCAATCTTGCTTCAATGAGTTCTTTTGCTTACTCTAAGACATCGAGACATGTCTACAGCACCTCCATGTTCAGTGACACTGAATACAAGGAGAAATTAGAGGTCATCCTCTTGTTTTTTCAAACAGATCTTTTTTGCTATTTTCTCCTCCTCATTGTGGATGCCCCTCCCAACCATCACTTTTCATTTCTTTGAGCTCTGGAAGTTCACAATAGTTCAAACTTCCTTTGCATTTCTTCCCTTGGTCTTCCTTTGCTCGCAAATCCACACAATCTTTGTAATTAATAAATATGACTTGGAGAAATAGTAGTAGAAGATTCTGAGTCATCCCCCTCGGAGCAGGTTGTTGATACCAGAGGTTTCTATTCACTCCCGAGGGAAAATCCCATACCAATTTTTTCTCTTTTAATACACGGTTTTTATAAGCATATCAAGTGCTTATTATGCTGACTCTGAATTATGTGTCAATGGATCCACAAGTCCCAAAATCAGCCAGGTTTGCAGAGGAGCAACACAACCCAAAGGGCACAATCTCACAAGAAGAATCCGCAGACTAAGGAAGACATCCGCTAATGTCACTTTCCATTTCAAACACTAAAAGGATCTTTCCGATTTGAAATGAGACTCTTCAGCCATTAAAAAAATGTCTAACCAGAGGGAAAAAACCCCAAACGGTGTCCAGCCACAACGCATTTATTATTTATCCTACCCTATTTATATCTCATGCTGTGGGATATATGCAATAGAGTGAATCCACATTTGTTCCTTGCATTCCTTCTCACAGCTGAGAAGATGCAATGAATCATAAAAAGTTTCATTGTTGCAATGTTTTGTCATGGCATATGTAATCAGCACAGACCCCATTAAAGAGGCGTTGGAGGACGAGAAGTTTAAATATTTAATGTTTTTCTGCCTATGATAAGTTTAATAATTAATGCTGTTGCTACCCTGGAAATGACAAATCACACAACAAGCATGAATGATAAAAGAAACAAACAGAGCTAATAGAGGGGAAAACCTAACTAAGTAACCTTACTAAGAAGGTGGTAATTAAAAATGCCTGTAGCCTACCTCAGGATCCGAAAGTACTTTGCTCCTGACCCCAAGAGCAGTTCTGTCTGTCTATTAAGCCACCTAATTTTGGGGGAATGCAGTAGAGAAGGGATATATGCTAGTCTTTAGCTTTCACATGCGAGAAATGATACACAGAGGTAATGAGCCTAACTGTCTTGGAGACTTCTGCACCCATAGGAGAGAAAAGGAAGAATGTGAAAACTCTTGTCCCTTCATGTCCTGCACAGAGGAGCCAGCCCTTGGGTTATTACAGAGACTTGTTACATGGCAGCCCAAGAGCAAGGCTAGATCTGTGCCTGGTCTAAATTGCACCGCAGCCACTCCAGCTCCAAGCAGTATCTACAAATACCAGTTCTTGACACCCTCTGAATGATCTGTTTTATAAGACACTACCACCAGCACATTTCTCTGGGTACATGCTCCTCCACATCCACTCCCACTGATGATCTGCAGGTATGTGCAACCTTCAACCCCCACTGGCTTGTAGCTAAAAGAAAATTCATCTCACGCACTGCTGGACCACGCTTATGCAAATGCAGCAGAATTAACACTGAAGGAAAGCTCAAAGCATGACTGTAATAAAATCTTCTGTGATTCACTGTATTTAGATATGTTTTCCAATTATTAGCATTACAAGTCTGTCAGACAAAAGGGCGAGCACTTTGATATAGACATTGCCACTATATCCTTTCAGGGTAGAAACCATCTTCCCTAAACCTGGGTCTGAAATAATCATATTATGGGAGAAATAGGTGTATCTAGAACGTGACTCATTTTACCTTTAGAGATGCCTAAACGGGTCAGGTGACTCACTCCCACCTCCTGAAACTGAGAGCCCAGTGTGACTATTTAAGGCTGAGAGGTAACACCCTGTAGATGTGTCAGTAGCACATTACACCAGGGCACAGTCAGTGGAGCCAGAGCATGGGCACTGCTGCTCAGCCCCTGTCAAGCTGCTGGAGCACTCCCTGACACCCTTCTGGCTCACACTTCCTCGCTGTCTCCTGAGGAATCCTTGAGCACAGGACCATGCCCAACAGCTAATATGGATGCAGCCACTGTTTTGGAGTCTATTGTAGTTCATAGAATGGTTTGGGTTGGAAGGGACCTTAAAGATCATTTAGTTCCAACCCCCTGCCATAGGCAGAGACACTTTCCACTAAACCAGGTGGCTCAAAGCCCCATCCAACCTGACCTTGAACACCTCCAGGGATGGGGCATCCACAGATTCTCTGGGCAAACTCTTCCACAGCCTCACCACCCTCAAGTAAAAATTTTTTTCCTTCTATCTAATCTAAACCTACCCTACTTCAGTTTGAAGCCATTCTGCTTGTCCCATCACTACATGCCCTTGTGAAAAGCCCCTCTCTGGCTTTCCTGTAGACCCCTCTAGCTACTGGTGCAATAGCTGAATATCTCAGATGTGGTGAGACTGCAGCTGGCATCAGTGTCAGAGAAAAGTCCTGCCCTGGCACTGCTAGCTGGGAGAGGTGTCGCCTTCAAGCAGTAAGATCCAGGGGGGTTTACACACTAACACTTTGCTACAAAACAAGTATTTTTATCTTATTCACTGTCTAGTCTTCTTCTTGAATGTCCTGCGGACTTTGAGAATTTACTATGAGGAGATAAATTAAGCTACTGACAGTAGACAACATACACGTGTGTTTAAAAGCCATATATTTGCTAAGCTCAATCTTTTGCAATAAAACTAGGTTAGAGTAAACAAGTGTTCTAAACAAACTCCTGGAAAACCAAGTCAGTCACATCAGCAACAGTCCACAGCTTTTTAAAGTCATCTACATGCAGAATAACATAAAGATGTCACATTTTCTAGAGAACATGTCCCTTAATATTATATCCTTCAAACTCTTATCCAAAGTTTTTGCTTCTTTTCTAATGGAGGTACACAGCATTGTAGAGTGTCTGTGCAGCCTAACCACAGCCAAGGGATGCAGCTGAAACTCCCTGAATCCTCTTCCGTGATGCAATGATTTGCCCTGTCAAGGTCTCAGCATAGTGTTCACTCTGCCTTCTATACCCATTCTGACTTTTTTGACCTTGGGCAGCTAGTGCTGCTATAATTTGATTGTGCATCAGGGCTTTTTAGCTGAGCCGAAGGGTAGAATCCCAAAAGCTTGCTCTGAACCACAGAGGAAGAAACTCCAAGGGGAGACTTGAGCTGAGGTCTCAAAGCCAGGGCAGTATCTTTAATGAAGTCTTGCTGAAGTCTGGGTCTCACTTGCCTGCAGGTAGTTCCTTGGTGGTCACTGGCACACAAGGGTTCTTCTGTGCTCTGTGGCTTAACAGCGAGATCTCCTGATACACAGCACTGATTGCTGCTGCTGCTGCTGAGGTTAGTGCTGGCACTTTGCTGCGGGACACCCTCAGGATGAAGAACAGCCTCTTCTTCCTCTTCAGAGAGAAGTGAGCAGGAGCCGTCACTGGTCTGACAGCTATTTGCTACTGGGCCATCTTCATCTTGAGGTGGAGAAGAGCTACTGTGCTGCACTGGGGGAAGATGTAAAATGCACTCCTCCTCTGTGCAGAGGTTTGCCAGCAGCTTGTTCTTTTGGTTTCTTGCTGTCATTCTTCTGAGAGCACAGATGAGATCAGCAAGGCTAAGCAGGAAGGACAGACTGCTGACCCCCCAGATGAAAATCATCATGATGGATTTCTCAGTGGGCCGGGAGATGTAACAGTCAACAGTGCTTGTGCAAGGTGAGTGGTAGCATGAAAAGCGGTCAGGAACAAAAAACCCAAAAAGAAAATATTGCACAGCTGCAAAGGTAACCTCAAGTAGGGTCCTAATAAAAAGATGAATGGTATATGCCCCTGAAAAATTAAGGACACTTAGGTTGTCTGCACCACAATCTACCCTACTGACAGCAGCACTTCTACAGAGCTCCTTCGTGTCTTTGGGGCCTGATAAACCCTTGTTGCCCTTGCACCCGTGCACCAGACAGTGCATTCTTACGATGTACATGGCTGCCTTGTGCAAAACATAAATGCTGAATGCAGCATAAGGCAGCAGGATAGACACAGTCTGGATGAGCCAGAATCTAAAGTGAGATACAGGGGAGAACAAGTCATAGCAAACGTTGGAGCACCCTGGTTGCAGGGTGTTGCAGACAAAGCGCTCCTGCTCATCTTGGTAGAGGGGGTAGCCTGCTAACACCACCACTGCCATTCGCAGCAGAATCATCAACATCAGCCAGATCTTTCCTACGAGAGAAGGAAAGGTAAGAAAATGAGTCAGAGCCTGAGAAGGAAGGCAGGTAATACACTGATGCTTTCTATACACAAGGCATTTGAAGAAATAGTTTCCCCACTTATTAGCTCCTCTTTGGCTTTTTTTTGACTGGGACTGAAAATCCAGGGAAAATGTGTAGCTGACATATTCCATAATCTTTGCCTAGACTCGACAGTGTAGGAGTTTACATACTACAAGCCATGCCAATTGAAACCTAATGAAAACACTCTGATAAAAAGAGATCAAAACTGACTAAACAATCCCATTTCACTTACAGTTTTTCCTTGTTGTTGGGTTCCTACCTCTGCAGCTGAATTTTGTCCTATTTCAATAATACAGATCAGGTAATACAGTATGAAACTCATCTAGAGAGAAAAGTTTGCTCCATGACACGTTATTTGCTCTTGGTCTTGGCCATGACATCATAGGTAAAGTTTACTATGGCCAACAGAATCTCTCCATTGTGTCTAAAATGGTATTACTAGCAAGCTATTAATTAGTTATTATTTTCATTATTAGCAACTTATGCAATATGTTCTACAGATGTACATTTGTGTGTGCATGTGTGTAGCCCAGACATTTTTCTCTGTTGCTTCTTTGGTTGCCCCACGTTGGCCATGATTTCCAACCTTCGTTCACCTTGGTGAGCAGCTTTTCTACAGTCAGACCTAAAGTTCCCTTCTGTCAAACCGTTCTATGATTCTGTGAAAGTCTAAAACCTTTTCCTGGGCAGGATGGGAAGGCTCAAAGATATACCATTCTATCATCAAAAGTTAAAAATGCGTTCTGTACAAACACATGGAAAAATTCAACATCTGAATTTAAGTTTAGCATTTGAATTTCTCATGTTTTCTTTTGAATCCTGTCACTAGTTCCCTGTATAGTTTTGAAAAAGTAATTTAATTTAATAATACCCTACAAGAAAAGAGGAAAAAAACCACTTAGAAACAAAAAGAGGGAAAAAACCAACATAAAAGAATTATAAGATTAATTCTGTTTTAAAGAATTGTTAAGACACCAATTGTAAACCCAGGCAGAGAAACAGCAAAACTCAGTGACTAAAGAGAAGTATATTATACAGAGTTAATGGCTGAGAAATGTATTGAAAAGCTCAAGTCATTAATAGTGAATGCACATCTCACACGCACACAAGATTTTGTGTGCAGTCTGTGAAATAGCACCAATACACACTATAAAGGCTTTAAAAATTCCAGATCACAAAGCATTTTTCTATAAATGATACAATTATTTACAAGTATTGTCTTGGAGAATTTTCTTCTGTATTTTCCATAAAGCTATTTCCCAGTAGTTGGTGTGAATTTTAAATATTCAAATATTTCTGTAACATTGTGTGATACCTATTATTGTACTGAACATGCAGTTCAAGCACCCCCTAAAACCATTTGTGGCCAGTAGACTGATCATGGGCTAGTACAGTAAAACTGCACTCTGTAGTGGAAAAAGGTGAAGAATATGTGATGTTTATGAGAGATCATCAAAGAAACTGCTGCTCCTGGCAAAATAATATATTGTCTAACCATAAACAAATTGAGGCCTTTCCATTTTATCTTTAATCACCTGAGCTGTAGTGGTGGTTTTGCTGCGTTTCCAGCTTCCTGTGTTTGCTGGCAGGCTGTGCTGTTACTCACTTTTTGACACAGTGTGGGTCAATAGGAAACACCAGCTCTACAGAATCTGTCATCTTTAGCAAGCCATATTTCATCCTTAGGTAGCACTTTTTTCCTGCGAGGACCTCAAAGTGTTTGAAGCTCATTAGTTAATTAGGCTCAAAATACTACATGCAATTTCACTATCAATTTTTAATTAGAACATGTACAATAGGGAGTGCTGCTTAAGAAAAATCAATGGCTCCTTAGGAAGTAGTTTAGTATGACATGCATTTGAGAGATAACCCCTCCATGCATCCCTGTCCCTAAAGACCCAATCTTGATTAAACATACAAGAACAAGCCTCTCCACCAGCCCTGCTGGGGCTCAGCTGGATGCTCCCAGCAGTGCACAGCACTAACTACAGCAACTGCTGCAGGCAAAGAGTCTTTAAAGGGCGCTTGAAAGTGTTTCTCTGGCTCACAGTTTGCTCAAAGTAACCCATGAAAGAGGAACAGCATCTTATTTCAATAATTGGGGTAAAAAAATAAACAGTAAAGTTAGCTAAGGAAAAAAACCAGCATTTTGCTGTGGTTTGTTTCGGGTGTTTTTAAATGCAGGTGATCCTTATTTGTTTACAAAAATAAGAAATGAAGAGCAATGATAATTAACCACAATGGTAGTAACCACAAACTTCTTCCTGCAAAAGTCTTCTGTCCTCTTCTTTAACTTTTTAAATTTGTCACTGACGCTATTGCATACGTTCTACCACTCACTTCGTGTGGTATAAGTTCAGCATTACTTCTGTGTGTTTTTACCATGATCCCTTCTTCCAGCTGACAGGAAGCCCTGTCATCAAGAAGACCCAAATTTGAAAACCTTTCCAGAATATTTTACACAATGTTCAGGAAAAATCTGTCAGAGAGAGAGAAGTAATCTGTTTAACAAGAAAATAAATAGATAAACCTCTTCTATCAGGTATCAAGAAAACAACTTACTGTACAGATCACAGAACCAGAGCCTGAAATTAAAGTCAATTATCTGTAGGACACTTGGATGGCTTCAGGATATGAAGCAGCAAAAGAAAGAAAACTCTTTTAAAGTACTTACCTACAATAGTCACGTTATAGTTGAGTGTGACAATCAAAAATCCCAGTGAGTCCCAGTGTTCCATGTTCGAACAGGTTAAAACACTTCCAGCTCCTGATGTCCTAACAGTTTTGTCATTTCCAAAGGAGATTAGACCTAGACAGGGAAGAAAGTGGTTTAAAAAAGGGAAGAAAAAATACAAAAAAGAAGGAATTTTTGCTAAGGGTCAAGGACAGAAACCAGGAACTCAGCCACAACAATGTGTTGATGAAGGATTATTTTCTTGATTTGAACAGGACAGTTGGTTTTGAATATTGGAGTAAATCTTCTTCAGTCTCTAACACGTCTTGCAAAAGCTCTAGCTCGTCAGATCCAATTGCTCCTACCTCTGTGTGGATCCTCTGTCCAGGCAACTGCAAGTGGACAAACAACAACAGGAGTGATCTCTGCCATTGTAGACTATTCTTACCCTCCCGGGGCACACCAGCCTCCCGGCATTGCTGAGATACTTCAGTGGTGAAAGACAGAGAGAGAGGAAAAAATAGCATAGACCAGGAAATAACAGAGACCTCTCTGTCTCCCCACAAGAACTGCAGATGAATAAGAGAAGGAAAGGGGATGGAAGAGGATGAGCACTCCTGTGTTTGAAAGGCAAGTTCAGGTCACTGGAAGCTATCCCGTTGAAATTTCCCAAAACCACTTGGTTTCTAAATCAGAACCTCCCTGACAGAACACCATGGCCCTGTCAATCACAGCCACACCAAACTCTCCTCTGTGTGCTGAGCCAGCCAGCAGGCTGAGCCTCCCTGCAGGCAAGATGAAAACCAGGGGAAGCTTTAAAAAATAAAAATCCTAGGAGTGGGGCTGGTTTTTGAGACACCACAAGTCACTTACTTTTAATTTCTATCAGTCCTTTCCGCTGAGACTTCTCGGTACTTCACTCAAACTGCTTGGAGATCACTTGGAGATCATAGGGTTGATTGACCACTGTTCTGACACCCAGCAGCCCCTCAGCAGTGGTGGAGGGAGCTCCCCCTTGGAGAAGGATGCCCGTGGGGTCAGCACTCCTTGACTGCAAGGTGTGACTGCACAGCATGTCCTGGACATCGTGTCACTGTGCTGTACCACAGGAAAAAGCAGGGGTGAAAATAAGACTCACAGCTTTTCGTTCCTCACCTCACTTTTCACCCACGTTACCTTGGGGTAAATAATTTACCACCATTTTCCATCCACTCTTCAATCAGTTTTGGGATGTTGCTTGTCCTTGTTAATCTGTACTCTGGCAGGGACAAATACAATGTGAAAATCTAGTCAGGAAAAGTAACAATCCCTAGAAAAACAGCTGAAGAAGGAGTCTCCGTGTGATACAGCAAGGGAGAAAAGTGATTTCCTGACACCTGTGGGGCACCAACAGCCCAGGCACGGGCTGGGCACTGCAGCCCTGCTAGTGTGCTTCAACCCATGACTGCTCTGGGGGAGCTGTATGGAGATACTGCATGACTTAAGGGCACTGCAACTGAGCTTTATGACTGAGCACATCTTACCTGTATAAAAGGTAAAACTAATAGTTTTATGAAGAAAAACATAACTGCACAAGGACTTTCTCCCCAGCTCTCTGCTCACAGGCTTTGCAATGCCTTGGCAGAACACACTGAGTGTCCTCTCTGTAGTAAGCCCCATCCTAAGGAAACCCTAAAAGTGGGGTTTGAAAGGATGGCTCTTAAAAACCCTTTCTCTGTTACCTGTGTAAAAAGATTTTTAATCGCAATAATAAATACAGAAATTTTATTGGTTTCAGAATTGATTTATGTAAAATATTTGCCAAACAGCCATTTCTTCTGTTACCAAAATAAAAATTACCAGGTTTTATTTATGGTGTGTGATTATGGTTTTAGCTTCATTCACTTACACACACACACTTTCTTTTTATTGAAGGAAGGAAGGAAGGAAGGAAGGAAGGAAGGAAGGAAGGAAGGAAGGAAGG
>VZRQ01006257.1:1079361-1202198 GCA_013397975.1 Machaerirhynchus nigripectus
CGAGCGAAGGAAGGAAGGAAGGAAGGAAGGAAGGAAGGAAGGAAGGAAGGAAGGAGAAAGTCAGTAGAGAAAAGATGTAAAGGGCCAAGATATGAATAATGCTGAGATACGAAGGTATTCCTGGTTAAACACCCTTTGTCAAAAATAAAGTCAGGAATGCCAAGATGGTGACAGGATATGAATGCTCAGCAGCTGCAGCCACACAATAGACTATAAATTGTCTCTGTCAATATAGTCAGTTAAAATATCCTTGCTTGCCGTTGCCGTGAGACCTCTACCATCTGTGTAAAAGGGATAACAGCAAGGAATTTAGGCCCCCAGACTGTTGCCTGAGGAACTATACCAGACAACAACATCTGACCCCAGGGCATGGATGTGCTGAGATAGGATGGCCCATTTTTTTCTAAAAGAAGCAGGCACCCTCCAGAGTCACTGTGCAGCTTAGCTTAGGTCAGAAACCTTGAATTATATTTTAGCTTTTTCAGGCAAATTCAGCTTTTTTTTATTTTAGCTTTTCTAGAGAGCTCATATCTCACTTGAATCCAGTGCTTCGCCTTTCTGTGGTGTGTCCTCCTCCCAAGCCTCTGTCATCAGTCCAGCTTTGGGCTCCAGCCTGTGGCAGTTGTTATAAAGTGTTTGGTCTCCACAAAACCATAGGCTTTAGATTCCTAACCCATGGCTCAGCACTGTCTTTCAGACCATGGTTCTCATCTGAAGATTTTCCACATAATAGCGGAAGATGTTCACCATACAATCCCCCTTGTTTATTATTTATCTTTACTTGTTCCCTGTATTCCCTGCTGGCCCGTAAAGCCTGTAAGGAAAGAGGGAGAGCAATGCTACAGACACGGATGTAGCAGCAGGACCCCACCAGTCGGTTTGGCACCATCTCCATGTGCACAGCCCCATCACTCCACACACGCTCCAGTTCTAGAATTGCACAAACAACTCTTCCCAGCCTAGAAAGCTGTCAATTCTAGTTAAAAAGTGTTAAAACACTGACATGGTATTGGATAAAGTTAAACTTTGAAACCCAGCATTACCTCATCACATCTGATTTTAGGAAGGGCCCTAAAAGCCACTGGAAAGCTTTCAGAGACAAACAATGAAATATAAGAAGACACAATTAAATCTATTTTAAAGTTCACAACTGCTGTCCACATTTATAACCCCTTACCACAGGTCTAGGGCTTTATCCCACAAAAATTCACGGATGTGACTCCATCACTCTGAGACCCACTGAAACATTTTGAACTACTGGAACTGCCTCCCACTGCAGTGTGGATCTGTGCCACATCCCTAGGCTTAGACCTGGGTTACTTCACACGAAGCAGACACTTCAGCTAGTCCTTGGCTCAGAATTACATCCAGAGGGAAGGCAAGGTTAGCTTGAAGTCACTTCAGGACCAAACCAGTCATCTGAAGGGTGCCACAATCTACTTCACACATCAAAAAAACTCGCAGAAAATAAAGTCCTTCCTCTGGCATAGCCCAAACCTATCTGTCTGACCCAGTCAAGACCTACACTAATGACATCTAAGTGCAGTGAAGGGGGAGTTACTAAGGGAGACTGCTCCCTGCACAGCATCTGGCAATGAAGCAACCTCTCTCTACCAACTTAATTAGTGTTAAGGCAAAATGGTTCAGCATAGCAGCTTCCCTAACAGAGAAAGGGATCTGACATTTCAGTCCAGGTTCTTGGGCAGATCATAATTTAAGAAAGAAAAAATACAGAGGTACCTTCAATATTTTAAAGTCTTTTTAAAAAATCTACTTAGAATTTTTCTAGCAAAAATTATATACACTAGTGATAAACCTTGCAGTAAATCTAGCTCTTCTGGAGGTGATTTGTGCATGGGGAGGGGGTTGGGGAATCTATTTGGAAGGGAGAGTACACATTAAAAGGCAATTTATCTTGATGGTCTTGTTTTTAAAACTTGTGAAATACAGCAGAAGGGTGAGAGAATGAAACAAGCTAGACATGAAGGACAATAGCAAAGTAGTGGGAAAAGCTGTCCAGAACAAATGCTCTGTTTAAGACATATGTGGTACACACACACACGTATGTAAACATGCCATTCTTCACAGCCAAGGAGCCAGCACAGCGTGGAGAGCCCCTTGCTTTACACGGGCACACACAGCACTGCACACTTTGCATTCCCGGGAACCTCTGTCCAGCTGCCACCCAGGTGTTGCTCCAGGGAAATATGTTTGAAAGCAGCCTGTGCCCAGAACAGCCACTGTAGCTACCCAGACATGGAGAAGGCAAGGCAAACAGCTTTTGGGCTACAGAGCCTACACACACTGAGGTAGGGGAGCAGCGAATGTTTTCCATCATGAACTATTCAGTGGGGAGCTTAAACAGTGTGCTCCTACTCCCCACTGCTCAGCCTCTAACCCGTCAGTCCCCACAAGTGGCAGGGGTCAGGGCAAGGAACAGAAACTCTCAACAAACGTGCGTCCCTCTTCCCCATCTCTTCCTGCCTTCCATTCCCAGGGAGGAGCTGCATGCACAGATGCTCAAATATACATAAATGCCTATGCATGTGTGTCTGAAACAGCCCAGAAGGACAACCAGAACAGTGAAGTTCAGCTCATTTTTTAACTGCTCCTATGGATTGGACTTGACCTTGCTGACTTCCACACCAGCTTGGTCCTCTCGGACACTTAAGCCCGGTGCCTCGGTGCCTCACATGTGTTGTGTTGTCTCACTCTTCCTCTACTAATTCAGTACATCTAAAAAAAGACTGTATTGTACTGCATGCTCTTAGGGATTTAGACCATTCTCCTACATTGTCTCAAACAGAGCTCCTTATTCTAAATATCTGAATATTCAGAAAGGTCATGTTTCTAAAGGAAACCTGCTTCTAAGAGGACAACCATGGAAAAAGCAGCTCTTCAGACTTTGGTTCAGCAACTTCACAGCTACTCAACCAAGAATTCTGAACACTTCCAGACAGATATGAAGGAAAATGAAGTAATGGAAAACATATTCTCATTCAGGAGCTCAGGGCCAATTTCTGCAGAAGTATTTAATTTACTTAGCAGTAAAAGTACAAAGTGAGTCCATTGGATTTTCAAAAGCACATTATTATCTGCTTAACTCCCACTGAAATAGGTAGCTACATTAGCACATGACATTACTACTGAAATTTGCTCTGCTGTTAACGCAAAAAAAAAAATCTTGTATATGAGAGATTCCAGCTCTTTTTTAAATTTTGCACTTAACATTTGCCACTGAGCTTTACACTTAACATTCTTCACAGTGCCAAATGCAAAACTGAAGGTTTGGAACATTTAAGGATCCTGTATTTTATGATGAAGCAGGTTATTTCACGTTTCGTTAGTGCCCAACATCTGTCACTAAGGAGTTCTTCCCTCATGCAGGTCCACACCTAGCAGTGGTCAGGCAGGCAAAAAGCATGGTGAGCTGATATTATGGGAATTGTTTAAATAAGAAAAATGCCTTAGGTAACTGGGAAACAGATTTCATAATAAACAGAAGATGGAAAGAATATCTTTGGCTCACCATGCTTTAAATTTAATACTTGGTTTTTAAGTATGAATATTGCTAGAGCTGTGGAGAGCAAACATCCCTATTTGCAACATCCACAACTAAATGGGTTTCTGTGTTGGTTCTGGATTTCAGTAAATAAATCTGTCATCTTAGATTTAACATACAGGCAGCCACCGTGGATTTAAAATAAGAGTTCTTTACACCTTCTTGTATTTCATGGCTGATCATTTTAAGAACCAAACCCTATACTGTTGTCTCTGCTATTGAACACTGACATTGCTTTTTCTTTCACCATGGACAGATGTGCTGCAACTATGTGGTCATTAAACCAAGCACAGGGGAAAAGGCTAAACTAACACAGAAATGAAAGAAGGAAGCTGAAAAGAGAAATGGGATTTCCCCCCCTCTAATTCACATACAGCTTAAACTTCAGGAACCACTGCAGGCAGTAGTGACTGTGGATTTCTTCTCACGTGAAGAAATGTAATTTTCAAGTCAAATTCATTCCTATGCAGAAGTCAAAAAGTACATTCTACTAAATCTGATTTACATCTTGAAAATATAGCTTTAAATAAATAAAAGCTATATCATGTGCATAATACAATCCTTATCCAGAAGAGTATTTCTGTCTAAAAAGAATGTGTACTTCCATCATACTCTTTCATAATGAGAAATTTTGATCTTCAGCTGTGTTTTATGAACAATGAAGGGAAAAATCTAATATTCCTCATAGTTGCTACTAAAACTTACTAGAGAAAAGAATTCTTAGATTTCTTGCATTGATATCAGGATGTACAACTTATGTATGTACATCTGGCCGTTTATAGGACAACATATAAATGAGTTTTTGCACTCACCTTTATGAGATGCACATCACCTTATGGTTTTATGAGGTTTATTTTGACCTTACACTGTGAACTGCTAATAGTCTGTTTAGGTTTAGTGTGGCCTTGTAAAAAGTAATTTAAACAAAATTCAGATAGGTCAACCTCCACAACATTAGGAAAAAATACCCCCAATTTTTATTTCAGGATTTGAATTTGCCCTCCGCCCCAAACCTTTGCTTTACATTACAGTCCTACCATGCCAGTTGCCTACAGTTTCCATGGTTTCTGCTTTGTTTTCTTCCAAGAGCCATTTTTAATAATCATTGCTAATGAACTCAATACATACTGAGCAACTGCAATAGTATTCAGTAGTATTCATATTCTCTGTGTGCTGTCAACCAGGATTTTTTGTTTTGAAGAGAAAAGCATCATAAAATTCAGCTTAATGGTTCAGTCCTTAGTAAAATTAATAGAAGTTCAAGACCCAACTCTCATCCATTCCTTGGAAATTTTTACCACAACCTCAAAATGGTAACATGAATCCTGAACGATTTACTCTGATGTGCTAGACAGCAAAGGAAAATAGACAGGAATGACCAAGGGTGGATTTCCCCACAGGACCCATCTCCAAGGCAGGCTGGGAACACACCAGGACTGCTCCCTTCCCTGGAGCAGCTCACGATGTCGTGCAGAGGCAGGGAAATCTCACACGATGGGTAAATGCACTGGCAAGCCTCCTACTGGTGTCAAAGCAGAGAGCAGTAAGATTTTGCTAGGAAGGCAAACCACAGCAGAAATGGGGAACACCAATTTGGGTCCTGTTTGTTTTTAAATGATAGTCTGACAGTCTATTTTCCACGAAACAGCAGGGATTGCTGATTATGCTCCATTTACTTACCCACCATGGCACAGCACCTCAGCCTCTCCGTTTGCTGTGCCCAGCACAAACACAGAATGAACCATCTCCCACTTCTACACTTGCTCTCCTTCAGCTTTCTCATAAGGGTAGTTCCCCCCAAGAACTGAGAAGTATCTACAGCCAACCAAGCTTTGCCACAGCAAAACCTTTTCAGATCACCTGGCTAAAGTGATTTTGTCACTCCAAGATGTCGAATAGCTTCCACTGAAAATTCTTTCAGTACCAGTAACAGAAATGAAATTTTATTACTATGGCAAGGCATGAACACAGCGCACAAAGACAAAATAAGACCATTAGCTGAGTCTTTCTGCCTCCTCTGCTTTATGACAGATACTTTGCCACTTCAATCTAATATACAAAATTGCTACCAATGACTGTGTTCCTGACACTATTAAAAATTGTATTAGTTCTTTTAACTAGCCACAGATAGTTATGGATATATTCCTTTGTGACCTGTATTGTGCCTCCTAACTGCTGTTACTATTTCAGTTTCTCCTCTTTTTTGCCCCCATTTTTTACATTTTGCTGCTTTCTCTTTTGGCTGCCTTCACTTCCCTTCCTGGGAAAAAAATATTTAGGCTATCCAAAAATTCTTAGGAAACACCTCAAAGAACAGTTGTTTAAGTGCATTAACCCACACAATTTGCCAATGATGTTTTCATTTCTGGGGAATCAATCCAATAAATCACCAAATAGAATCATGGTACATGATACACCTGCATTCCTGAATAAACTGTATTCTTTTATGTACATGACAAAGGAAGTTATGTTGTGTATATGTATATATGAGATGATTGACCTTTCTTTCAATGGCTACATTCATTTATGTGCAAAAATAAAGACTTTAGAAGGTCCTACCTCTTTGAAATTTAGCATGAGTGCTTCAGGACATGCTTAAACTGCATTCCTCCACAGTAATACTGTCGTTTCTCATATAGAAAGAGTCAGAAGGATAAAGTTTTTCACTTTGTAATATTACAGCTACTTATGTATTGAGTAATGCTCCCTTCAGAGGTTTGTGGCAGAATCCCCCAGAGCCCTGTTTCTGATCTGCAGGAATTCCTGTCCCAGGTTGCGATGCTCAGAGAGGCAACCGCAATTTTCAGTTCAAGTAATATGGCCCCCTGCCGTTCCTTCCTGCCTTCAGAAATTACATGATTCATCCCTCAGGTTTAGAGGTTTCAACTCTTCTAATGTTGATAAAGTAACCCAAAGTCCCTAGGAGTGCCTCAGGCGAGCTCGGTGTCTTGGCTCAGCTCTGCCTCTGCTCTCAGGGCAGGTACTGTACACAAGTGTAAATGATGAGATTTCCATCTTGCCTGGCCACTGATTTAATGCACAAACCTCACTAAATACACTGCTGAAGTATGTGCAGATAAACCGGGTCAGGCTGGAAGGGATCCTGAGCAACCTGGTCTAGTGGAAGGTGTCCCTGCCCGTGGCAAGGGGGCTGGAGTGAGATGATCTTTAAGGTTCCCTTCTGACCCAAACCATTCTATGATGGCTACCAACCATCTGTGTAATCTAGGAGAGGCATTGCTGCCAATGCAGATATCGCCTGCTGGAGCAGGGAGGAGGCCCAGTTAGGTGTGTTTAAAAATGCCAGGAGCTCTGTCCAGCAGGCAGATCCCAAGGCACCGGCACAGCCCACGATGACAGGTACAGCACAGGGGGAGACCAGGCAAGATGCAGACACTGATGCATGAGATCCATGCAGGGAAAAACAGCTGCAAATCTGTGTTAGGTGAGAGATGCACTGAGGCTGCCCAGTCATACAGACCCAAATTTACTTAACTTTGTCCTGTACATATACATTTGATAACACAAACCAGTGCAGACCCACAGAATTCGATCATTTCAATGCCCAGAGTGGAAGCTCAGGCTTGTGGCTGCAAGGACAAGGGTAAGGAACTTGTGGGGTGAGAAGCCCGAGTTCCTCACCTACTTCCTCAGCCTGGGTGCTGACTCAGCCCAAGGACACTTCTCCACTGCCCCAAGAGATCCTCTTCCCCCACTCTCCTGTATCACTCACCATCGTATATTGTACTTCAGCCTGACTTCCCTAGGAATGCACCTCAGGTCTTAAAGGGTTGATGGGGTTGGGGCTTTCTGTTCAAACCCTGAACAATCCTGCTTCAGGAGAACACAGGACATTTGGCAACAGTTGCTGAAACTGTTCCTAAGGTCACTTTTTTGAAGAAGAAAAGCTGAGGGAGATAGATACTAGAGTCTGCTCTATTTTTTTTCCTCTAATTGTTAGAAATTAAAGCTACAGTTTTCTTTTGTTCTCTGCATTCCCAGTCCTCTGAAACTCTCAGTTTATACTGAAAATATTGGAAATTCATAAAATTTCTTAAAAATACTGGAGAATTATAAAAATTTCATTGTTCATGTAACTGGATGAAGGGGACAGGGCAAAAACCTGCAATCTTGTACTGCTGGATTTAGCTATTCTTAGTAAGTCAAAGAATCCAGATAAATGCATTCCTCAGAGGGCAAACAACAGGTTCAAATGACATCTTAAATAATTGCTTTTTCTGTTTGGAAACTGCCATAGAAATTCCTTATCTAATGCAATTAAAACAAAAAATAAATGCTCACATGCATACTTGCATTGAGCTGTCCAGGAAAATTTAGCTCAAGTCTGAAATTATAAAAAAAAATCTGAAATGGAAAAATTAAGTTACTGATTTGCTATGTATTTCTGAGGAAATATAAAACTGATTGCTTGCCCTGGTCCCTTTTCTAAGAGAAAATTATTTCAGAAAAGGTTAAGGGAAAATGTCGCAGCTGGGAATCAGGTATCTGAGCACAGAGTTTCAGCTAACACATGGTTCAGCTATTTGCACACTTTAAGGGGCAGAACAACTTTGTTCTGCCACATGCCAGCAAAACACAGCAGAACAAAAAAAAGCTTTTCTGATGTACCACAATGACAGGCCACCACAGCAAAGCAACGATTTCATAGTCTAGATTTCTCACAGGTCAGAAACACTGACTGTTCTCATCAAGATTCATGATTAAATGGGGAAGCAGAAGAACCAGGCCAGTCCTTTGTTTGCTGAAGCTCGGTGTCAGGGTGACATGACCACAGTTTCTCTCGATGAAGTCAGTACTGTCGCTTTATGCTTTGTAGTATTTATTTCTGTTCAGCTGAAGGAACCACTGATCCAAAGCCTTAAATCAGGCAGATCTGGAAGATCACCTTACCTGACAGCTTTCAAAATTATCAAGATACACCCAACTATTTTCCTAGGTTACAAGAATCGTTCCTCAGAGGACAGACTTAGAATAGGTGCCCTGTAAAGCACTGGTAGAGAAGCCATTCAGACTGTGGTCTCATTCCTATGGCAGAGTGCAGGGTATGTACCTGCTGGCAGTAATAAGTTAAATATTGAACTTTACAAATGCTGGTGGTGATTTACACATTTAAACCATTCTCACTTTTGTGCAAAGCAACTCTGTAAGCTGGAAGATAATTTTCCATCTCTCTTCAAAACTCTGCTAGGTCTAACACAGAGCTACTGTAACTACAAAGGACTCAGGGTTGGGTTGTTATTACCTGGGTGGGGGGAAAGGTTGATCTCTGCAACTCTTCTCACTTTCCCAGCCTGTGACTTCAGAAGTGTGACTGACACGTACTGAAAGCTGTCACTAGCAGGAAACTCTCCTTACTTAATGTTCATACTGATGAAGCCCGACAGCCACATCAGCTCATCCCCTGCAGCTTTTGTTCTTAATAGGAACTCTTACTACTTTTTTTAGGTTTTTTTGTAAAGTCTACCTTCAAGTATTACTGATTATATTCTAATACTTGACAACGTGTACTAAGCTTTTGCCTACACAGGATGACCTTTTACTGGAAGGCCACAAAAGGAAGAGGATGTTATTATGTAAGTAAGGTGACCACCAACACTTTCCAAACACTGCAATTGTGTATCGACACCAAGACAGTTCTGCCATTCTAACGCTTGATGTTCAAGATTATTTGGTGCATGTACTTCACATGCTCTTGTGTACCATTTTGCTCAGTACAGCCTGGTCTTCCTGCTCCTCAGATCTATGGCAAAACACTGCATATCCTTTCCCATTAATCCCTTGAACACTTTGCCCAAGAAATTTAACACTATCACACTCCTCAAAGTATCATCAATGCCGGCACAGAAGGTACAAATGCATTTCCCCATCTTTATTTCCTGGATTATTTAAAAAAGATACACACTTAATTGTGCCTCATAGCCCTTCTAGCACACCAATCCCCATCTTTCTGGCCTCTCCTTTTTCTACAGCAGAATGCTTCACTTGCCTGAAATACATGAAAGAGAAAAGTATGTGGCCACAGGATGATGTGTCTTGTCTAAACATAAGACAGCAAGGCTATCACAGCTGCCAGTTCCCAAGATACTGTTTCCATGGAGAATAATTTATATTAACATCTAAAATACAGGAGCATGAAAACCCAGAGCAGTGAAGCAAGAAAACCTACAGCTAAGAGAAGAATTAGCTCTATACTTAAGTGTGCTGTGGAATCTCTTACATGAAGGTGCTGTCTTACTCTAATGCCTGTTTGGAGAAGCCCTCAAGTTACTCAAGTCTTCCTCTGCTTTTTGAGGATTCACTTCACTGCCAGTGAATTCAAAGGGGTGGCAGTGCTAGTTCCAGAGATTTTCCAGCTTCAAAATTCTACTGCACTAGTTACCACAGCACCCCAGTCTATGTTTCAAGAGATGCAAGGGAAAAAGTCTGAAACTAAATTAAGTACATTAAGTAAATGATGTAAGTACATCTACTTTACAAAATACAATTTTTGACATTTTGTTATTTGCTGCTCTCCATCCAGAAATGGAGATGGTAGAGACCATTAACATCTTGAACTTTACAAATTCTTTATAGAGATTCTGGACAACTCATAGGTATACAGTCACATTTCACCACCCCAAGAAGCTTGCTTAGTGTATCTTCACCGAACATTTCCAGGTGTAACAGCTGAAGTCTCTGCTGATAACAATGAAACACATTACACATGGTGTAAAGGGCATGAAAAAACAACTCTTTTTTCCACACCAAATTGCATCAGGCCAATTCTTCTAGAAGGAACACAAGAAATACAGTCTACTAATACAGTCTATTTGTACTGCTCTGTCACCTGCCTTTTCTTCAATTTGCCATCCTGTTGCTTCTTTCTTTGGTGGGAAGAGCCCAGTGAAGAGCCTTTCTTTGGTGGGAAGGCCAGGCAACACAAATAAACTCAAGCCTGGCTCTCTTGGCTACAATCATAGAATCATAGAAAGGTTTGATTTGGAAGGGACCTTAAAAATCATTTAGTTCCAGTTCTCCTGCCATGAACACTTCCAGGGATGGGGCACCCACAGCTTCCCTTTCCAGGGCCTCAATGCCCTCAATGCATTCAGTCCTTTTCAAGCTGCGGTTCTGCAATTCACCAGTTACTTTTCATGGATTCTCACAAGAATTTGTCTCACAAGGTTCACACACATACTATGAAAGTATCCTTTCCAGCATCATAATCTATGTCTGCTATCACTGTTGTTTTCCTTAGGAGCAGCAGCTTTTCTTCTAAATCTTGTTTCCCTTTTTAAAGCATTTTCTCTGAACAGTGGTCACTACATATCTTCCATCATTACCTTTAGTTTATGCAGCTCAGAGTTTCACCAGTTCTGTGGTTTCCTTGACATGGAGTTCAGTTGAAGAGAAGAAAGACAAAAACAGCAGAAAGACACTTGCTGCACTTTGGGTGTAGATACATTTCCATGTACATCTAGGTGCATTCACACAGGTATGTTTGTGTTTATAGTTGAGCTGATTTCTCAGAACCCAGAGACACTAAGTGGGAACTTCACTGCAGAGCAGGCAAATGTCATCAACAAATGCCAATTCAAGTAAAAAAAAATATCTGATTACAGAAAAACGTGTTTTACACAAAAGTGAGGAAAGTGCTAAAAGCGAGGCTGAGTGAACTCCACATGAAGACCAAGAAGAAGCAGAGAGCAACGTGAGTCTGCAGTGGGTGTGCAGCACTTCAGTTAGGAGTTTAAACATGTCACTGGAAATTGAAATGCTCATTACCAACTAAGGACGATGGTAAATAATTTGTTACTTCAGTGTTAAGATTCTGGGGGTTTTTTCTGTTCTTTCAGTTCCTCTATCCCCTCTCACCTACTTCTATTTAGCCAACACTAACAGATGTCATCTTGTCATCTGCCACCATCACCCTTTTCTGATGAGGTTTTTGTTACTTCTAATCTTTATATTATAGCTAAGGTTTCTCGCATTAGGGAAGCTGGAGAGAAAGGTGTTAAATCACAAAGTCTTAGTTCAGACTACATAAAAGTAAACAGTAATTATGCAACATATGCTAATTTCTGAAAGAAAAAACCCTAACTAAAGAAAATCGTTACCGTGCTATAGGATGGGAGTTTTTATGTTTTTATCACTAAAATATGTGTATCATTTGAAGAACCAATTTGGTTTGTGGAAGGTGGAAACAGGTGATTTGACTGTTTTGTTTTTGCACTTTATCCCAGGACTTCAGTGCTCTCAGTCCCACATGACAGTGTCTGTCAGAATTATGTATGTCACTGACAAACAGTGAAGTACAGCAAATCACATATAAACAGGTGTGCAGGTGGAAAGAGGAATTAGGGAAACAACTCTGGGCTGCATATGGATGCATGATTAAAACCCTTACAAGATGCCTTTTTCAAATATTGATCCAATTATCAATGCATAAATGACCAAACAAGCGGCCTACTGGCTCAACATATAAAAATAATTCATTAAGACAATTATGCTTGAAGGGACAGGTTTATTGTATCTCCTACACCTTTTCATTTCTGAGCCGGTGACCAAAGCAATAATGAAAACCTTAATCCAGAAAACATTTACAGCAAAACACAATGTATTTGTGCTGTTAATTAAAATGCTATATGGTTCCCTTCCCTTCTTACATCTCCGGTGATTCTCTAACTTTGCAATGGTATTTTCCATACAGTAATGCTGAAAAAACTACACTAAACACAACATAATCCTAAATAAGAATTCATTTTTAATTACCTGGTTTAGAATACCTTGCAAACAAAAGACACTTTTCAGATTTACTGACAGGTACTGTATTTTTTGGCAACCCTGGAACAAACCAGAAGAAAAAGCAAAGAATTATTCTATAACCATGAGGGAAAGAAACATCCGTCTAAACGTAGAGGATTCATATGGTAAAACTAAAGAAAAAAATCCACACTTACAGCAGATTTTTTTTTAATTCTTAGTGCAAGAAACATAACCAAGTTAATCACAGAATCAGTACTAATTAAGAATATGGAAAATTCTCCTATACAGAGGTAGAGTCCAGTGCACAAGGCTAAAACGATATTCAATAGTCTAAACAAGACTGAGCCAGGTTTTACGGAATCCACTTTTTAAAGTATCAGACTGTATGTACATACATACAATAAATAGACTATACAATCTTTAAAGTAGTTTAATAAACTTCACAAAAATTATAGTAGATGCATTGATATCTTTACATAATCCAAAGTTCATATCTCTATCACCCAGAAATGGATAAAACCAATATTCCTGATATCAAGTTAAATGGAAAATAGTTTAGCAAAGTGTTAATAAATCAAAATATTTTACATATTTTAAGCCTAAATTTATGCTTATAAAGGATGAATTTCAAATGCTCTGAAAATGTTCCTTTTGATGCTATCTGTAAAGAGGTTTCAAATGCTGTAATTTGTTATAAACACTTGCCTTACATTCCATGTTCAAGGGAAAAATGGACTTGGATACTCACAGTTCTGATGCATTGGCACAACAACAAGTGATGAGAATTAGATTATTTTAAAGGCCCAAAGGACATCAGGAGAATTTACGGACAAAGCCTTCATGTCTCAAACTAAACAAATCACACTGGAAAGTGAACAGAAAACTGTTTGGTTTCACTACGTCAATCCTGTCAGTGCCTCGCCACCCGGAGGCCCCGGATCAGCATCTCTCTGGGAGTCAAGTGAGCATCTCTGGGCCCCCAGGTTTGCTACAAGCCCATAGGGCTTAACAAAACAAACATGGAATCTTTGTGGGTCACAACAGTAGTGCACAAATCAGGGATGTCTGCTGCCATTCCCTTCAGTGATAGTCGGGAGGACAGGATTTCAGGGAACTGAGAGCTTTCAGCTGTATCTTTCTAAACTGTGCAAAAAATAACTGGGGGGAAAAAAAATCACCCTGTGGTGTTATGAAGCAAATATGCTTATACTGACAAGTTATTTTGTATAAAAGGTTCTTACAATTGCCAAGGGGGCAACAGCCACAGTAAGAGGGAAATAATAATAACAGCAGAGGAGTTTACTAATCTGAGTTGGAAATTATATTCACAGTTCGGTTACTTTTAATTTCTATAAGCACCTACACTGAAAACATGAGGGTTTGTATTTTAGCTTCCAAATTAAATCTCCTTGTGACAGACACCTTGTTAAGATTTCCATTCTGCTCTTCTACAGGCCTTCTCATTGGAACAATTTTTTTTTATTATTTTCTATTTTATATAAACAGACTCACTTTGATTTAAAGTAAACATATAAAAATTGAGAATATTGCTTGCAACAATGGACCTGGAGGTGAAGGAATGAACTTGTCAGGCCATACAAAAAAAACCAACTCCCTCAAAATGAATGAATTCTGCTAAACTTCTAATGCTATGAAAATCTGCAAAAAGGATCACAAGATCTGTTGCAAATTTCAGAGATTTGGCCCAAGTCTTACCATCATCATCATCTCAAGACTTTAACAACTCTATCTCTATATTACGGAAAAATAAATGATTCCAAGAACTCAGGAAGGCACACGCACCCAAGTATACTATAAATAAAACACATCATGAAATTACGAAGATCTTCTGATCCCTGTACACACTTTTGGTTCAGCACTATGGTCAAGTTCTCTCTTTTGAAATACAATAAAAGGCATACAAGAAATGTAACATATGCATAATAATTAAGAAGAATAATGCTAATAAGACAGGTTACAGAGAAAAGTGCAGTGAAAAAACCCAACGCTATTTATTCAGGGGCTTGTGCTACTGTAAATACAGACTTTGTATTTCCTGCTGTGCAAGGGGAAGAATTTATCCTGGGAAGCAGCAATGAGGAATGCAAAAAAACAACAACAACAACAACAAAAAAGATATTAAGAGAAACCTTTAAGATGGAACTCTCCCAACGTCATTCCTCTAGTGCACAGTCATCTGACTACATGGTTTTTTTCATGCTGCCATTTCCCTTCATGAGTACAGAATAATAGAAAATGGCACAGTTCTTAAATATTTTTCTGCCTCTACTTCATTTTTTTTGTTTCTTCTTCCAAGCACCTGATTTTCTGTTTCCTCATAAAAAGTGTAAAGCTGTTAGTGGAAGTGAGAAAATAATTGTTGCCAATCTTCTATCGCGAACACCGATTTCTCCATTTCTCCTTCCATTAGGTATTTTACTCGTGTGCTACACAATGGGGAGGCACTGTAAAGGCAGCTTGACAGATTTAAAAATAAAAAAAATCAAAAGTCTTTTTTTCTTTATCCCCCCGCCCCCAGCCCGCTCTGAAAAAATTGGATGGATGAAACAGTACGTCCGTAGGAATATTCCAGTCTCCTCTGTTAGGAGATAATTGCAGGGGACCATCTAACCACAGTCAGATTGTCAGCACTGACCGACCGTTTCTTTGCAGCTTTCCTGAAGTCCTTGTATTTATCTTCACACAGGCGAGAAATGGCCTGCAAGAGAAAAGATGAAAAAAGCCTCAGTTGCATTGCCCATGGCTGTACGGGTAAAGCAAGACTAAATGCAGATTTCTACATACAGGTGGAATTACAAAAAGTCACTTCATTAAGCAAAACACATGAAGACATTCTCCTCAAATCCTAGTTTTCATTTCATTAGTCTTGGAAGGAAGACTTGCATTGCCCCACATGGCAGCTTCAGAACGACTCAGCCTATCCCAACCCTTTTCATTGCAGGTGAACCCTCACAAATCTCACTGAGGGAGCTGACAGTGCTTATCCATTTCTACAAGATAACTGATGGACCATACTTCACAGGTGAAAAATTGTGTAATACTTAATAAAACAACTATAGAAACTCTAAGTGTATTTAGAGAGTTTAAAAAAGAGGATGACTCCAATTTTTTATTTCCTAAGAAGTCTTGTAGTAATTACATTTTTCTCTACTAAAAATGATCTTGCAGAACACTCACCCTGCTTTGCCTCCTGAGCTGCTGTTAACTCACCTTTCAGAAGCAGATGATGATTTCTATGTGACCAGGCTACCTTATATAGTGCCAGAGGGAAATGTAACTCATATTCAGAATAATTTATTTCACTTTACAAATGCATAGTCATTTTTAAACCTTTTGAAGAGAGAGACAAACATTATTCAAGTGTTGACTCCTTTTGTGCTACACTGGAGCTAATGTTTGATGTTTCTTCTACTGTTTTTAGCAAAGTTTAAAAATAGTATTTATTATGGACCTCACATGCATGAATATACTGTTCCCTAAAATAGCTTGTCTATTAGAGTTCATATGGCTGGGACAGGCTGTGGTTGGCATCAGCAGAGATGCCAGCTCTGGCAATCAAACTGCAGAACTGCAGAGAAAGCTCACCGCAATGACTCAAGGTCAAATTAAAAAATATGACAAACTAAAGCAGCATTTTTTATTTACTCAGGAATGCTTTCAAGTTGTGCCTTAAGATAAGATGTTTAACAAAAAGTACTGTACAAACAAAACCAGTAGAACTGTTTGATTATTACACAAGGCATTACAAATAATTAAACAGCCTGACTCCATGGATCATCATTTTCTCTCTTGATCTTCACTTCTATAGCACAGCAAGTTACAGCAGTGAAGAGTCCTTTAATTTGAATAGTCCTGCAAAGACCAGAGGCAAGTACGGTAGAAGCACACAACTCATACATCTGAGAGTAAGTTCACCTAATGCTCTGGTCAAGCCAGCCACAAAACATCATTAAATTAGAAAACAAAACAAAACAACCCAAACCCCAAAACAACACAAAACCTACCACCACCAACAGACCAGCTGCTACTCTTCAATTGAAAACTGCATTTCCTTTTGTTAAGACTACTCTTGAACACAGTTTTCCTTCATGGTGCACATGAAGAGAACAACAAAATAACACAAGTGTTCATATTGCTTTTTAGACCATAACTTTATCACTTATAACTGCTTAATAAAATTTTATTTAATTTAACCAGGAACTTGATGGACCAAGAGAGTTTAGGCAATTCAATCTGATTTAAAATTCAACAGGTTAAAAATGTTTATCCATGAAATAATGTGCCAAGGCACAGCATGACAAAGTGGTGTACTGAGGTGGAGCTCAGCTTATTTTGGCTGCCAAATCCACTATCACCTTAGGCATCAAACAGTCAGAGAAGGTAATCACTTCAAAATTGCCTGTGTGACACAGGAAAATTTCTGTTCTGGCTCTTGGTCAGACAAAATGAAACGCTGCTTGGAAGTGGCACTTAATATTTGGCATCTCTAGGCTATGCTGAAGAATCATATGGATAAGAAACACACTGCCATTTAAAGCAGTTCTGTATCTAAAGATGCCTCTTCATTTGCAAGTAAGTTACAAAATCGACATTTGGAGCCTACTTGGCAAGGTAATTAGTCAACTTTAGCATAACATATGGGGAAACAAGACAAAGGCAGAAAATTGTAAATATTTATTATTGTCCTTCAGTTAAAATAAATCAAAATAGCTATAAACACCTTTCTATCATCTGATAATTCTGTTGCTTTTATTGCTACAAAAAGAAACCAATTTTTGACAGTTGCAAGGGATCATTTCTCACGTCAAATCAAAACATTCCTAAAAACCAGCAACACTAATCCATAATGTGAAATTTATTTGGACTTAGCTGTAATGGATGCAATCAGCTAGAATGCATACACATATATATTCTTCCATTATATCCATGCATACAGAACTAAAGTCAGTTCCTCTGCTGAGTTATATGAATCCTCTAGGGATTTCATCACTGGAGGAGGGGACAAGTAAGGAGAAAGGAGGTTGGGGAATGGCAGCAGCAGCAGTAGTAGTAGTAGTAGTAGTAGTAGAAGTAGTAGTACAAATTTTGGCTGCAGGAATGTTTGTGCAGGGCAGGAAAGCAGCAGGGCTGGCTATGGGCTCACTACCAGGAATGCACAAAGGTACACAACTGTGAGTGCTGCACACCCTTCAAAAATTGACAAACCAGAGGAAACTTAGCAGGGACAAACAGCATGAAGTCTGGAAGAGATGTCTATGAGGAAAATGTAATGTGATGATGGTGGTTCTCCTTAATTTACGAAGCATGAAAAAAAGCACAATTGCTTACTCCTAAAACCAAAAAAGGTGAGTTTTGCTGTTTTGCTCTCCCTTTTCTTCCTGGCTTTAAGGGTTCTGAACATACTAAACACACAGAACTGCAATCAAGTCATTGCAACACTGGGAAGCTGAAGAGACATAAAGACACATCTCCACTTGTAACTTGCATATTTTTCTCCTCTTTTTTGCCTCTTTGATCTATGGGACTGTATCTCTTTAGGGTCAAGAAAACAGCACATATTTCAAAGGGTTTGAACTGTGTGCTCAAGTACCATCCTAACAATAAAGATCTCAGACAACAGACAGTCAGTTACATCGGGAGAGCACTAATGAATGCTCTTAAAAAATCTGACCTTGAAACAAGCGCAGTGCTAAGATCACAAGCAGCAATAGGACAGACACGTTTTGTGTACTTAACCCCAAGAGGAGAATCTGACTCATATTTAGCTCAGTAGATGGGAAAATAACCAGGTGCAAGAATAGGAAATTATGAAATAGTGATTAAGGCTGGACACCCAACAACCTTCTTGGCAGAAAAAATTCTCCCATATTAGAAAACAGTTCTCAGGAAAAGCAAAGGAAGCCTTGACATTTGACATAATTAAAAGGAAGAACAAAACACACTATAACATATGCTGGTTGGAACAAACACCATTGGCAGGTGGACAGACTGGATGATCTAATGAAAGCTTATTTGCCATTTTTAACTTGCCTGATTCCATAGAACAGGAGAAAAAACCAAGAGGGGTCATAAAAATGGTTTCTTGCTACTAGGTGGACTGGTATAACAAATCCAGGACACTTTAGTCCACAGACAATCAAAAGGTACCAAAAAAATTACTTTCATTTCATTATTTAAAAGACAAAGCTGCTTCTGAAGTGTCAGTTGTGAGAACATGAAGAGGAAACATCCACCGCAGATGCTTAAGAAAGCGATGTAATTTTTAACAAGTACTGCAATCTCTCATAACACCTCTAAGCTGATGGATCTTGTCCAGCACCTCTTCTTGCTGAGGTACATTTCTTACTAGCCTTGTCCTCGGTCTTTTTGGGGTGGGTTTTTTTCATCATCATGGGTATGTCAACCTCATGATGTTTGCAGAAATCGCAATGGAGACTCTGCCATGTCAGAGCTAATGCTCCTGCTTTAGATATAAAAAAATAGCTTTAAAATGCAAAAGTAGCAGAAATGTCTTATAATGCAGCCATTTCTCTAAGCAACACCTTTTGTGATCTCAAAAGCCAGTAAGTTGCTTTAATCTTAGGACTGAGCAAGGTCTTTTTAGTTTATCACACAAGGTAAACCCTTTCACTGCACGAATACATTTGCTGTGAGGTTGGTGTCTTTCATCACAGACTGCAGCTTTTCTCTCAGTATCAAAAATATCACAGCCTGTGTGGTACTACATCTACTCCACTTGACAATCTAGGCAACTGTTTTAAAAACAGAGAACTCTGGTCTGAACAGCACACGAGAGACTAGAGAAGTGCTGCAAATGCATTTTGATAACTCTTGGCAAGCTAAATGCTTAACTGTGCTCAGGGAACTGGGCTATAAATTATGCTGTCAAGTAGTTTCAAGGGCACACTAATGACAACCACGTACTGCCAGGGAACAAGGCAGTGCCCTTCCTTCTGGCCACAGAATATAGAGGCAAGGAGGTGGCAGACCAAGCTGGTTTCAGAGCAGACACTTCCTCTACCCTGAAGACATCCTCTGGCTAGCAGGGTTATTTACAGCCAACTTCTGCTGGCAGCTCAAAGCATGCCCAATGGGGAAATTTTTAATAATACAGATTTATTGAAAAAGTATTCCATTAGTTCTTTTTAAATATGTCTTTTCTTTAGCTAGTACAGAAGAATTACCAGTATTCTCTGGGTATTTATAGTAATTTCCTATTTTCCTTTTCTTCTAAGGTTTTAGGAGCTATCAATGTTACCTTATTTGTAACCTGCTGTTATACACTGTGTGTGATATAGACCGACAGTTTTAAGAAACCGTGGGCTAAATCAAAAAGCAATTCACTTAATTTTGATATATGTAATAGCACTTACTATCAAGACTCTCATAACTCAGTAAAGCACCTCATTTCAAGTAAGATTAAAATCCAAATGATTTTTTTTAATATCCTCTTTAACAGAAACAAAATCTGATGCAAAATCAGATCGTACTCTATACAGAGAATGGCATTCTTATTGGAGCTATCTGTGAAATTTAGAAAGAATATTTAGAAAGAATTGGAAATACAACGTAAGTGGAATTTGCTTTGATTCTTTCTCCACCACTTTCAGTTCCCATTAGTGTCACAAACACGTCAATTAACCATCCCACACACCGTTTCCCCCCACAGAAACGTGCACAGAGCTGCCTGCCTGTTCTACAGGAGCACTAGGAATTTCAGAACCTGCAAAGCTCAGTCTAACCCATAGGCAAACAACCTCCAGTGCAAAGATGTTATGTACTTAAAAATGTGTGCTGTTAAAAGGAGCCAGCATCTAAGGAAATTTTTTTAAATTAGTAACAAAATGCACACCCAGTGCAATAATGCCTGTATTTGAAAAACATATCAGAAAAATCAGGTAAAATATATTGCAGACTTCAAAAGGGCCCACAGTTAATTGGGGCCACAGTTAATAAAGGGCCACAGATAATTCAAATTCCTCCCGTGGCTGTGGTATTCCCAGTGCCCAGCATTTCACAGGTCCAGACCATCCAACAGTGCTTCTGGCATATGGTATATCCATGTCTTATAAGCACTCATTACTTACTGAAAGCATGTGCTCATTTCTGTTCTCCCTTTACTGAGAAAAACACCATGGGAGATAACAGACTTGTATCCATGTGAAGTTGAGCACTTGCAGATAAGAAGAACATGGAATAGCTATTTTCAGCAATACTTGTTAATATTCTGTCATTTAAGGTGGATAATCAGTTTTAAGAAACCAAATGAACAAACAACACTAGACTGTGAATAGAGTCATTGTAAAACTTGTGGGTACTTTCACAAGGCCAATACAGACAACTGCAACTGAAAAAGAAATGTAAAGCAAGGTAAGGTACGAAGCAAACTGGGTCAAAAAACTATTTCTACAGCCATGAATACTCAAAGCACAAACAAAACCATTATGAAAACCAGGTTCATGATATTCTAATATCTCATGGGGATATCAGGGAAGAGATGGGAGCAGGGAGAAACAATGCAGAAATTCTAAATTCGCCAATATATTTAACACTGAGCAATCTAAAAAGAGTCTTACCTCAAGTTTATACGCCCTGTCCCTGCTGAGGGGCTCCAAGGGAAAACTCAGGTTATTTGCTTCTGCCAGGGAACGCAAATCAAAATAATACTTGGCATAAACACTGGAGGGAACATTAATATTGAACTGCAACAGCTCAAGAAACTGGCGTTCTAGCTCATTCCTGTAGGAAGAAGATAAACACGGAAACATACTTCAGACTGTGCATTCCGAATGTAATTTTACTTTAACTTGCAAATGGTATAAACCAAGATTTTTTTTTTTATCCTTGCCAGATGCAATTATCCCAGCCTAAGGTTTGACCTTCTCTACCAAGTTCTATCAGTGTACTCACACCAGTGAGGAAAATGAGAGATGCTGCACCTTGCAGCTGCTACCGCAATGCCAATCAAATCCAGACACAAAGTTTTGCTAATGGAAGGGCACCTTTATCAGTTTAGCTAACACAGTTTTGGAAAGAAAACCTAGCAGGGAAAAAAATTTCTTGTAGTTTCTGCTTTACCTCCACTAGGTGGGTCTGCACACACAGCTATGCCACAACACACACACACCCCTGCCCTAAATTTGTCAGGCATCTCTCATAAATGCTGCAAATTACTCTAACATATAAATTACTGGAGAACTTATTTACTCCCTGCAGCTCTTCATAATCAATCATTTAGAATTAGTCATGGGAAACCTGAATTTGTCATCATAATCTCTTATCTTTATGAAACAGAATAAAGCAATTTTTCCCTTAGACATGCAACCAAAATTCACGGTGGTGATCCCTTGTTTTCCAGCACCTAAACCAAACATGTTTGTCAAAATACCTGATAGGAACAGAGGTCCTGTTCGAGCTCCCACCCTGTAAAACCTTGGTATACAAATACATTATTACCTACACCAATACATTAAAAAGTAAACTGAGAAATAAGCCAACTAACAAAATTAAGGACTGGAAATTTTCATAAATTGCACAGTAACTGGATATCCAACTTAATACTTATGTGGGGACATATGATATGTTCAAAACATGATTTCAAACTATGAGAAATAAAAAAAATAAATGGGTGGTAAAAGCTGTCAATGTTTGCTGAAGAGCCCAGTGACTGCACTGCTCTGCTACCAGTGGGCATTGACTGACAATTATTTTGTCTTTAAGTTACATTTTGACTGCTGTGTAAGTGTGCAAGGAATATGAAATAGAAGCTGTACAGCTGGCAACAGAAGAGGAAGAATCTGAAGATAAAAAGTACTGGTACAGTAGTTTTTCAATACTGAATTATTTTTCTCCTTCTCACTCTTTACCCTTATATAATTCTTACATCATAATCATCGTCCTTCCTTATCCTCACTCTCTCTGTGCCAAAATTCTATGTTTACATAATGAGAAATATTAATTAATACTAAAAGACTAACTAAAAGCTGGATATGGACTCTTTGGCATGAATTCACATTGTTGAAGATTCCAACTTTTAAAAAACCCAAATAAAAAACCGACATCTTAAGATGTCTATCATTAGAAACAGAATATTACCTTTACATGTCCTTTATACTGCCAAGATTATACGTTCTGCAAGCTAAGCCTAAAGTTCTGTGTTAATTGATAATATAAAGCCTGTTTTAATAGCAGAAGACATTGGCTGTACCCCTTTTGAAGAGCACCCTCAAAAATCTCAAATACATAGCCTCAGATTCTTACTATCTCCTACCTCCAAGATCTGAAAGCTGGATCAGCACATTAGCTACAGATCAGAAATAACAAAAACATACAAGTATTTATTACTGAACTTGAATAATTTAACTAACCACCATACCCTTCTTACCCCATACACCTCCCTCAGACTGCTTTAGCATGTGCTTTCCTGGGCCACTCCTCAGAAATTCAATGTCATGCACATACATGACTATAGGTACCCACTGCACTTCAGTCCTCCCAAGTTCTCTGCTTGCTTTTAGGCACAGTTCACTGCACTGATGCTGACTTATAAAACCCTGAGAGGTCTGCTTGATGTTTTGCAAGAGACACTTATGCTGAATGACTCACACCAATTGAAGATTTTAACCTAGAGCTCTTCTTCTGCCTTACTAATACAATGAAAGGCCCTGTCTTGCTTAGAGCCAGACACTTCAAAATCATCATACTGTACTGTCCCAACTACCTGAAAAATAAGAAAAAAAAAAACCCACCACATTGCAGATAGGAGGAAAACAAAATTTGGAAAAAATGACAGCAGGAATATAAGCATCAGAATCTTTGCTGGGGGATTCACAGGGAGCCCTAAACACAAAGCCCATGAACTAGATCACCAAGTACACATAGAGAGCTCAGGCTCCCCAAAGGCTTCTGGGTTTGCACCTTGTGACAACTCTAAAATCTTTTAAGGACAGGGTATGAAGCTAAAAACCTCGAGGTACCCAAAGACTCATCACAGTTTGGCTTAGGGAATGTGCAGTGCAGAAAGGGGCCAATGTTAGCATGGGTCTGCCATGTGAGTGTTGGTGTTATATAGCTCAAGTGCAACTTCTAACAGTAGCACCTTCACACGTGTTTGTCAGAAACAATAACCTCTTTTTTTTGTTTGTTTCCTTTCACACGACCTTCAAGAAAAGCCCTGAGAATCAGCAATTTCAAACCTCACATTTATAACCATTCCTGATTAATACTGTCATATAGCACAGTCAAACCTGTGACTCTGCTTCAAGGTGTTCAGTGTTTGAGCTCATGTCCGAGCTTCAGGAATACTTGAAAAGCACCCAGATTTGCCTTGGAGAAGTGAATAGAGGGAGACCCTTACTGCTACTGAATACTCAAAAAGCATGAGAAAAGGATCAAGGGAGAAAGTAACTCTGCAAAATCACTTAGATTCCACTCAAACAGTTAAGGAAGCATTAGCAAATTATTTTGCATGGAATAATATCGCACACAGAAATGTGAAGGGCCTGATTTTGGTTCTTGTCCATCTTAGCTCCCTCTTTTATTTTGGAAACCTCATTCTGCCTGGATTTTTAACATATTGAAAACCAATTCAGCAGGATACCAGGGGAAAAACCTCAAAACCCAAAAGCATCAATTTTGAGTAATGGCAATAAATAACTGGGTGATCATCTGAAGGTCATTAAGATAATTTCCTTTCCTGCCTTACATGTCCGTCTACGTCCGTATGCAGAATTAGAATGACAGTAAATGATGCTGAAGTGAATACATGCAGGCTCACTGGATGTGGGGATTTTTGTCAGACTATACATTTAAATATTCTGTAGATCTGTTTTCATTACTGTGCATGAATATCCAGTGGTAAAATACACTTCAACCAGAAAACAAAAATAATTCATGTCTTCTATGTAAGCAGCTGTCAAGCAGGCCTCATGCCATCTATCAGCATTCACCATGTATAGACACAACACAAATATACAAACTTCACATAATTTATGAAGGAACTTCCCGTCACCCTCACAGACATGGATCTTGGCATTCATTGACAAAGATAAACAAACTGGACTCACATGTCTTCCACTGTGATATCCTTCAGGATCTGGCAGTAATCCACATTCCACACTGCCTGGTCGTCCCAAACTTTAGATGCCAGTAGAATTGCCCCCAGTACTATTCGCTTCCAGTTTGCTGGACAAATATCTATCTCTGCATAAGTTAAAAGTCTTTCAAGATATACCTGGGGAAACACATCAAAAGCAAGACTTGATCTATTTTGCTGTTAAGTAGATATGAAAAACAAAACTATTCCCATTCCAGTAATTCTAAGACAGTAATCTACTTTCAAGATTCTCTTATTACAGAAGTTGTAGTTTTGAATACACATGTTAATGCCAGGCTCAAAATTGGATGTGATAAATCCACTTTAGTTGGTTTTTGCCTTCTGATCCTATTACCCATTTCAAGAGGCCAGACACCAAACTCCTAAATGCATCATTTCGTCTTTAGCTGTGACTTCCCCTTGCCTGCCATCCTAAAGCTGAAGAAAACTTTAACATTATCTTATAATGCCGTAAAACAAAATATCAGAAATCGTTCAAAAATTTATTTTCCTTCTTAAGGAAAGCAAATTGTTATTTAAGCACAGAATTCCAAATTATGTGTCAGGCCCATTACTAAAGATGGAAGTTTGACATTTTACTCAGAAGATCATTCTGAAAAGACTTTGATGTACAAAATCTGGTATTGCGAGACGTCAGAAACACAAAGCTCAGTAAGAAGGTGGCACATGGATCTCCCTGACGTCTGCACTACCTGGGGGTTCTGTGTAAAAGGTTGTCTTTTGCTTTCCAGGCAGCCTGTGCAAACAAGCCCCTCACACTCTATATTGCACAAAGCAACTTGTCAACTTTGCAAGCAAAACTGCTCCTCGGATTATGAAAATACAGCATTCCCTGGAGTCATCCCTGGGAAGCAAAAAACTCCTTTAAAGCAATACACTAATGCAGGGAGCTTCATAAGCAGAGAGCATATGGAAGCTGTAATATTATGCCACTCAAATTAGCAGATGAACTTAATTTGCTTCACATCAGTGCAGAATTTGACTCTCTACTGTTTATGCAAGCCTTTTAAACCTCAAATTTTCACATCTAGTTTTAGTAGATTTTGAATGAATACTCCACATTTATAGATATATAAAGCATACAGAAATCAGAAAATTTATCTTTTCTTATGTGCAGCTCTAGCTTAGAAAGAGAGACAAAAGAAAGGAAGAGAGAGAAAAGAAAAACAACTAAGGATTTTGTTGGGGCTGAAATTCAAAGGCACTTACAGAAGAAAACATAAACAGGTAAGAATTATATTGCAAGGAAAGACACAGAATCATAGAATAGTTTGGCTTGGAAGGACCTTTAAAAGCCATCTAGTTTCAACCCTCCTGTCACGGGCAGGAATGCCTTTCACTAGACCAGGCTGCTCAGAGTCCCATCCAACCTGGCCTTGAACACTTCCAGGGATGGGGCATCCACTTCTCTGGGCAACCTGTTCCAGTGCCTCACCACCTTCACAGTAAAGAATTTCTTCCTAACATGTAATCTAACCTCTTTCATGTTAAAGCCATTTATAGCCCTTGTCCTACCACTAAAAACTCTTGTAAGAAGTTCCTCTCCAGCTTTCCTGTAAGCCTTCTTTAAGTACTGGAAGGCTGCTGCCAGGTATCCCCTGAGCCTTCTCTTCTTCAGGCTGAACAGCCCCAACTCTCTCAGCCTGTCACAGGAGAGGTGCTCCAGCCCTCTGATCAGCTTCATCACCCTCCTCTGGAATTGCTCCCGCTGATCCATGCCCTTCTTATGTTGGAGACCACAAAACTTCCCAAAACTGTACATGGCACTCAGGTGGGGCCTCAGGTGAGCGGAGGTACAGAATCCCATCCCTCACCTGCTGCCCCACAGTGCTTTGGATGCAGCCCAGGACACATCTGGCTTTCTGGGCTGTGAGAGCACGCTGCCAGGCCATGTCCAGCTCCCCCCCAAAACCAACACCCCCAGTTCTTCTCAGCAGGGCTGCTCTCAAGCCATCCTCTGTCCAGCCTGTATTTTGTGCTTGGGATTGCCCTGACCCACGTGCAGGACCTTTCAGTTGGCCTTGATGAACTTCCTGAGTATTGCACAGGCCAGCCTCTCAAGCCTGTCAAGGTCCACCTGCATGGTAGATGAAATTACACCTCAGTAAAAAGGCAGCATAAACTTGCCACTATTTCCCCACTAGCACATACTTGAGAAATCAGAATTAAAATTAAATAGGAGCATGATAAGACACTATTCCTACACCACCTTCACTACCATATTGATGCATCTTCCAGTAGCATATTGAGGGTTGTGAATAATCACTCTTGCTTCCTTGGTGATAACTTGGGCTTGACTCCAGCTACGCTGTTTGCTGGAACAAGGCTCTTTATCATCCTTCTATAAAACTGAGGATGATAAACAGCTCTCCATGAGAAAGGCACTTAGTGTAGCTTTCAACGCCTTTCTTGAACATGCCTTAAATGAGCATTTTATTTTGTTCACTTCCTGCGGCCTCCTTATCTCAGTCTTGGGTTTTATGTATATGTGTTCAAGTAAGAGAAGTCAGACAAAGAACAAGACTTCTCGCAGCAAACACTTATGAAAGTTTAACAAGGTCCTCAGGCAGTGTGAGAACTCACTGTAATCTAGGATTTGTGACAACATCAGTGTATCTTTGGGAGACATTAGCGTAGGTCTTCAACCTTTTAATCAAGCTCACTCAGCTACACACGCAGCCTTTCTTCTAGCTCTCCCTATTCTTCTCTCCCAGAGAGAACTCACTGATTACACATAAGGAAATTAAGGCAGAGGAAAGGCTGGTACATACTTGAGCTCTTGCCCTGCTGATGTAGAGCAACCTCAAACCAGCAGCACACACAGAGGACAGGTAGAGTCTGCCATGCACTCACTACTGCAGGAGGTGCTTCTGGCTGATGCAAAGATGTGCTGAATCAGGAGAGACTTTTGGAGAAGGGCCAGGTGGCTCTCAGACCATTTGAAGAGGAAGGCTGGTGGGGTGGTTAATCACTATGCTACTCATCCCAAACAAACTCATGGCTGGTGGGAGAATACCACCTGCTTCTGCTGGCAAAAGCCAGTGAGTCTTCCCACACACACAGGCAGCCATGCTCCACCTCATTTAAAAAGAAATCACTGAAAATGTTTGCCCTGTAATGGTAAATGTGAGATACAGAAATACCATTTGTATGCAATTATGTCTACACATCGAACAGTGTCTTAAACACAAGGGTCATTTTCTTAAATATGGGTTTTGTATCAGACTGGAATTTTGACTGTACTACGTGGTTCAGTGTATTTGTCTCTTGTAATGAATTCCACTGGCCTAATTTTCAAAAGGAAAACACTTTCTATGTCTTCTTGAGAACTAGCTGCTATGAAGTCATATAATAAACCTGAATTTTAAAAGGTCACAAGTAGAAAAGAATATTACAACTTGCATCCCAGAATGCTGGAATAAATTGGCTTTTACATCAAAAGACAAAAATGCAGAAGAAACAATGTGAGAAACGCTATTTTTCTTTTTTTTTTTTTTTAAACATAAGGCTAAGAACCATCTCTCTTCTTGATTATTTTGGCAGGTGTTCTTTTACAGAACTAGAACTAAAGAGCTTTTAGTGTCCAGAGGTTAAAATATTATTGGCCTCCACCAACTTTTAACAGCTGTATCGACGCTCAAGAATGGAACTAAAGCTTAAAACAAATTGAAGCTGTTACACCATTGTTACTTTTTTGCCATTTTCTTCATCCTTTGCAGTGCCTTAAAGTAAGCTTTTGTGGCAAAACTTCCCAGTACTTCTCTATTAAACATTCAAAAGCTGAATTCCCAAAAGACTCAGATTTATTCTGCCTTAATTTAACAACTAGTTCTGCTCAACTGCTTTCATTGCATCCAAGAGCCATCTTCATCAGATTTATCATTGCCCACTTAGTTCTATGACTGTATGTACAGTATTTTTTTTTACAGAATGATAACAAGACTACTTATGCAGATTAAAGTTACTGATGTGACATGAGCAAAAACTTTCAGTGGTTTCAGTCATTATCCTTCTGAATTCAGTCACACATCCTTCTGAATTCTTTCCATCTCACTAAGAACAAATACAATACAGTGTTACTAACAACAACACTACAATATTCAAAATTCATTTGTACCATAATTCAAATCCTAGCTGAAATGAAAATACAATTCTGATTGGGAAAATGCCAATGGCCATTGGTCTGTCAATACATTTTTATTTACAAACTCAGTACCTCAGGGTCTGGTACCTCCACTGTTAGTCTACACTCTGCATTTGGGAATGAACCACATGATTTTACATGACTCTCAGTCTAACAAGCTCTGATGGGCAACAGTTGCACATCACTGAAGACATTTTAACAACTAAGTACACATCAGAAGACACACTGCACAAAGATCTCAGAAGAGCAATATTGCATTATTATTTTCCATCTCTTCCCACAGACCAACACCAAGATTTCACAATGACTGACCTTTATACTTGGACTATCAGCAAACTGTTATTTAATCATAAGTGAAACCATTTTGGTGATTTGCCTCTGTTAAAAATTCATTTATCTGAATGAAAGAGAATTTATTTCTACTAATTAAATGAAATTACCACTCCATGGGTATAGATAATCCCAAATTGGCTGGAAGTTAAGTGAACTCTGGAGAGGTTTATTAGCTTAGATGTAGCACCCCAGGAATGTAGCTCAATGGCATTCAAAGCCATTTCAGGTCCAGCAGAAGTACAGAACTGATTTGTTTCAGCAGCACATATCTTCAGCTCTTAAATCTGCCCGACCTGAAACAACTCCATGCTGACCTAGTTCGGATGCCTCTGATCCTGACTCCCAGGACCTGGACTTGCAGTGGCATGGTGGAGAATAGCATTAGGCCATCCATTATAACCACCAGTCCTGGGGGGCTTTTTTTTTACCCAAACACAGAACTGAAACATGGCACAAACTATAAGGATCAGCAACAGCAACCAAGGTCCAGCAGTGCTGCTCCAGCAGGGCCACTGCTGAGCTTGAACGAATCCCCAGGGTGGTTATTTGCGGATGGGTGAACCCATCCTGGACTTCCCAGGTGTTTAACAGTAACTAACCACAGTATCCAGTGTTGTTCCCAGTTATCTAAGATGTCAGGCTCCCCGTGATCCTGGATAGTAGAGTGAGTGTTGGTTATACAACATCCCAACCAACAGAACATAAATCGTTTGAAGAAACTGAAAACTAAAGATAGCACTGAAGAGTTCAGTTTTAATTAGTGTGAAACAGCATCTCATGTTTCCCATCTCAGAGGATATTATAGCAGACTCTGGACGTTATATAATATATTCAAGTAGGGAAAAAAATTAAAATACTGGAGAAGGTTTCTCTCTCTTTTTTCCCCTCTTCAGGAGAATATATAGCAAATATGAAAGTGTCAAATAGTTTCATTTCAATATTTCACAATCACAAAAACAACTCATATTTTCTTAAAAACTGTGGGGTTCTTATAGAAGTTTTGCTTCTTTTTGTTACTTCATCTTGAATCTGTTCAACATTAACTTCCAATACTCCACTGATACCTCTTATCGCATTGGAATGGTAGCCTAGGCACTAAAAATACAATCGTTCTTTTTTTAGGCTTCCCTAAAACAATGGAGAAGGTTTTCTGCGGAGGTTATGAAATTTCCATCCTCAGAGAAACTCAGAACCCAACTAGACAGGCCCTGATCAGCCTGATTGTGCTTTGAGAAAAGGCCAAACCAGACATGACCCCTAGAAGTCCCTTCCAACCGAAATTATTATGCAATTACATTTGTATGCAGTACTAGAATTTCCTGGGGTGCCACAAGAAGAGGTCAGGAGTTGTGTGTTGCCCCCAAGGAAGCTGACTGGGAGTCTCAGCACATTCAAGCGAAGGGCAATCACTGAGGAATGTCACTGACATTACTAGAATAATTCTGAATTTTGAGGCAGCAGCAAGAGCAAAGCATTATCTTCTCCCATGTGGTTTTTATATGGCTTTATGTCAAATTCTATCTCTATTTTACCAATAAAACTCTAGCGGCTTAAATTATTTCTCACTTGATTTACACTGACAGAAAGGAGACAATGGCTTTGCTATCTTAATTACTATAATTGAGAATCTACAAATTAGCCTGTATTTGCAAACACCTCATTCCCTCCCTCACCAGGTAACCCATACTGTAAATTGCAGCAGCACAGAGTAACTAACAAAGATATTTCCATCCCAATGTATTATTAAGAAATACAGAGTCATCTCTCTTTACTGAGAGAAAACTTCAGTGTGTCACAAAGCCTTGAAATTAAAATGATATCTTTATGGAAAAGATTATAATTGGCAGTGGGTCTCACACAGTCAAATCACGGCTCTAATCCAACCACTAAGCTGCCATATGCTCTGTTCTAAGCAATCAGCCAGTTCCCTACCACGACTCTCCAGAAATAACTGTGGTTTGCAATTGCCCAGCTGGGCATTTAAAATGTTCTACAAAGGTCTGGTGCCACCCATTTGTTGGAAAAGGACATCACATCATTGTGGTCCTTGCAAATTCATCCCATTTTTATTTGTGAGACCAAATGGTGAAAAGAAGCAACAAAAGCAGTCACAGAACTACAAAAAAAGGTGAGCAACTGCAAAGTACCATTACAGATAATTTATAGGAAGCACTAATGGAACTGAGAGAAAAGTCACACATCTCCAGGTTTTCCCCCTAATTTACTCATTTTAAGACAAATACCTATAATCCATGTAAAATGCACTCGAACTGTTAGGCAACATTGACTTTCCAATCTAAAACTGGGATCAGTATTCGTTCTTTGCCCACACAGAAGCCCAACAGGCATCAGCAAACAGACACCCACTCTTCAAATGTCCTCCTCTCCTGCACTTAAAAAGAATTCCCTCTCAATCCCCACCTGAAATGTTCTCTTTTCATTAAGTGCATATCCCAGCAACTCTAAGGCAAGAATTGACTAAAGAGATGTGTAAGTATTAACTGATAATCATTCATGTGTTGTACTGTAGTGAAAATATAAGAACAGCCCTAAAACCAGACACCAAAATCTGATCCCTTGTCCCACCAGAGCCCAGATGCCAGGTTCCTCCTGGCCTCCTCCAGAGTGTACCCCAAGCCATGTCCAGCTGCCAAGGGGCTCAGGATCCACAGCACAGGTCAAGGGACCTTCCTCTACACCTTGGAGACCTTCTTCTGATGTGGCCAAGTGCTGGGCTTTGGCCACCTCCCCAGGAATGTTTGAGGACCAGGACAAAGGTGGACACCAACAGTGCTGGATACACACAACCCTCCTCAGGGGTTCCCTACACAAGACAGAGCCCGGCTTCAATGCCTGGCCTTGCTCACACCCAGCCACGCTCAGGCTGCCTCACGGTCACACCAGGCAACAAGCACTGCTTCGGATTGTACTCCTAAGTCTTCAGGGAAACCTGCATCTTCCACCAGCTGCACAAAGGTTGGTAGTTACACTGGGCCAGCTGAAAAGGACCTCTGAAGACCAGGTGTCTCTATGGACTCGGGACACCTTTTGCGTTTTCCTTTCCTTTTAAACAAGTATCAGATTTTTTTATACATCAACTGAAATAAACTTTTCACATAAGGTATTTCACCAGCACTCCAAGGTATCCTAGTGAAAGGAAATAAATAAAAAACTTTCTCTATTCTTCCAAACATACAGAAAACAAAATTCTCCTCAAATACAGTAATTTTCACAACACAGCTTAGCAGCCTCTGTACCTAGTTGCTGAAAATGTGACCAAAGAATAAAAGAAAGAACTCAGGAACATCTGGCTGGATTAATTAAATCCCTGTTTTTCATAAGGAGAATTTATTCTTACATACTTCAAATTTCAAATTCCCCAATATCCAATCCCCTCAGTCACATTATGAACTTTGTAAGGTATTTCAAAAGCATGCCCCTCGGAACTTCTCAGAATAATTCAGCTCATGTACTATATGCATTTCCATATCACTGTATCTGATCTGCCTACAGCATACAGACCCAGCATATTTGCAAATGCAAAATGTGTCCCCTCTGAAACTACTATGGACACAGAAGGATATTAAAAGAGCCTTAAATTCAGCCTATTTGCAAAATCTCAGAAAGTCATGCCAAGGCAAAGCAGAAAACTTGGACCATTCTGCTCTTCAGGTCTAATTCATAGGATTGCTTTCACAGAACAAAAGAACAAAGCTTAAATATTTAATTCTCCTGACATGCAAACACTGTATTGTTTTCCTGTTCGTATGGGTAACACTCCTGGTCATATTCTTATTTGCCATCCAATTAGTAGCTTAACACAAGTACAACTTCCCACCTCTGCATTGGAGGAGATGCTGAAGAGGAGACAGGCATTTCTCAGCTTTAGTAAAGGTGGGAATACTCAGGGGCAAGAGTGACTTTTCTCAGTAAATCAGGTCACAGAACGGAGTTATGCTGTTCACTGGGATTAGAACCACTATTTGCAAGCTTTAAATTGGCAAAATAATTCTTAAAACTAATTTTATTTTTATGGTATTATTTTATAAATAAATAATGTGAATTAACATTTAATTGTTTCAACCTGAGATTTTAATTTTCTACCTATCAGTATGGGAAATCTCTAGGCAGCTCTGGAGGCTGTGTTAAAATTAAATTTTTTGTTTAATTATAAATTGGTTTTGCTGTAATAGAGGAGGCTTTAATTGAAATATTTTAATTAAGTGCTTGAAGCCACACAATGCCGGCTTTTTGCTGCAGAATAGCTTATCTCACAGTCTGGAGTTTCACATTTACTCAGCTCCTGTGCTGAACACAGACCGCTGTAGAACTAATTGTTACTGCTGCTTTTACCTGGTTAATGCATGTACCAAGAGAAACAGTGGGTGCATTCAACCACACACTCTGGACCATGTTAATGTGGGCAGTAAAAAGGGGTGCTTGGAACTGCTTAAAAATAATTAGAGTGAGTGAAAGAAAGATAAGGCTGCAGCATCTTGTTCAAAATGTCTCTGATCCCCACACTTCCTGCCTTCTGGCAACCCTCCCAGGAGGAACAAGTGGCAGACAGGGCTATCAGATTGCTCTCTGACGGACAGCCAGACTATGGCAAAACACAAGCTCCAGCAGGGAATGCTGATCTCTTCTTCTCCAGACAGGATAGCAAAACTGAAAGCACTTGCAAGGTTCATAAACAGCAGTATCAATATTATTAAGATTTCAGGAGTGTGGGAAGGGGGAAAGGGTCGATTGCTTTTTCACAGATTAGTTTCCACATATGAGTATTTCAGAAACAACTGGGGCCCCAGTTGTCTGAGGCCAGAAACAGTCTGGGGCCCCTCCTGATGACACAAACAAATAAAGAAATGGGATCTAGAAATACAGAGGAAATCGAGAACAGCAGCAGCAGGATTTCATACTCGCAAAACACTGTGTGAAAACTCTGAAGGTTTCTGAAAAGAGGGGTCAGGCAGGTGTTATTATCCTGACAACACAGGCAAGAATAGCAGAATGGTAAACACTGATCACCTGCACCAAATCTATCCATAAACATCTGCATGGCTGCTCTGAGAACTAGGCTATAACACATTTTCCTTTGAGAACTGGGCTATAATACATTTTCCTGTTACCATTGTACTGGGTAATAAAAAAAACAAGTCACCTAAGTTTTCAAGTACTAACAACTATGGAAACTGCTTCTGCAATATAACAAATTAACGTTTATACTTCATTGGTGATCACACCAAAAAAAATTACTTGCATGGAAACCACACAAGAACCAGAAGAGGCAAGGAAATATATAAGACTTGTGGGAAAGAACTTTCCATATATTGCAGTAACAGAAAGGTAATGCTATTAAAAAAAGAAACAAAAAAGCCCCCTTCCTTTCTATTAAACAGAGCCTTCACTGACCAAATAACCTAAGATTGAATAAGAGACAAATAAAACAAGGTATTTGACAGTGGATTAATTAAATTACAGAAGAACATACTGATTCACACAGCATATCTTGTCTCCAGCAGGAAACACATAGGAAGAAAAGGAAGAAGGACAAGCACTTAGCACAATTACGTAAAAGAGACAGGCAAAATGTCATTTCAGAAAAAAAATAATGGCTGCATCAAACAACTACGTAGAGTAATACTACAAAATGTAAGGGTGGAGTACTGTAGGGTGTTTCTTGCCCTATTTCTCTCATATTCCTGTTCTTTACTGGCTAGTACAATTCATTCTCACTGTCTGAAGGAGAAAACCCTGCCAACTAATCTTAGAAGCCAAGGGAAATAGATTAAGAGAGGAAATGAGTAGGTCTGGGCTTCAAAATCCACCTTCTCTGATTTCCCCTTCTTCCATCTAAAATGCATAACTAAGTTGTTATGAAACCACATGTTGTAGTGGTAAAAACCATTTTGTTATTTTAAAATCTCTAAGTGAAGAACATGGCCAAAATTGTGACGGAAAGCTGAAGAGACTTGTCAGAATTGGCAGGATATAAATTTCAAGAAAATTAAGAAATTCCCAGCTGGTGGAGATCACTTTGGCTCTTTTAATCCACACTGCTATGCTGATCCACACCAGCTGAAAATTTGAACCTTCTTTTGTGTTGTTCTATTTTTAAGTAGCTAAACTTCAGACTTGAGTACAATTGTTCACTCCCATGACAAGTATAGTGGAAGTAGAAGAAAGCCAGCATGTCCCAGTCACTCACTGAATCCTTCATGTGCCTGCCAATTCTTATTAGTGCTATCAAATTACCTTACAGCTGTTCCCAAGCCTCTGCTGGGAGCTACAGTGATACACAGCAAACCCCCTGAAAGCTGAAGCCTTTCTGCTTGTAACATTCCCTCATGTTCAGACCACCTATGCTACCTACATTTACTTTGAGTTACCGTGGTGGCCTGTAACGCTCTTGCTCCTGAGGGCAGGACCCCAGGTTTTGTGTCACATGTTACCCAGTCTCTTCTTCCATCGCTTACTCTGCCCATTAAAATGAACTGTGGCATCTCTTCCCATCAAGAAATTTCCTCGGTCTCCATAGTGAGAAAAAATTTCCTGGCAGCACCTAGATCTATTAAATCATACAAACCCAACCTTTGAGAACAAAACTGGGTCTGTCAGATGGCTGATGTCATCCCTCAGACACTCACCAGGGTGACAATGGCACATTCAGCAGTCAGTTGAGCAGCACTGAACAACGTCCGGACAAAGCGGTAAATCTGTTTCTGCTCCGGGTCATGTTTGTCATAGTCTGGTGGCACTTCGGATTTCTAAGGAAGAAATACTTCCAAATAGGTGACTGAAACAAAACGAAGCAGACAGAAAAAAAAAAAGACAGTTCACGTGAAAGGGAAGGAGAGGCAGATGAACTTACCGAAAGAGGATGAAGGTTTTCATCAAAAATATCTAAGAGCATTCTTCCGTCTGTGTCCCTAAAAAGCATTAAAACCAAAGTACTGTCATTATCTGAACACACAGCACACAACCCTCACAGACACAAGAGCACCGTTAGAACTCCAACACTCCCCACGCACTGGCGTGCTTAGAAACACTGATGAAATGTGCTTTTCAAACAGAAGTTGGATCTATTCTGCCATAAGACTCTCGTGTAACATGAAATTCACATTACAAAGCATGCTAAAACACTCAGCTTTCAGAGCCCGAGATACAAAACTGTTGTGCTCGTTACTGTGAGGCTTAAGAAGTACTACTACAAACTTGTGATAAAATCAGCCCAGCTTACTCTCCTTTTTTTAACTTAATCACGTCCACCCCTGCAATCTCTTAACTCCTCTTCCTCCTTTATTACCAACATTGTAAGTGCTTACTAATATGCAATGCTATTTTTACAGTAATCTTTCAGTTAACACATACATACTTCACTTTTCATTTATTTGGAAAACCCTATTATACTAATGATTTCTGAAAGCCAAAAAGAAGCACATACAAAAAAAATTCAGACAAAATAATATTCCTATTCATTGGTTTATTAGATGTTTCTCTGAAATCTCTGTAGCTCACCAGCAGCATGCACATTGATGCAACTTCACAAGCCTAACATTCAGGATGCAATGTAAGATGTTTGCTGTGTGTAACTTTGGCAAGGACACTAACAAACACAAAAGCAAGGCGTATAACTGTACCAGCAGAACCGGCACTTTCTGGACAGATGCATCCATGTGACCTACTTCTTACAATCCCATTTTTATTTTTAGCATCTCTGGTACTCTGATCATACAGTTCTTAAGAAACAAACCACTGAATATATTTTCAGTCATTACTCAGCAGCACGTGTCTCTCAGAGCATGCAAACCACAAGTTTTACAGTGGATTCATGTCTGCAAAACGCAGTTATTAGCAGCTAACGTTTAAACCTCAGCATCTGAAGGTGCCATTTTTTCTACTAAAATGGAGGCTAACACTGGAAATAAATACATTTTTAAATATAAAAAAAAAAAGAGGAGTACCTAAATTAAACACCAAAAAAACCCCTGGACTGGGCTTATTACTAGAAAATTCCTATCAGCAAGGATTCTAGGGCAGACTCTTTTACCCCTACCTAAAAAAGCCAGTATCTTCAGGCAGAAGTCATCTCCCTGACATGACTGGTGTGCTACAGTAAACTATGGCACTTCACAATGCAAACGAAAATAACTTCCTATTTTATTTCTGGAGGTACTAGCTGCTGTATGCTATGAAGTCACATCTGACTGCTCTCAAAAATCTATTTAAATAAAACACTAGAGAGGTTTTTGTCTTCACTACAATTCACATTGTACTCTTTCAAAAATGGACCATCTATTGATTACCCAAGCATTCTTTATGGTTAGTATTCTGGGGTTGATTTTATTTCTTTAGCAAATTCACCAATGCTTATGCATTCCTTCAAAAACAAGATGGGTGTCGTTTTGTATTGCTTGTTGAACAGCTAAGACAACAAAACATTCAGAAAACTCATCAGTATAACCATGGTAGGAGACACTGGGAAAGGGAGGAATAATAACTAGAATGTTACAATCAAATGAAATGCGAGAAATGTGTGAAGAAATACTATATTTCATGTATAGCTTCTCCAAAAAATTAGATTGGTGGGAGTCTGAAATACTAAGAAGTAATTTTGGTTTAAGTCTCCTATGCAGGAGAATAGGACCAACTAAATACTGTGTAAAAAGAATTCTTCTCTGGAAAAGCAGATGCTTGACTCATTTTCTGTCAAAATGAACCCTGAGTCTAAGAGTCACAGTGGTTTCAAACTCCCCATCCCCCATAATGAACCAAAATCTCCCACATATGTCAACAACTTCCTTTTTGCCTATAATAGCAGGAAACAGAACATATGTTTTGCTCTTGCTGTTTCAGCAGCAAGCACAACTGAGTGCTGTTATCACATTGTCCTTCCATTCTTAAATCAGAAACAACCCAAGACCGAACAGTTGTTTCACATCCCTCACTGACACAAGTGAGCCTGGTTCCAGCATCACTGCTGGGACCGTCTGTCCCAAGTGCAGGCACAGCACTTCCCCACCCCAGGCACATTCCAGGGAAAGCAGCAGCAACCAGTTTCCTGGATAAATCACCTCTCCATCCCAAAAGTGAAAGGACAGATAGCAACTTTCCCAAGAAGGTAACAGTCAGAATGCATTTGTTTTCAAGATTCTGACACGGGACTCTTTATTTTATAAAGGTTTGGTCAACCTCTGCAAGCCCATGAATGGGCATAATTTACTGCAGACAGGGAGCAGCTCCATGGCAATCAGCACAAAGAAGTCTGGCGTGCTGGATGCCTTTGGCTCTGGGTTCTTCCTGCTCACTTGTGAGCTCTTAGTGAGGTTTCTTACCCTTTGTAGTCTCTAACGTGCCCCATTCTCTCAAGCCTTCTACTCAGCTGCCATGGTATTTAGCAGAGCACTTAATAATTCATTTCCACAAAACTTTGGAGTCTGATTATCTTTGAGATCTCTGTTATTTAGTCAAGCATAGCAAAAATTGACTAGTTAACCAAACTAATCCAGGGACCATGGAAAAAAGGGGAAAAAGGAACCACAGATGGATAAACAAGCATGAGCACTCATGCCTTATTTCCTGGTAAATGAGATTAAAAGTTCAAGAGAAGATTTCACTCCAACTTTTGCTTTGTATATTGCCATGTTTCAGCCCAAGGCCCACTGATGTCTTGGAAAGTCTTCTAAGAGCTTTCAGCAGGAATCAAGCCCTAAGCCTTTCTGCCCTTGTGCACATTTAAAGGTTTCTCTTGAGATGTCAGCCTTGTTTCAAGAAGTGTGATGGGTTCCAGTGACCTGAACCATGGTCCTGAATGACGTACGAGCTGAACTTTAAACTCACGAGTAATTCCTTTTGTACTAGTCAGACTTATGGTCCAGAAAAAAAAGTCTAAGTGGCTTGGTAAATCAAGATCTAAGCCAAGTTCTCTGAAAAGGCCAATTGAAAAAGCATGGACACAAAAGTCGCTTAAAATATTTATACAATCTCTCCTTAGAAATGTCAGGAAATTTTATTTTAGGATACTGTGACGTATCATGAGGACAGGGAATTTAAGATACAAAAGCACAATTCAACATGAAGAAAGCTCATTTATGTGCCAAGTTACTTTTTAGAGAACCTTTTTTCTATTCAATTTCAATCAACTTGACTGAGCAGAGATCTAAAACATACTACACCAGAAGAGATAAGCCAGGACCTGCTCTGTTTCTGAGGCATCTTGAATTACATCTGTTCACAATGTCACTCTTCCTGTATAATTCATGGGTTTTATTTCAAAATCCATTAGCTAACTGATCACTGATATGCGCAGTTAACTTTACAAAGGTGCAGGTAAAAATATAAAATTGACAGACACTATTCAGATTTTTACATACATAACTGCAACATATGCAACAATGCAGAAGTGCCCAATGCATATAAAACCAAACACTGAATCATCAGAGCACTGCAATGCTGAGCTGTACTTCCAGATTTTTATGGTAGTTAATCCTCTAATTTTAATTTTTCTATGTAAAACAATATGTATAGAAAATGTGTGTGTTTCTTATCGCTAGCATAGCAATAAAGAAAACTACTACCTAAAAAAATTTTGGAAGAAATAAAACATGGATTTTTAGGGTTTGAGCAGTTCACTTGTTTCAATAAAACATATTTTCAGTGCAAGATTCCATTATTCACATACCTGTTTTTGATGTGGTAATATATTGCAAGAGCTACACTGTAAAGAAAAATACAGAGTTAATATCTCAGGACTGTCATACTATATTTTCTGTCATATTACATGTAAATTTAAAACCTAGCACAAAGCATGACAAACAGTATATGGTCAACAGCCTATTTTCTTTTGTTTGCTCTTAGATACCAGGAAAACTGCTATAAACAGACCATTTTATAATATTTGTTTTGCTCACTCCAACTACATGCTTTTTACTAGTAATTAAGTACTTTACAATAAACTTCGTATTTCACGTATCAAGTTGCACATGCTTTCCATACTTTAATGCCCTGCTCCACTAAACTCAACAGAACTCCTACTGACTTCCAAGGCTGAAGACAAAGCACCACAGGCATTGGACGTTCTCTTTAGTTTTGCTAATGCTGCCAGGTTAACGTGAAACGTTTTAATCACCATTTGCTTATGACTGCATATTTAAATCCATTAGCTTGTGTCTGTCTTTATGTAGCTGCTCAAACAGCAGACTCAAATACCATGCTCCTACAGTTTTATGGCATCAAGTTACTTATTTTAACTCAGGAAAGATGACTCCCTGAATAACTTACTGCATTATGCATTTCCCCTACTCTCAACCACACACCAAAGCACCTGTTTATATTCTGCACACAGACAAAAAGTGTCCTTATATTCACAGAAAGTTAAGATTTTGATTACATACACAACTAACTGATCTCATTCACATTTGAGATGGAAGAAAATTAAAGCATAGATTCTTAGGATTATCCTACAGTTTCCAACTCACAACTCATGCTTTACTCACAATACATTTTTATGGAAAGATGAAGCTGAGCCAGAACTCTCCCTACTGCTTGCAGCAGCATAAAACCAATCTAAGCTAAACAGGAAAGAGGATGGAGGAGGGAATTCACTTGTTCTCTTTGCAAACAATTTGTTTTGTCAGTTATTCACTGTAAGATGCTTATGTCTTATACTGATATAAAATTCTCCACTTTTTTTCCCTAAAAGACCTTTTAAGAATCAATTGGTTGCTCTCTAATTCTATTCCAGAATTTTTACATGAAAACTGAGATACTGAATGTTAGGAAAACATGTTAGAGCTAAAACATTAGTAGAATTTAAAATTATTTCAGATTTGGTTGGGGGGTTTTTTTTTAAACAGCCACATAGTAGAAAATATTTTTCTCAGTTGAAAGTAAATATATTTTACTAAATTTGTATGAGCTTTTATTAGGTTGCATTACAAGTTTTTAATCATAAACACTTTTTAAATTAGACTTTTTTCTATAGATACATGTTTAAGGAATCAGGAGATACTGTGTACCATGAACATCTAAAGGCCACAGTTGTTACTGAACACAAGAAAAACCCACATTTATGAATGAATTTAATTTGACCGAAGACTATTCACAAAATGAATTAGTCCTAAAATTTAATTTTAAATTAAGCCCCTAGGAACACACTAGCAGCTCCAGTTCACTTTATGAAAGCAGATGCAAGAATCTATAGGCACAGCTCTGTTTGGTGCCCATATGGTTGCCTTTGTAACAACATGTCAAATTAAGTTTAGAAAATATTTACTATTTAGAAATCTGTATCAGAGTCTGGAAGTCTCTCAGGGCTGTAATAGCTTATATGTATTATTATGTAATAGTTATGAGAGTAACTCATCCAAGTTTCATTCCACCTTTCATATGCTGGTTCAGCTGGCACTAAGTGTGCAGCAATGATGCTCATGGAGCTTTCCATCACCCTACCCCAGCCACCCCTCCTGCTGCAGATGCTGCAGTGGATACAGTAATATTTTAAACACTTCAGTGCATAACATGACCCAGAAGAGATAAATGAGCTGAGCAAAATGCCTCCCTCTTAGATTTACCTATGTGCAATAGTCATTTTCCTGCAGAGACTGCAAGGTGTGGGGAAAGAAATGAAGTTGTACTACAAAAGCAATAATCTTACAATCTCCTCACCCTTCACCCTGTTAAATGTGCAGCCAGACAGAGGATGCAGAGACTTTGTGCCAGAGTCCAGCTTCTCACCCTCTGTAGTCCCTTTTCAAGCCCTCTGACCCCTTGCAGCTTCCAACCCTTCCCAGGCTGGCAGCCTGGCCTCAGCCCTGCCTGACTCCCACTCGGTCCCAGCGCCGGCTCTCCCAGCTCTTCTGCTCCCCGCAACTCTGCCCCCCGCCATGCACCCGAGTCCCTCCCAAACACACCCCACCACCAGCCCGTCCTTCTGTGCCCTCCTTCACAAGGCTGCTGCCAGCCACTGTGCCCGCCGAAAATGCTGGCTGCTGCAGCTGAACCCATCTCTTCTTCCCACGAGCAGTGGCAGTTCTGATGCAAAAGGGGACCCAAAACCCACCCAAAAGGCTGCACTTATTCTGCACACAAAGGATTTTAGAGGAGAAGAGTATGAGATTCAAGGAGGGAAAAAACCTGAAACACCTCAGAAATGAAAAACCTTTTTCAAGTGTTAATCAGAACTATTTTTAAGTTACTAGTGACAGAAACCTGAAGAAAAGCAACACAATATTCCAGGCAGAAATAGCTGATTAGGAATCAAGCATCAGTTTAACTACAAAACCTTTCTCCTCTCCTCTCTTTTCCATTTAACAGAAAAATTAAAGACTTTCTAAGTGACCAACATTACAAACTCCTTTGGATGTGTTAGTCTGAATAATGTGTCTCTCACGTAAACACCTCTGCAGCAGAGATACTATCTTAATAAATTTTTGCATTTGAGCACACCAAGGTAACCAGCCTACAGACAACCCTAGAGAGGCTATCAGCAACCACTAACAAAGAGCATAAAATGCCTGAGCATTTGGTGTCTCTTTATTTTCCCCTTACTGTACAAAATGTAAAGAACAGTACTCTACAAATACCTATTTCATATCTCTCCAAAAGCAGAAAGGCACCGGTGAAACTTAAAATGTTCATCTGAGATATCACCCAGTAACTCTGGAGCATGACTGTTTAAGTACATTTATTAGTTCAAAAACTAAAACCTTTGAAGCTTGCTTATTAATGGTTCAGAAATATGTATACATAAATACATACATAAAATGTAAGTTCTAGAAAAAATAAATAACTTGTAAAACCCACCATTTGATGGTATACTTGAGGTTTGGTTGACTGACTGTGCTGTCATCCAGGAAAATAGTGGAGCAGGAACTGTACTTCCTTCTCAACTGCCCAGGAGGATGCTATGAAAAACATGCAAAAGAACAATGGCAATCATGTAATACCAAAGCATTTTTGGGGGGAAATGTAAGAATTTTAAAAAGACAAATTTTTGTCTCTCACAATGATGCAGACAGTAATGTGATCGCATTTTGAAGCAGTTCAGAAAGTTCAGAAATAATTAACAGTGCAAAAGTCACAACAATCCCTGCCTGAGACTTGCTAATGCTTTCAAGTCCCGAATCCCCTGCGTCCCTCCTTCCCCAACCCATGCAAAATTTTTCTGCAGGCTTATTCAAATACATACACACACTTGGAAAGCAAAGATGAACAAGACCTATATTTCTGTCCTCATTCCAAAAGAGTAAATGGAAGAGTGAAAAAGAAATCGTGTTAGCAATGAAGATTGGTTTACCAACAGATATAAAACCATGCTTGCAGAAAAAAAAAAAATTAAAATCCTCAAAAAAGCTCCTAACAGAATGAAGTAGGGGAAAGAGGTGTTTACAGTAGAACTACTAAATTAGTAAGGAGATTTCAAAAAAAATAATTAATCAATAATAGATTGTTATCAGAAAGGAAGAAAACTGATCAAAGGACAGAAGAAAAGTATATAAGCAAATAAAAGAAATCTCTTAATAGAAAAGGCTTTCAATATATTTCAATCATTTTTCTGCATTACCATAGAAAAACACTGGATAACTCAGCCAAAAAACTGGCATTTGACAACACTACTTATTTCTGAACATTTTTTTGCTGAGAGGGCTTCTCCTTCAGCTATATAGAGTAGCCAGCACTCCACCGGTCAAGAGAGAACAGTTTCATCACATCAGCTAATAGCTGTCACAGTCCTTAATCCTCTTTGATTTTATCTTTGCTTATTCCATCTACACTAGCAAATAACGTGACCAAGAACCTGTGTCAGGAAAGTTAAGACCAGTCAAATTACACATTTAACTCAAAACAGAGTAAGTTTAAAATTCAGTTGGCACACCCACATGGAAATTTTAATTTGTCTTACAATTAATGTTGTTTCCAATGTTTCAGTGGAGAGACCAATGTCAATACCATCAGTGGAACTTACAGGTATTTACCAGCTCAGAGCAACTGAGTATCCAGGATACAATCCTCTGACTCCTACCTGTACTCAGTACATCTTCCCCTGCCCAATTTCCACAACAGGTATCATTACCAGTTCCAGCACCCATCAGCTCACTAACACTCCACTTTCCATAGGCAGCTGACTTCTTAACAGCACTCACTACACAGACAGACAGACTCCTGGCAAAACCTACACACATCTAAGTCATCCTTCTGTATTCTTTAGCTATGAGTCAAAAAACAAACAAAGTCTTCTGTTAATTGAAAAAAAAAAAACCCCAACCTGTCACAATTGTAGAAACATTATGTTCAAATTATCTGATAGCTTACCAAAAAATTCTATCAAGGTCCTTCACTTGACCAATAAAAGTGTTGGCTGAACTGCTTTTCTTGGAAGTGAAAAGGTTTACTGAGAAAATGAAAAATACCCCTTTTCAAAAATCCTCCAGGACTTTGGAAAGGTACTTTGGAAGCTGACAATCCATCCACCTTCCAAGCTGACAATCCATCTACTTCCAAGTATGTTAAGCAAGGCAACAAAGAGAAAAATTAGAAGCATTGCAAATATTAATGCCATAAAATTTATTATCTAGCATTGATGCAAACAGAGAGAATTACTAGGGAACTGGTGATTCATAGCTCTTATTCTACCACAGTTCAGTTTAAATATCTGCATTAGTCTGTTGAGTACCTTCCATAGGCATGATAAAGGCAAAGCAACCCAAAAAACAGCAAAAATGAGACTCTAGTGGTTGGGGAAAAAAGGGGAGATGTACAGACATCTCAGTGTTGTTATTTTAAAAAACCAACACATGGAAAGTTTTCTTTCTGCATAGTAAGTGTCAACATGTTTTAAAGGTTTAGATAAAATTTAAGATAAACGTACTGTATTCATTCAAGGGAAGCACAATTACAAAACAGAAAACAACTCTGTAGCAACACCACTATCAGATTTAAATTTTCTTATGTAAACAGCACTCTAACATTTGACACACATCGATAATTAGAGCAACACACCTTATTTCTGAAACTACCACCTCACAGAACTCTTCTTGGATCTTCAGCCCACATCACACTTCGTTAGGCTTGAAACTTTTCACACTTCAGGGAAATACGTGGTGCCTCATGCCTCACTTTCTGTTCACAACAACTTGGCAGGAAGGAGCACCTCTCCCGGTCAGAAGAATGGTGCCAAGCATAAACCTACACCCTCGGGTAAATATACACACACCTGTGCCTTGTGAACAACTGACCTGTCAGGAGATCAACATTCCCAGCCTCTACTCTGATGTCCAACTGCAGCCATAGGATGCAGCACGTAACAGATCTTTTGCCTTTTCCAAATTGCTGGAAAACACCCTCAGATTCGTATTTTATCTTGACTAAGCTGGGAGACATCTGAAGTCCCACAGTTCAGTTAAAGAGACTTTTCTGAGCCCCCATAACATGCTGCGCAGGAACCTTCTCTATCCTTGCAAAGGACAAAGAGGTTACTGAGCATCAGCTCAGGATTCAGCACTGTCCTACACACAAACTCCCTTCTGTGTCCATTTCAATGGGACAAGTCCGTGACTAAAACTGTATAGGAGCTTAATGCCTTTGTATTTCAAATCCATCACAGCTGACCACAAAAACTCTCCTATTCAGACAATTCAAAGAGGCTCTAATTCAGAAAAATCAGAAGAGCTGAGAATGACTACAGAACCTTTGGAGAAATTAGCCAAACCCTCTAATGAGCTCCTTCTAAGGTTCTATCCCACCATAAGGCCGACACGGGGAAAAGGATGGACTGGTACAGCTCCTTTTGTAAATCTTCATATGCAAATATGAGCATAGGACACATGTGGAGCCTTGACAATCTCTGCTATTACAAATATTTACAAACTCAAAGCACCTCACTGATATGAAGTGGGATTCACTTTACATGTATTTTGAGTAGCCACAGTATTATTTCTGTACCCAAGCTGAGATTCAGAAGATGTCATGCCTCTCAACTTCAGCAAGACTTTAACTTCATCTCACATAAAATTCCCAAAGGGCAAACTAAGGAAAATATGGCAGGTAAAAACTACTTGGAAAATTTTATTCTGGTTACCCAGGGATCACTTTCAGATTGGAATGTTGAAGTAAGGGACATACCACAGAGGTCTGGTCTACTCCATATAAAATACTGAGCAATAACTTTGATCACAGTATCAAGGCATTTTTTATTGAATTTGCAGCTGACATTAACTTGCAGAGGACATTTTTCAAAAAAAAAGGGAATATAACAATAGAATTTAGAGAGTTACAATGTATGCAACAGAGTAGAGCACCCATCCACTGTGCTCAACTGGAATTTTATCTCCAGTTTTGGACACTGTATTTCAAGAAAGATGAGTTTATTTCAGAAACTCTGGAGGAGAGAGAAGCAACATCCATCAGAGATTTGAAAAACCTGATTTACAAGGGAAAGCTGGCAGGCTGGAAAGGTTTTCTCCAGGAACAAAGCAAAAATAATGGCCTTAAGTCATACTGAAGGGAGTTCCAAAGAAGAGGACGTTGTTCTCCATAACCATTGTGGATGGGATAAGAACGAGCAGGCTTATATTAAACTACGGAAAATCAAGATTGGACATGAAAGTGTGAGAGGAAGCGATGGCAAAAAAAACCCCAAGCCACCACCTTTTTCTAACAGCAAGGATAGCTTACATGACTTAAGCAGTGATAGAATCTCCATCACTGAAAGTTGTAAAGAAGAGGTAAAACAAATATATGCCAGGAATAGATAAGACCCAGGCTTCAGCTCCTAGACAAGAAACCAGACTGAACAAGCTCTTGAGATGAATTCTGGACCAATTTTCTATCATTTGGTGATTTCTTTTGGTGGTGAGGATTTGTAGGTCTCTACTCCAGAGGCAGCTGCTATTTTTCTCATTTCAACCAAAGACACTCACTAAGAAATGCTGACATTATAAGTCACAATGAATACGAAATAGGTGTTTTGTGGAATTTCTTTCTTAACAGGAAAAGATGTAGAACAGAAAACTCTGGTTTATAACTTGCTAAGTTTTTGAATGTGTTACAGAAAAAGCCCTAAGAGGTTCAGTGTATTTCCAATAATGCAGGTGTTCCTAGCTCTTGAGACTAGCATTTTCTTACCATTGCACAGCTAGTACTAAGCAAATATCACTGCTTTATTTTTCTTCCAGCTTCATCCTGGCACTTTCCAATTTTCCAAATCCTGTGTGTTTTAAGATGTTTGAACAAGAGGTTTTTATTGAAGTTCACATAAAAACATTTTACCAGAAATCTAACAGCTTAGTTTGCCATCAAAATTACACAAACACTGCAGAACTGCTTCTAGGTACCTGCTTTGAAAGGAATTAAAATTGATTCCTAACTTTTTACAGTGAGATTATACTAAAAAGTTAATTTATCTCAGGAAGTATCAGTCAGAAATTAAATCTAAATTTGTGGGGAAAGAGGAAATCTTACTATTTCTTTTGTTAAAGTAGGCACTTCAGAGGGTTTTGTGTAGAAAGATCTAACAGATGGTGCATACTGCCCAAAACCCACACTCAGAATTGACCCGAAGGGCCAGCTCTGGCCTTTTAGCAGCACCAGTGTGGCTCTCCGCCCTGATGCTCAGCAGCATTTGTTCCTTTGGGCACAACACTCCCCTAATGAAGCTATACAGCTTTTGTACCAGTGCTGGCCCTCAGCCAGTCAGCTTCCAGTTTGGCAAAGCAGCTTCAGCCCTTTCCAGTGTTCTTTTGCACTTGTCCATCAAAAGATAATTTGGAGCTTCTGTACTAAATAATGATAACAGTGTCTCTTCTTCCCGCGAACCAGGTGTAAATGAGTGCATGATTTTAAAAGGTACTATTAAATAATATTTTCCCCCATGGAAAAACTGAGGCTTGCTTGCAGCCATCTGTGCAGACATGCCCATTAGCTTCCAGGCACTAGAGGCTGGCCAAGATGCTAAAAGGCAAAACTGGCATGTAAAAATGCACATGAAGCCAAATTACAACAGCAAGCAAAAATACCAGGACTGCTTCTGACTTGGAAAAGGGAGGTTCCTATCTTGAAGATCTCCTGTTGCTTCAGGACATGATTTAGTTCTGACAACACTTTCCACAGAAGAAACATGATTTTACAGGTCAAGAAAGTGCTTCCATAATCAAGCAAGCCATGCAACACAATTTTCTGCACAGCTCTGCAAAGCTCGGCACTTATTTTCATCTTTCATAATGGCAATACAGGAAAATTGTCTACCTTTGGTGTAGATATATATTCACTGGAACAAAAGCAATAGAAAACTGCACCATTGTATGCTCATCTTCCTCTGCCAACAACTACAATTAAAAAAAAATCCAGTCCAACCACTCTTAAGTAATACCCCTTGTTCCTCATGATTCAACTTTGCCCTCAGTCGATTAGTTTCACCAATGTTTGACAGTGTCCAAAACTAGTCTAGCTTAAGACTAGATCTGTATTTGCAAGGTTTTTGCTCTCAAAGCTTGTCCTTACTCATGTCAACTACAGAAAATTATGTCAGCAAACCACTGAGCTCCTGAGGGGCTCAGCAACCATCGGTACACTCTGCAGCACATGCAGGCCCCACTTAACCACTGATAAAGCACCCTGTTCGACAAACATGAAAGATTAAATATTTCTTTGAATGCTAAAATCAGCTCAAAGGCTTATCTTTACAAAGCGTGTAATTGCTACTGTTGTGCAATTTCACCAGAGGGACTTTATTACATTCCCAGCAAAGCAAGTATTACACAGCCCCTTGTAAAAGAACTCTCCTGCATGTTCTCATTCTAACTCAAAAGTTAGCTTTTGTTTCTCCCCGTAAAAAGGTTTATCACTTCATATAACTTGGTGCCTTGAGGCTGAGAGGAAAGGTAAAATTCTTCACCCTAGAGGACAGGAAAAAGAAACTAGGGACTAAAAAGTTTAGAAAAAACACATTTCAATCAGTAAGTTTAGGTAAGCCATTAAAGAAAACCTGTTAATTTTAACTTACTAGATGCCTGGAAAGAATCTTAAGCTGCATCTATTAGGAATGGCATCAGTGTAGGGAAATTGCTAAATGGACCAGGTGGCCGATAAAGGCCCCCTCTAGACCTGCTTTTTTGTGACCTTGCAATGGAGAGGAGCAAAGACCATGTTAAGCAATCTCTAGGAGAACTTCAAGAGCACCTGAGAAGCCTCTAATCTATCTTCCAGTTTATCTTGTTCTTCTCTTCAACTGAGGAATGTCAATTAAAATATCTTAAGGAATTTGGACAGCAATTATAAGCCTTTACAATAGCCAGCCTCAGGCAGTCCTCTTGAAAACAACATTTCATGTTATGTTGTACTTTGCTTTCACAGATTAAACTGCTTTTCAGACTATGTTCCCATTTCAGCATGTATTCTATTTACTCGTTAATCACTAGTTGAAAGTGTTTGATTATCAGTCACATGTCCAGTACTTTTACAACAGGGAAGCAGAACAGCCTCTTTATTCGATCTGACAAGAAAATTTGGGGCTTACACAGGAGTAAGTGCCACACATCATTCCAAGCATGCAAAAAGGCTCACAGAAATCGCTCCTGCCACACCTCATATGGCAAAAGACCCCTCTGTTCTCTGCATGTCCCCAGTACTGTGTCTGGGGAGAAGCTCCCCCTGATGTGAGTCACCACAGGGTCACTTATAAGGACCCGGATTGTGACATGGGTGTTGCACAGTAACTTTTCCCCAGGATGATAAAAAAAATGCCTGTCTATATACAGAAGTTAGCTTCTCTACTTGGAATGACAAAAACAGTATTAGTCTGCTGGAATTTGAACATCCAGTTGCCAGGTAGCACAGAGTGGAAGTCATGTCCAGATCCCTAAAAAAGACAGGGATGAAAGGATGCTGTTGCTACAAGACTGGCAGAGAATCTCCAGAATAAAAAATATGCAAAAGTGAGACCTTACTTCCTTTTATTTTCCTTTCCTTCTCCTACCCTTTATCTTCCTTCAGAAATATTCCAATATGTGAAAAATATCCCTTATCATAAACACAGATTCGTTTCAAGAATGCATCTTGCCTAGAAGAGCAGAAATTACTTGGGCTAACAGAGCATTTCCTCCTTCTCTGAAAGGGAAAATTTCTAGAAAAACTTGAAGGAGAAAACAACCTTTTTTCTCCCCCCGCCCTGCTCCTTTCCTCTACAAAAAACCCAGTAAAAAGAACTACCTACTGCAACAATAATAAAAGATTCACTCTTTCTCCACCATCTCCTCTAAAAACAAAAAACGTTGTCTGTCTTCCTGTTTGCTTTTCTTGTACAGGCAGAGATACTGATGCAATCTCTCTTCTCTGAGAAAGGAAACGCCTCTATCTCAGTCTGCATCTTTATCCCTCTCAGCAGCTTGACTAAGCAGATTAAAAGACATGTGCACACCAAGGCAGCATGAAAGACATAACAAAAAACAGTGACTGCCAGTGCAATGGGAAAAGGGAAGCAGAGTCTGCTGAAACTGCTTAGAAATTAAAACAGGCAGGAAGAAAGCAAACAGGTCAGGTACACTGTAGGTAAGGAACTTCCAGCACCATTCCCAACCTGTCATCTGTCTCCTTGAGTTCTGTGGGAAGACCAAGAGATGACAGCTCCTCCCTAGCACTCTGTCACTCCCTCCTTTCATTCTTTCCCCACCCCAAGAAAAGAACAGCTGCTGGCTTCTTCCATCACACCTACTGACAAGGTGAATCTGAAACGTGGCAACCGTCAGTCCTTGACAAAGTGTAACAAATCAAAGCAGGAACCCACCATTCGTGTTTGCAGATCAAAGGAAACTATTCAGCCAAATAAAATAGTCTTCAAACAAAAGCAAGTGAGAAAAGAAAAGAACAGTGGTGGGATCATGCTAAGAAAGTGCATTTTTAAATGAGGAAGAGTCAATTTTTTTTATAAGTAATATTTCAAAACTGCATTTGTATAAATTACTATTCTCATCTGTTACTACACAGAATTTGGTAAGCAGTTAAAAAAAAAGCACAGCTTTTCTTGACACTCCTCTTTCTAACCAGCCCCCCTTGTATCACTTGGGAGAAATACAACTCTGCCTGCAAAATAACCAGTTAAGCAGATACTGCACAAAAAGATAACCAAGATGAGCAACAAAATATTTTTATCTTGGTTATTTAAAAGGAGAATAAGCATGAAAAACAACAACAACAAAGATGATGTCATGGAAGAAGCACAAAAGAAGAAAGTGCTGCATTATGCTGAGAGGTTCTTTTAAAAGAAAGACAAAGTAACAGTACAGAATTTATGTCCTCTGCCATGTTTCCTCTAGAGCAGATGTGGGGACCCAGCACTTCAGCAGGGAAACAGATGAGTAGCAATAGCTCCTGTTAGCACACACTGAGAAACAGTAGAAAATAGCTGATCAATCGATAGGATGTATCATAAACCCATGTACCATGTAAATAAGAGCTGTCATTTGTCACATACAACTGTTAAATCTAACTAATTCCTTAAATTTCTTCACATGAGGTGGTCCAGGAAAACCATGATGGTTCCCTGCAGTCTGAAAACCTAAACACAGTTTCCAGTTACAAGCCACAGCTATGCCTTCAAAAATGACCACCAGTTCATGCACCAGCTTTAGCAGTCTGAAGATTTAAGAGGTGCTGAATGAATACTTACAGGTGTGCTGAAGGAACTACTTAAATATTACAGGACATGCTTGAAAATACAGTTTATCTATGAATATTGTCTAAAAACCATAACTGACCTGTAAAGACACACACAGAGAAAGCCGTGGCAAGCACTTCAGCTTCATAAAGGTTATTTTTAGCTTTGTAATTCAGAAGAACTACTTTATAAGAACAAATAAGTCAGACTTAAGGTAGCAGTAAACCACTGAGGGAATTTTACACTACTGCAACCTCAGCCAATACTTTGAATGGTACTTGGGGGGAAAAAACAAAAGAGAAATTAAGAAGAGGTACAGCACTTAGCACATCAACTGCATGTGCTGCTACACTGAGCTCCCAACAACACAATTCCTAAGTGATATGACCACCCTGCCCTTTTCTGCAACATGTCCGGCCTAACCCAAAAGCACTTTATACCAGGGTTTGCAACAGTGTGCTTCCAGCAGCATCTGTAATAGTCATCTTTGTTAATCTGCTGGTTTTTACATATGAAATGGTTGGTCCTGAGCACACATTATTAGGTTTACAGGAACCCAGTGCACTGGCTTTCCAGGTAATTTTGTAACAAGTGCTCTGCAAACTACCCTCACATGCACTATAAACAATGGGAATGTTTCACAGGGGAATAGAAGACGAGGACCAAGAATATCTGCCAACCCAGAGAGGGCAACTTTAAGGGTTTTGTAAGCCTCACACTATCTCACGACTTCTGAGAATCTTAACTCTTGGGAAACTGAAAATGTCAGCTTGCTTTGGAAGCCATTCAGTAGTTTTAGAAATACTCAACACCAACCGGTTCTATCAACAGATGAAGCAGTCCTGCCCTCTCACCCCACACAGCAGTTCATTCCTGCCCTCATGGCTCCCTCCCTTTCTGCAGGTCCGAGCCCTGGAGTGAATCACAATTAGGAGCCCCATTTTAGCTTTCAGCTGCATCCACCTGCATTTGTGCTCCAATCCAGTTTATCTGGAGCTAGACAAACGTTCACCTCAGCACAAAGAGATGAAGAGGGTATAAACCACATCTGTTTTGTTTCAACAGCTGTAGTACCTTAAAAATGAAATCACAGCTTTTATTTCCAGATTGAAAAAAACTCAAGAACTTCTCCCCATTCACCTTAAAGGCAAATAGCATTTGGTAGACAATTAGTTCTCTCCCTTCTCAATTTTACAGAGCCATGACTCCAAGTATTTCAGCACAAGGCTTCACATACTTGGAACCACACTGGTTCCAGGTGCTTCAGCAGTATAAACAATGCTAACTGAGGCACAGAGCCTGGTCCTGTACCCAAAGCAGGATACAGGGTATTTGCTCTCAGCCTCATTGAGAATTTTATTCAAACAGAAGAGAACTGAATTGCAAAATGCCCAGGGTACCTTAGCATATTAAACACCCAACTTCGTACTCAGCATGTACCACATGTCAATCCAGTTACATTGCATCAACACTGGTCAGGCACTTCAGAACAACTGTGTAAATATCAAATGCTGTAGCTCCCTGCCAATGCAAACTTGCTTATAAATGTAATCTAAAGTTTCAGGAGTTTCTGTAGTAATTTTAAAAATCATACCAGTGTGTGCAGCTCTTTTTCCCAGATACCAGCTGCCTACATACACTGATTGTCAGCATGATACTGTCTTCAAACCAACAGATTCGTTCCACTAACTCAATAGTCAAGGCCTATACTTCAGGATCCTGATGCAGAACAGACATGTGGAGCATCAGCACCCTCTCAGCAATGTGGAAATCATGTGTGGTAACTCTCATTTACTGTATTATATAGACAACAATGAGAAAGCTGCATAGCGAGGCATTTTCACTTACGTGGTTTATATAGAGACTCTTGCGTTTTTCTCTCACTGCAAAAACACAAAATATGATAGAAATATTACATGACTATTTTTCCCGATTAAGCTTCTTATACACCATTTATAATAAAAAGAACAGGAGACTATCTATGTGCAACATTATAACTGTTTTTGCACTAACCAAGTACGTTTATATAGCAAACACAGAAGGAACATATATCTGTATGCATAAAGGCCTTTATGCTCGCTAGTGTGGTGATGGGTTAAAATTCTCATCCATTTGGGTACTTCACCAGGCGCTGGTCCGCATGGGCAAGCTAATATGCAGTAAGCTGCAGTCCAAGGTAGCAGTGGCTTGGCCATTCTTCCCCAGCTCTCTGTGTGGTACTCCTGAGCCACCAGTGCCTTCATGCAAGGTACCTTGCTGCAAAGTGGCCTGTACTACTTTGCAGGTATGAAAGCACCTAAACAGCTACGTCACGGAGTTAGCAAATTCCCATCACAGCTTACTCTGCACGAACTCCCAAAGAGGAGCCTTGAAACTGTATGGATTTACACCACTGCCTTCTGTAAGGCACAAGCCTGAAACTAGTACTCATGTTGGATGTAACAATGAAAATACAGTTCTTTGGTGAGTATGAACCAGTCACCACAAGCAATGGTTGCAAGTCAAAGCCACAATTAGCCAAAATAGTCAGAAAGTAAATAGCAACAACACGGGATATAGATGTATAAAGTCTTAATTTTCAGGCAAATGCTTATTACAGCTGAGTAAATACACTCTATTTAATTTTTTTAAAGCACTTCCCCAATTAACTCACCCCATAGAGAGCCTGTGGAGCTCTGTTCCAGTGAAAATACCACAGCATTTAGGATACAAGTCTGGAGGCAACTAACACATAAATCAAACTGCAGGATTAAAATAATAATGGTTTCATGCTGTAGGTGATTAAATGCGCTTTGGTGCACCATGATTTGAAAGCTATGCAACCCAAAGCACTTAGCAAAATAAGAGTGTTCACAATGGTGAGATAGCCTGTCCATTCCCTGTTGGATGAGAAGCCATTATTTGTGATTTATTATAAGCAAGCAATCTCACATAAATAAGGCTGTATGTGTGAATACTGTGAAATAATTGTGTTTAATGCAGACATAAAATGAAAATAAAAAAATAAGAAAAAACTTTGAAAAATCCTTACATAATTTTCCTCCCAGGGAGCAGAAAGGAGAATCACACATGACAGATGTTAGCCATGTCACTTAGAATATGCTCAGATCCACAATTACGGACATTGTATAAGAAAAAGAATTAAACAGGAACAGCGGAAAAAATCTGATGATCTTGTAAGTTGTTAAACTGCTTGAAATCCTGCTAAAACACTGCACTAAATTAAGTTCCACACACTGCATTTATCACCAGCAAAACACAAAAGACATCTACAGGGAAAAAACAAAATGATGGTAGATACTTCTGAGAACAGCCGGAGTAGTTGTCTAGTATCACGTATTGTAATGTACAGGGAGTAAACAATTCTGATAAGCTGTGTGCAAACCTAATATAGCACATAACTCAAAGTTAACACCTATTAACTGTCAAATTTTGAACACAGTTAAGTATTTAACAGTGGTTTAGTCACAAATAATTATACTGCATTCAAAGTTCCTCAAATCCTGCAAAGACAGCCTGCACATATACTCCAAATTCCATTTTAATGATCTTTATTCCCCTCAGTCTTTTTCTTCTATATTTTCCCTTGCATCCTTTATTCAGTTCCCCATGAAGGTACAATCCTCTCTTTCCCAAAGCAAGAGTATCACTCACAGCTCAATCCCATTTGCTATTTCCAGTTTCCAGAAGAACATGTAACATATTTATACACACCCCTCCCTTTTGCCTGCTCGAGCTCTTCCTGTGCACAGCTTCGCAAGCACCATGCTGACCTCCTTTCCCAATCTCTCCATGTAACAGAAATTCACTTAGCCTGGACTCTCAGGTGAGGCACTACAGGAAGGCAGCTGCTTCTTTCTGTGCTTCTGGCTCACTCTGCCATAGTGTTAGGCTCAACCCTCTCCAGAACACATGCCAGTGGGGAATCAGGCAGAGCAGAAGAAACCCATTCTGTCACAACCGCTCTCTTTCGTAATCACAATCCCCCTTTAAACAAGCAGAAGCCAATTATTGCACAAGGCAAAATGACCGTAAAGAGGTAATTCCATCAGTTGGCTTTGGTCAGTTTAAACATGCTTTGCTGCTCACACAGCTCAGTATGGTCTGCAGCAGACCAGACCATATTGTTAGAATTAACCAGCATTTTGCAGCATAAACTTCTAACTGCAACTCCAGGATTTTGGGTTTCAGGCATGGGGTTTTGGTGATGTGAAGCTGAACAGATTTGGAGAAAGTTTAAACAATTAGACTTCTATATTTTTTTAAACAATTTAGAACTTCAAAGTTGTAATGGAACTCTTCAAGTGGAGCCTGAGATGCTGCCAAATTGTCTTAGTTTTCCTCATTCTAAGGTTGACGACCCGTTCCTATTGACAATTCCTATTGTTCCTATTGGTTGACGACCACTTCCAACTGTTATTGTTGAGCTTTTGCAATAGGAGGAAAGTATCCTGAAATTAAAAGGAAGTGAGGAAATACACACACACAGAGGCACCTGTATGTATATGTACATAGATATGTATTTTTCATTGAGCTGTAATAAAAACTTTCACTGTGCAGTTTCTATACTTATTTTAGCCATACCAGTATTGAAGACAAAATCCTTGAGGATTACAACTGTAAGAACGTCTTGCGTTTTGGAAGTTGGAGTTACCAGCCATTATTGGTAACTCATCTATTTTTGTTTTAATTGAGAAGACTGATCCTAGTTAACATTTAAGACTAAGAACAGCTTACTCTACTTCTATACACCTATATAAACAATTTCAAAATCTTAATTTTCTGAGGCCCATTGTTGCAGTGATACAGCAAAATTTAGCCTGTACATTGAATGTGTAAAGCCAAATCTAAGTTAGGAGAGGGGCACAGCTGGAACCCACCAACAGGAAACACCATTACCAGCACCCTGGAGGAGCAAACACTGCGTCTTGCTACCACAGAGGAAAGGCAGTTACATTGTTGGAGTGCTGTCTGGAAACCCTGGGTTAATCACAGCCACACTAAACAGTGCATGGGTTTCCAGCCACCCACAGCTCACTGGCCAAGCTCAGCATACAAGGGAGATCTTGCATAAGGCATTCACAGAAGTTAAAAACATAACAGGTAATATTCTGTACTAGCTCCCTAAATAGGAAGAATTCCACACATACGATTCAGCACTTAGAAAATTCCCAAAAGAGATGGAAACATTTAGAAATGCTCCTCTAGTTAAGAATCAAATCAATATTTATTGTGACTTTAACTTTTCTACAGATTCATTGAATGCTCAGGTAATTAAGGATTCATTGAGACTACTGACTACATGCTCAGCATGGCATCCAGGCTTCACAGAACAAAGACAATTAAAGACCACGTAATAAAACGAGATGCCACATCCTGTCTCATTGTATTTGTTGCTCTCCACTCACATATTGATCACAAGCAGGTCAAGCACAGCTCCTGTGCCAGGAGAATACTGTAAGACTATCAGTGAGGCTCAAAGAGCACAGGGCTGCCAGAAAGCCAAACATGGAACTGCCTGAAGGTAACACTGCCAAGTCACTCTAGCACCTAGTGATGGACTTGGCCATTTCCCACTGTGAAACCATGAGATGTACGCTCACAGCCAGAGCCAGATCCTGGATGAAACCCTGAATCCTGATGCCACTCGACTCTCTGAGTATTGTGTAATGTGTATTATAAACGTCCACAGGTCTTATCTACAGAAATATTTTCACTTACAGGCAACAGGAAGGTTTACCAGCCCAATACTGTTCAAGTAATGGAGCAGTTATTTGCCCAAATTGGGTGTTTTCAACATAGCCAGCTCAGCTCGCCTCTTCTACATCGCCTGAAGAAGTCTTGGGGGTCCCCTAGATTCCACAGCAACCTGTCAGATTACAACCCTACATGCCCTAAAAAATCTCTCTATTTTCCCTTTAACAAGCACTTTATTGCATTTTGGTTAGGCAACATCCTTGAACAGAGGGGTAACTCCCACAGCTCACTTGGTTCAACAAGGGGCCCAAAGCACAGCAAAGCAAAATGCTTAGTACTGGGAGCTGTCCCATCAGAACACGATGGCTCTTGGCAATACATCAGTAGATAAATGTTTGCAGAATCTTTTTATTTTTGTACAAACAAAATAGCCTTTGTATTTTTTCCAATGTTTCAAGGACAGCTGAACATATCTTACACTCCCATTGATAACATTTCTATAACGTTTCACTGAATTCATTGTTTTTACTCAAAAATATGTTCTTCACATTACTTAAACTAGAACAAAGCTTCATAGACCAACTCTAGCATGGGTATAAACATTTTTATAAAATGCTTAAAATTAACTCCATAGTGCAATAAATTAACTGCTATTATTACAAGTAAGAATAATCATCTGGTAAAATTTTAGTTGTTGGACTTGTCCTTTCTTTCAACAAGCTGTAACAAGAAACAAGTAGCATCCATATGGGATTAGACAATTTTGAAACACTGCAAAATCATTATGAAACAGACAACAATCTTTATAATACAACTATGGAAATATTATATTCATTTTACAGACTACCAAACCAGATTAGTATGATAAATTGTATCCAAACCCATGAAACGAGGCATTGACAGAATCAGGGCTGAATTCAGAAGGACATTCTCGAGGTCAAAGGAGGTACTCACATAATCAACTCTTCAATTAAGGGCCTAAATGTATATCCTCTTTGTTCTAGTCATGCTCAAAAACTAGCAAAAAATATACAGTAAGTGAAAACTACATTATTTTTCAAGTGATGTGTTTGACACTGCAATTTACTATGCAAATCAAAAGCAGCATTTATAGGCAGCAGAAAGGAGGACAAAGAATTCATACTGAACAGTCAGAATTACAATGCAGGAACTGCTTTGAAAGTCCTGCTAGAAAATAATGTGTTTTGCATCCATTATTCATTTATTTCTAAACCAACATGCCATACATGTCCAACAGGGAACAAAAGAGCCACAGTAAATTGCTTCTGTTCTACTAACTCTATCAGGAGGCTTGTTTAACCAATGCTAATTTTAGAGATCATTTTGTCTATGTATAAAAAGACCCAACTAAACTCCAGTCAAACATGATTATATCAAATCCATAATGAGAGGAGAAGAAGAGAGAACGTTTAGGTAGGATGGGAGTTATTTTACTAAGAAAATCTAGTACTGAACTCATTTACAGTATCATCTATATCAGAGAAACCCTGGAATGTCTTCTCAGCTAATATAAACTGGCATTTTCTAAACAAATACTTTCTACACATTTTTCAGAAGCCTAATGTTAAGTTAAAAAAAACTAAGAAACTGCTACATAAAAAATTATGGATTTAGAGAAAATATTTGTAAAATATTATTATATTAAGCTTCGTCCATATTTGTACTACTGGTCTGACAAGACAATTGGCTAAAGGTGTGACTACTTAAAGCTCTAACATGATGCCTCTAAATGCCTCTTTTTGGGGGGAGAGGGGGAAACTACATATTAAAGGGCTATCACATGCATTCTAACAAAGGGTTTAGAGATAACTACTGTAATAAATTCAGTAACCTACCATCTGTTTGTGATTTACTGAGAAATATCGTACTGGCCCGTGGATGATCTGATGGGTTGAATTCCATGTTCAAATCTGGAAAGAAAGAACAGCACAAAAAAATTTGTGATTATTCAATGGCCAACACAGATTTTCTCATTATTTTTAATAACACCAAGTTTACATACTTAAGCAGCTACTGTAAAACAAAATCCATCTTGAGGCCCACTTTTTTATCCTTCCTTGCACAAGTGGTTCTTTTTGGCATGCAAATCATTTGCATCAACACAGCTTTGGGATTAGACTTCAGTTCTAAGGGCTGTTTTGGATTAAAACAGATAAAGCAGCTTGAGAAGTTGGTACACAAGAAGTCAGGAATTTCCCATTTCCCATCACTTTCTTCCCACCACGCCCCAAAGCCACAGCTTGGCACAGGAACACAGCATGTTGTATGTAATTATTGAAGAATTAAGTATTACAAACAAATACACAACCCTTTACAGATAGACAGGTTTCCAAGATCAGACATGATTAAAAAAAAAGTAGCTACTGCAACTGAACGTAAACAAGTAAAATCTAGGCCAGAGTGTTTTATATGGTCAAGAAAAAAAAACAACTTGGAACTTTCACAGATTAACATTCTCTTTGCTGTGACAACTTTAAAAAAAGAAACAAAAAACCCCACAACTAGAGAAAAAAAACCCCAAAACCCCAAAAAACCTAAACCAGTCCTAAAAGATATTTACCAGTTACAAATTCAAATCTATCATACATTATACAAACTTCTATGAATGATTTTCCTTATCAAGATTAAAATCCATTGAATTTATTTGTTCCCAAATTCCACTCCACTACCAATTTGCTAAAGCTTACATGCCTGTATCCTCTGGAAAACATGCTACTAAAATAGTGGATAATTTTTCAGAATTTCCTTGCTCTCCCAGCTTTCTCAACCTTAGTTCTCTTACATTCTCTCTATCTCCAAATGCACATTCCCTTGCATTTGATACAGGCATTTATGTGAGACTACATATGAGCACTGATATGTATATCTTCTGTGATTATCCCAGCCTTTCTACAATTCTCTCATTCCCCTTTCACATCTTTGTGAAAGCTCAGTAAAACTGGAAAATAAACCCCAGGTCTCAGGAAAAGAAAGTCTTTCTGCCCCGAGGTCAAGTTCTCCTGTCTACAGCTTTCCCTGTTCCTTCAGCATCTATGCCCATACTCTGCTCTCCTTTCCCTTTTATTTAATAATTTACTAGGTCTCCCACTTGCCTGTGTTTTTCTCCTCACCACACACCTCTTTACAAATGTACTTTCTATTTGTATTTGGCCCTTTTATGCTCTCTCGGTTTCCTTTTCACCTCTGCATTCTGTAGCCCATGAGATGAGCAGCCTGACAAGCTGCTGGAAAACTGGGCATAACTTCTGGAAAAAACTTGATCTTCTCTCTACAAGAAAGAACCCAGAAACACAGAAGTGCAACTCCTCAGTTGCAAATGGTCTTCTTATTACTATAATCCTCATCAATGCCACAAAGGAAAGGGAATCTAGGTATTTCAAGGGAAAGCTATATTGATTCTCTCAGAAATCACAGACAAGTTTTGAGAAGATCCTAGGAATGCCATCTTATGCTAGGAGTTCTGACTTCAAAGGACTATGAACTAGAATGTTTTCATGTTCCTCTATGCATCTTATTTAGACATACAGAAGAAACAAATAATCACCCATTGAGATAGACAGTGCTGATAAAGACTTTTCCATTTCAGAATGGTTTTTCTGTTAAGCTGAATTCAAGATGCTTTTCAATATGTGAAGAGTAATTAGCACTTAAAAATGCAAAATACATTATCTTTTATCAACCTCTTCGTCTTTTATCAGACAGCACAATACATCACCAGAAACAACAAAAAAACACCTTTTCTTTTTTAAACCACTACAGATATTTTTTCTGCAAATATTTCAAAGTACAGCAGTGCAAATTCAGTCAATAAAATAGGATCACAAACATGAAACTGAATCCAGCTTGCAAAACATGGAAAACCATTAAACCACCACTTTCCTTCAAGACTAGAAAATCATCTGCTTGAGGAATAATAACAACCTGGTAGAGGGTCACTGTTTGCAGGGCTGAAAAGAAAGGAAAACCAATTGCCACATCTTAGTCAAGTCGCATCTCCTGAAGATTCCTATGCTACAAGGTGCTATTTTCCAGAAGCAGTAAACCAATGGAGGACTTAGAAATCTCTCTGAAAAAAGCATGAACTACCAAAAAGCACTGGCTCCCAGAAAAACTGTTATTCTTCCGACAGGAGCTGAAAGAAGGCCAGCAAAACCCCATCTCAGCAGCTGCAGAGGACAGTCCAGGGATTTTTAATTATCTTGGCAGAGCCTGCAGCCTACAGCCAGGGAGCAACTGTGGCTCCTTCCCACCACTGAAACCTACAGAGCAGCACACGTCCTCCTCTCTCCACATCCTTTCTCTCACATCCTCCCCAGCAACAGCAACAAGCAAACACATCCATCTGTCTTTCTCAAGCTGCCTGCACAAAACTCAGAGGAGGAGAACATGGGTAAGGGGAAAGGTGAAGCCTGTTTCACCCGGCACACGGTGGCCAGAAGGGCACAGGTGCTGCCGAGAGGGGCTGGCTCCCCACGCCCCTCCGAGAACAGCACAGGTCTCGCAGGCAGAAGCGAGCACTGTTGGGTGTGCGCCCGAAACTCGGCCGCTCCCAGCTCCTCCAGGGAAAAGCATCAGCAAATCCAAGCATCCCACAGGCCACTTGTGGCACCACGTTACTCCAGGCCACCACTGCTGGCATGCTGGAGTGTTAGAATGCATGAAGTTTCACAACATACAAGATTTTAGTCTCTGGTGGTTCTTAGATGTCTTAATTCATCATACAACTTTAAAACAAATGTCTTTGTGAATATGGCAACAGATTTGTCACTAGAAACCGTGTTACAGAAGAAAGAGATCAAATGATACACAAATATCTGAAGCTAGTAACTCATCACCAAAGGACATTATCTATAAAAAGATAAGAAAACAGTATATTCCTATTGCTTTTCTGTTATTAACAGTTCTTTCTAGTATTTGAAAAGTACCATGAAAACCAGCAATAATAGGAAAGGTTTACCCATCTTGTAATGAAACAGTCAAAGATAAAAGGAGATTTCAACTCACACATGCAATAGTCTATTATTCAAAAGACAGGAAAATGAGAGCCAGAATTTTAAGTCTTGAAATCTGCACAAAAATGTTCTCCATTACTAACAGTCTGCTCTGCAACACATCACAGCCTTCAAATGAAAGACTAACAGTGGGTACTTCTTCCAACAGCTACTAAACACTTCAAAATCAGCTTTTAAGAAAAAGCCACCGTCTCGTAGATAGTCCAAAGCAGAAATCTTTTGCTGTAGCTTTCTTTCCAGTTAAACAGAATTTGAATATTTTTCTATATCTTTTCCTAGTTCAAAGATCAAGTTTGTTTGGGTTTGGGTTTTTTTTCCTTATTGAAGGACTGTTAAGTTATTCAAAATATAACCCACATCCTGTAAACACCTGCACAGTCTGATACCCCATGAAAATTTCAGGGCTTTTGTCTTCTAAGGATTAGGAACCAAAAGTTTGTATCTATGAATACATGCACCTATCTATATATATAGATTGACTGATAGTTGCGTATTTAAATGAAACATAATTTTTGGTTAGCCAAGGCAAAGTCAGACTCACATACACTTCAAATAAGAGATCATGTGTCTAACAGAATTCACACAATTTTGGAGGACTCGGACAAGAACAGTTACAAATGCATGCAAATATACTTAAGACTGCATTCCCTTATTTCCTTTGTAGCAGCAAATTAACAGTTATTTTAATGGCCATTTTGATGCATCACATCAAAATAAAATCGCTCTCTGAGGGGGGGAAAAAAAAAAGGGAGTAGATTTTGCCTATAACTTAATTTGGTACATAACTCTGCTGAAGTTTAAGACAACCACCAGAAGACCCCAACAAGATTCACCCTGTACACTGTGAGAAACTTCATTCCTAAAGCTACAGCAGCTGCATTCAAATATGGCCATAAAAAGAAGCAAACTGTAAAACAGTTTTGCTTCAGACTTGGGCTAAAGCCCAGACAAGATTTTAAATCTCAAAACAAGATCTTAAAAAGCATTACTGAGACCAAAAAAACCTGAATACAGCTGCAGTTTGCACTTTTAAAGAGCAAAAAGAGTAAGAATACAGTTTAGATTAGTGTAGAGGTGAGGTACAAGAGGGACAGACTGCTGAAAATGCTTTCAAATGAGAGTCTTGAGTTGAAACTTTAGCTGAAAAGAAAGGGAAACTAGGAGGTGTCTGAAGTTCACATATAACTTCGGTAGCACTGAAAGCTCTCTCTAATCTAGCACAAAATATAACAAAATCAGTGGAAACCGAAAGCAGAAAGAAAGATCCTAATTATGACCTTGGAAGAGAAAAGACGGAGGGCAATTAGGCAGTGAAGCTCCACACCCAAGTAACATGCACTCAACTTATCTTGATGTTTTCCCTTTCGAGAAGATTGCTTCAGCCAAGCATCTTTGGGCTTTGGTCCAGCATGAGTATTTCGGCTCAATGTAAGAATAACTTATGCAAGTGACTTGCTTACGATTCATATGCAGGTCAGATCAGATGATCCCAGGGGCCTCAAGCCTAAGTTCTATAAAATCTTCAGAAATAGCAATATTTAAATTATTAAGCACAAAAGCTCAGCAAACCCCGGTGGCACATCTGTAAATTTTCTAAAACTGCACCAACTCTGCTGCAATTCTTCAGAAAGAGGTACATTTTCAAACTTGTGGTTAGAATACATTATGCAAGATAAAAACAGTAAAGGATGAGACTAAATCTTTTGTGGCAAAACTTTAACAAAAAACCCAACTGCTTCTTCAACTCATGAGTCTTACTGTGATAGGAAAGGGCACAACAAGAGAATGAAGGATGGGGTGCCGTAGCAACTAACTTCTGAGCAATACACATCAAAGCTTCTGCGTGACACAAACAGGAAAAACCAACACAGTTGCTGCTTTTCTAACAGTGCATGTGGGATGCAGCACACGGAGCAGGTCTGAAAATGTGTTTATTCTGTTATAAAAATGTTATTTCCTTCCTTCTGAACAATGAAAGTCAGGTAAGTTTGCACCACCAAAGCTCTGATGCTGATTTGATAACAGAATAAAGTCTAAACTGAGTAAACCACTGGTTTTAGTCTTACTCAATTCTGAAATAACCTGGTGAAATTCTTTCCTTCCTTCCCTTTGCCCCTGGGACCACAGGCTACCACTGCCACTGCACAGCCACCATCATCATTAAGGATAGTGGTAATGTCCCATATTAATGACTTATCATATGCCTAAAAATGAAATTAATCCATGTTTCTTCATCCTGTAAGATTATTTTTTAAAATTACTTAAAGGGACTTCAGTTAAGAACAGACCTGTCCAGGGCATGCTGCAGGGCAAACTGAGCTGACCAGGCACTTCACAAATTACTTTACTTCTTTGCCATCCTTTCTCCACCCACAGCCTGACACTACAGAGTGACTGCCTGCAGTGGGTGGAAAACAACAAAACACCAGAAAGGTTCTTATCAAGCAATTACACGAATGCAAGCCATGAGTAATATCTAAGCCTTACACGTTTCCAGGAAGCGTGTCAAAGCGGAAGAGAAAACAATCACCACAGGAGCAAAGGGAAAGGGAAGCACAGGTGACCTGAGCTAAGGACACAGCTTTCATGGAGATGTGAAAGGCAGGGCTTTCCATGTGCCCTGATGCAGGTGGGAACCAGCACGGCTGTGACTCCCCAGCCCAGGCCACCTCCGTGCACCAGCAGCACCTGAGGTGTAATTTGTCCAGCTGGCAGAAAGCATGAACTTGTTGCTCCTGCTCTCACTGTACCAGCCCATAGGAATGGGTTGATGTCATCTGTGGGAAGAGAAACAGAAACCATATTCTCCCGGCACAGACAGGGAGATAAGCTTCCCCAACACTGAACTTGGAAAAAACTGCTCAAATAAATTCCAGAAGTCTCATTACACTTTATGCCTTTCTGCTTCTTTCTTACTCTGGTGGGCTGCTCCCCTCAAATAACAGCAATTAGCCACGTGTACAGTAATGAAAATACTGCCTTAAACATTATTAGGTTATTAGCATTCCCTGAGGAGTTGGTAAGAGTTAAAAGGACACCTCAGCTAAGAGGATCTCCCTCATCTGTCTCTAGTCAAATGAAGCTAAAAACAAAGACTAAAATAGAACAGAGAGCAAAGAAACAAGATTGAAAAAGGCTATCTCTTACTATTATTATCGGTTTTCCTAATTTTATTTTGAAGCACCATAATTTATGCAAAAGAGGCACGATACAACCTTACATTTGGAAAGCCCTATGACTAAATCTAGCAGTAAAGTTTCCATTTGAGATTTCTGTACATCAATGTCTCCAAAATGTGGGATGCACTGAACACTGGGACTAAAATAATTCACTGGGATAAATAAATAAAGTGCTGGGGTGCTTTCTATTCAGAGGTTTTCAAAACTTTCAAACCAAAATAAGACTGAATTGCATAGGCTGATTTCACTGGCTAGTAACAGTAACTGCACCTGCTTTTACACTAAAACTTCCAAGATGTGAGATCCATTACTAGATGTTTCAGCTCATGTCATTCAAACACCACACAAACACAGCATGACGATTTACCAGTATCAGACCACAAGATCTAGCTGTAACTTTTTACAGTACTTCATGTCTAATCTAAGCCGCAACTAACCTACCACAAATAAAATGCCTCTCGGCTGCATGCAGTATTCTTGCAAGAACAAATGTTTGTGATCATGTTCCAGTACACTTTAACACGGATTATTAAAACAAAAGAAAGTTGGAAATTGGAAGGCTTTCAAGAGCCAATTGGCTGGAAGGGTATACTCCTTCAGGTTTGGCTAGGTTGCTGGAAAAACTTGGATGTGATCTTTGCTACCCTGGAGCTATGGTATTCTCTGCCTACCATTCCAAGCTAACAACGGGCACGACATTTCCCAGCGAGTTCCAATTACACAGTGACTCTGTTCCAGGCTGTGCTCTGATCTCGGTTTTCGAGGGAGGCAGAGATAGTTTATCAATAAAAGAAACCCTCTGTGGCAAATAATGCTCGTTTCTCTACAGTTATGCCTGACCAGTCAGCCAAGTTACAGCCCAGAGCAGTTCTTATGGGCACAGCTATATTTATTTTCTCTTCTAGAAGCAAATCACAAACATGACTTTCCACAGGGTGAACAAGGTTTGTATCCAGGATTTTTAGTTTTGTATCACTTTTCAGGATTCGCTTTCCCTTACACAGTAGTCTCTACCAACTAACTAGACACATTTCAAGAGCAAATTAAATTATCTGACATTACATGATACATTAAGTCTCTTGTTTAATGTCTCCTTACATTTAGAACATGAAAGATACCAATTAATAAATCTTTCCCCTCTCAAGTTCATCTCATGGAAGTTTTTCAGACATTCCATTTATTATATTTTGCTTTAACTGCAACCAAAATTAATTTTAAAAGTTTTATTGACATGTAAGACAGAAGAAGACAAGAAAAAAATTATTAATGCAAGCACTTACCCATTCCCTTCCCCACGGGATAATAGAGAGGAAAAGACTATTTCTCCCCATTACATGCAGAATTCAGCATCGACTGAAGAGAGCAACAATTCTGTGCTATTATTAAATCAGGAGCATTCCCCTTATTTAAATACAACCATCCACTGTAAAAAGTTCCTAACACAACATATAAGACTGTGCATATGTGTATTTCCATCATACTCAAATACTGCTCCTCTGGCTTTTCAGTATAACATAGAATCATTGAATCGTAGAATTATTTAGGTTGGAAAAGACCTCGGAGATTATTGAGTCCAGCCATTAACCCAGCACTGCCAAGTCCACCACTTGGATGGTCCAACCATGTCCCTAAGTGCCACATGTACAGTCTTTAAGATACCTCCAGGGACGGTATTGTCACTGACAGGCTACACAGTTCAATGAAGCCTACAAAGACAATGCTTCAAAAACAGCACCATGACCTTCATGCAACCTAAGTTCCGCGGCAAACACCCAAGAGAAAAGTTGAAATAAAAACAAAAACACTTCTTGAATGTTAATGTCTTAAGATGAAGACATTAAATACTGTTCCTGGTAGAAGCCAAAATCATGGAGAAAATCAAAGTAAAAGTTTTCTGAGATTAATACTAATGTGAACATAAATACCATCTGGAAGAATATATGCTCCTGCTTTTTAAGATTTCTAAATACGCTCTTAAAATTTAAATTTTTTAAGTCTTCCATCCCGTTCTAATACCCTAGCAGTAAATTTGATCAAGTTAAATTTAGACTAGGTAACTGCAGAAATTAGTGATGAAAAGGCAAAAGAGAAATTTAAGTGCACTACTCAGTCCTTTTCTTCTTATTATTGTACCAAAGAACTTGAAGTCAAAACAGCCTTACTTAAAAAACACTGAAATTTATTCAGTGACTTTAAAGAGTAAGCTATATGAATAATGGAATGTTTGAGCAGGCTTAGATAACCAAGGATTGAAAGGGGAAAAAAAAAGTTCAGATCTTAAAGTTTTTCTTTTTGCACTGTTTCAAATCTTTGGAACATGTTTCAAGGTGTGCACAGAGCAGAAATTGAAGACTTTTCCCACTGAGGGTCATTTCCTTCTAGGACCCACACATGAAGATAAGTGAGGACATAATGCAGGCTGGAGTCAGGCTAACACGATGACCTTTTACTTCATGTCTGTAGCTCAAAGGAGCACTTCACTGTTACTGCCCAAGGAAGTTGTGGATGCCCAACCCTGGCAGTGTTCAAGGCCGGGTCAGATAAGAGCTTGAGCTACCTGGTCTAGTGGAAGGTGTCCCTGCCCATACCAGGGTGTTGGGACTGGATGATCTTTAAGGTCCCTTCCAACTCTCAACATTCTGTGATTCCACAGTGACTCCACCACCTCCCTGGGCAGCCCGTTCCAGTGACAACCTCTCAGAGAAGAACTGTTTCTTAATATCCAATCTAAACCTCCCCTGGCTCAACTTGAGGCCATTCCCCCTTGTCCTATCACTGGTTGCCTGTGAGAAGAGGCCGATCCCCACCTGGCTACACCCTCCTTTAAGGGAGCTGTAGAGAGCAATAAGGTCTCCCCTGAGCCTCCTTTCCTCCAGGACAAACACTCCCAGGTCCCTCAGCCCCTTCTCCAAACACTTGTGCTCTAGTCCTTTCACCAGCTTCACTGTTCTTTGGACACGCTCCAGCACCTCAGTGTCATGAAGCATGATTCATTTTACATTGCCCTAAAACATATGAAGTGCAAGAAAAATGAAGTACAGTAATGGAACGTAGAACATAGTCTAGTCTAAAAGCCACTTCTTTAGATCAAAGTATCTTGACATACAAAAACATTACCTTCCCTTCATTTATCTGATTAAAATCTAAGGCCAGAAAAGTGAAACAGCTTCTAAAATATGGTGCCTTTAAGACTTTCAGTTTCCTGTTAAAATTAGCGAAAATGATGACAAGCGTGTGTGTGAGCATGCCTCCCTTCCTTCCTGACAGCATGCCCAAGACATGCTACAGGATAAAGGACACTGATAACCTTTTAGTTGAAAACTGTCCTCACGAAAAGCCTCCCACCAATCTTGTAAACACTTCTGGGTTTTTTGTTTTGTTTTGTTGTTTTTTTTAATGAGGGGTTCAAGACAGCAAGTGGAGCCCTTCACAACTGGGCCCAAAACTTGTTCGTATGCAGGATATCCAGGGATGTCAAGCAGACGTGCTGGAATACACACAAACAATTCCAGAGCTAAGGAAAAACATTCCCTAAGACAGGTTTTCATGGACAAAAATTGACTGTGAAACACCGTTTTCATTATACTGAGAGTGTAACATGACTTTTGGAATGAAAAAACTTACACTGGGACAGCAAGTGGAGCCCGAGTACATCACACACAAGACCTCCCATTACTTCTGATGCCTTGGCGCTGAGGATGGAGCAGGTTTCAGCCCAGCAGATACAGGTGGCCTGAGCCAGAGCCAGCAGGTGCAGCAGCTTCCCTCAAAGGTCTCAGAACTGCCAACAGCCACCTGCTGTTCACTCATCTGGGTGAACACACTGTCAGGGACACACAGCTGAAGTCAAGCGAAACTGCTCTAACACGTCTCACCAAAAGGCGAGGAATGCACGTGGCATTTCAGTTCTGCTGTCAGAGTACAAACATGGGGTAAGGATTGCTCTCATTTTTTCAGAAGCGTGGTCCGCTCTAAATATTGTAGGTAATATAAACAATAACACCTCCACAAAACCTTTTTTCCCCCCCCCAATAATCATATGTGATATAGTTGTTCTTATTTAGTGTAGGCTGGGGAGAGAAACTACAGTGCCCATTTTAACAGCATCTTGCTTTGCACTCCTGGGCTTTGCTGCACATCGCCCATCACCGCTCATTTTCTCACTGATGACCTTTCCATTTTCCACACTTGTGGGCACTTGAGAACACAGTACTCAAGTTTCCAGTTCCACCTTCTCCCTTACAAACCTTCCTTGATTAAATGCCACAGAGCCAGCTAGAGCACACTAGATGTGATCCTATCACCATGCCCACCTTCAGGAATACCTTCACCTGTTTCCAGCGGGATTTATTAACACCTTCACTATTGCCTGCTTTGTCAACATCAGTCGCGCCCCACCTACAGCACACATAGCAACAAAAGGAACTAAGCCACTGTCCTATTAACCTCAAACTGAAATTTATGCATTTCTCTAATGCCTCTGTGACACTGAGCACCACAAATGCTTCCTCCCTAACACACTTTTACTTTACTTATATACCACTTTAAAATTAATTTACTCTGCCCTATTAGATTCGAAGGCAGACAGAAGGGAACATAAAGCATTGTAAAGGACTTTTAAAAAAAATTTTTACTTTTAAAAAAACCAAACTTATTTTCCTTCACGTGAATGTATCAGAAAAAAATACGTTACGATTAATTTACCACTCATGATACCTACTTTATGTGATACATGTAAAATCTTTTAAACACAGTATCATTACAGACCTAAACAAATTACGCCAGCTGATGCCATACCAAATTATGTCACTTGTTGTTTCCAACAGTACTACCATGCTCTCCCACCAAGAGCCATCAAGCCATCCATGCCCCAAGAAAGGCTGGCTGTGAACCCAGCTGCTCTTGCCACAAATTTAACCCGGAGGTTAGCAGCTGGCAGGGAATTATTTGTCACTGAGCCAAACACACAATGCCAGTCACCAGAAGTGTTGGGTTAACCTACAGCAAAGTGAAGCAATTTTACTTGAAGACATAGACGAATACAAAGTCAGCAAAATAATCATCATTTCACAGCTGAGCTGACATTATGAGCCTGAATCTTAGATTGAAGCATTATCTGCAGCTTTGCACCAAGGTGCATGCATTTCACCATTCCTCGAAACACAGACATTATTGCCACACAAATCAGCAACAAACTGCAGGACCTTAAGGATGCATTATGTTCTGCAAACCAGGGCACAGAAGCCTGAGCTGCAGCTCAACTACACATCTGGAAAAAGGCATCTCATTATACTGACTGAAGCTCTGGGGAGCTCTCTCACTGGCCCAGCAGCGTAGGACAAGTTTACCCTTCCTCATTCCCTTACAGAAACAATTTTTAGAAGTGCCAGTTAAAACAGCATCTTTTCAGGCTCTCTTCTTTTCTTTTGCTTCCCTACTGAGCTGTGTGACCCAAAGTTAAAGTAAGTAGGTAATCCATGAAATACAAACAGAAAAATATCAACCCTGATTTGTCAGAAAATTTAGTTCAAATGTATTATACAACACTTGCAACGGTATATTTCTGACTTCAAGGACGGCAGCTGCTTTTTTAATATGCAAAAATATAACTTGCAATATCTTCTGAGGAAGACCCAGGATATCTGGCAAACTACAATAACAGGCTTTCAATTTTTCCCCTGCAGATTTGTATTCACATGGCAACCAAATTACCAGGCTACCAAGATACAGTGTCAAAATCATACATACAAATCATCACCTAAAACTGAAAGTCAACTAATATTAAAAACCTCTCTTATCAGTGAATCTCTACATCTGTCAATGTATGCAAAGGCCATAAACATACACAGTTAAAGCACATGTGCATGCACATGCACAGATCTGAGCCTCTGAGCACTTGCATTACTCAGCTGTCACGCTGCCCCTTGCCCAGAAGGCTCAGTCCCATTAAAGTCTGATGGCAGAACTGGTACCACGCTGCTTCCTGAGCATGTATTCACTTCAGATGCAGCCACGTCATTATTGCCCAGACTCCAGACACTACCCCTTCTAAAACCTAAACCCCTGTGACTTCCACACTCTCACATCCCATATACCAGGCACACAAAAAAGAGCAAGAAGGAAAAGGATAATTAAACTCTGAAGAAAAGAGATACAGATCTTTAACTGATATTTGTTCTCAGTCTTTCAGTTCTTAGTCAACATCTGTTCTCAGAGGAGTCAGCTCAGAGTCATTAAGTGCTGATCTTGAGGAAGCACCTTACAACAACTGAATATGTTATGAAATTGTCACTACATGAGCTACCATTTCCAATGAGATAAAAGAAAGCAGTATGCTGATATTTTGTTATTCTTTGTGAGTTTATAGCAATCTCAAAGTGCCATCTATCTTCATCATGATTTAACACATTAATCTGAATATCTGAATAGCTCCAAACAACCACAGAAAAGTCTTAAATTTACTTTTAAATCAAAATCCTACAGAAATGTTCTGTTCTTGTCCCAAACCTGAAATTACTCCCAAGATTACATTGGCTCAATGCCCAGGACTAGTAACACCCAGTCTCAGTGCAGCAACTAGCTTCAGATTCAATATCTTGTAGCTCTCCAGCTCTTAATAAAAGCCCTGGACAACTAAAAAAAAGGATAAAAGCAATTTCCTATTTGTTTTTTTTCCAAGTCAGGTGCCACCACATGTAATACTCAAGTCCTGAGGCTGGCCTGATCCACCACCAGTAATGCAGCCATTCTAAACTCAAGCAGATAAAACCATACAGATCAAACCCATACCAGCAATACCTGTGCCATTGGTAAGGGGGAGAGGCACTGTGAAACAGCAATCCAAAGACAAGTCACAGAGCACGGTTAAATTATGTGCTGCTTGCACAAAAAAGTTGAGGGGGGTACTGCTATTTCCATTACAGATAAGGTACTGAGGCAAAGGAATAAAGTCAATGCACCATTAAAATCCCAGTGCCATTCTGCACTTAGTCCATAGCTCTATAGATCAGACTCCAAGCATCAATACAGAGAGCCAGAAAAAGAAGAGCACATACTTAAGTGTCACAGGACTATCTTGTCCAAACTTAAAAGTTACTTTTTAGATGTCTAACTCAGAGATAGTCATCCAATTGCCCCTCAATAAACAACGTATGCACTTCTAGAAGTGCATCTGTTTAGCAGCTATTTCACAAAATCCTGAAACAAATGTTTGGGATAGAACAGACCTGTTGTAGTCTGGACATACTGACCCTTTTCCACTGTCTGTACATGGACCCATTGGTGACAAACACAATCTAAACCAAGATGCAGTCACCTAAGGTTAAAACAGATTATGAAGTTTCTGATTTGACTGTGTGACCCAGGACAGGCTGCTGACTGGTCACTACGCATTGTCAATGAAGCTGGACTCCTTGCCCTCACATCCCACTCTCTCTTGATGTCCTCCATACACAATCTTTATTTCACCAACAAATCATGCTGGATTCCTACAGACAAGCTCTCCTTCATTGCATTGACTGATGCATTACTTGGACCAGTCCATTCTCAGTACAGGATGAGGCAGGAGTCCTGTTGAAAAACAGCATATGGGCATATAAGAAATCTGGGAAAGGCAGAGTAAACTGCTTTGATTCTGTCTAATCTTGAAAAATCCAGAATCAGTTTCTCTTCCCTAATCTTTTAAGCCTTTTCTCAAAACCATGAGCATACATTAATTTTGCTTGAACATCTGGACGCTTTTTTAAGAAAAACCTGAGAAGCTTCCAGATTCAGGAGAGGACCTACTAAAGTGTCAATATCATCAAACAATTTGGTCTCCGCTGTCCCTCAGGCACATCAGAGATGGACATAGTCTGACTTCCCTTACCCTTCCTGATACATTTATTGACAAACATACGAGGAAGTTAATGAAAAATACACATAAAATAATGTACTACACTAATCTAGTCATGCTTCTAACTATTCACATTGACACTGTGGGTTGCTTACTTATTAAGCAGTAGCTTATTTCCAGGTTACAGGAACTGTTCCAGGTACCAAGGCTACTGGAAAGACACATCCAAATGTCAGACCATATGTAATGTAACATTTTTGAACAAACACTTCCTATTATTGCCTGGCAGGGAAATGCTAATTTAATTCACCAAGTTCAATTCTTCTGAGCCTTATTTTTGCCGTAAATAGCTCAACCTGTTCAAATGTTCATCGCCAAATTCAGACCTGTCCTCAATCCATCAGACACACCGAAGGCAGCCACAGTGAATAGCTACCACAGAACACGTGAGCCTAGAACACTGCTTTAAGAGTTGCCATGAGAAAAGACGAACAGAAAGACAATGTATTCAATCAGAAAAGAGAATACCTGATGCAGCATGCTAATTGGACTGATTTCATCAAGTCTCCTCCAAGACAATCCACTGAGGGAATCTACTGACAGGGAAGAATAACCACATCATTACCAATTTGTACGGCTGTCAGGAACACATCTAGTCACACCATATATTAAATATTTAGGCAATTGCTAAGCAGACATGAAATTTTCCAATCCAAAGGCCTGTGTCTAATCTGCCAATAAAAAAAATTTAAATACAGTGAGTCATTTTACTCAGGACAGCAGTTTGTCATTTCAAGTATCATCAGAGGTTTTTTCATTAAAACATGTCAATTGACATCATAGGAGATGTTTTACTGGCATGTGTTGTATGTCCAGAAGCAGATACCAAATCGAACTCTGACTGCCCTTAAAAAGTGAAAAAAGATACGATTTCATATATTCAGGAGTCACCACCTAAAATGAACGTGATATTTACCTGAAAGTCCTACACTTCTGAAGAACCTACTTTTAACAATCTGTCCTGATATGGAAAGTATCCAGATAGAGAGAGAGAAAATTGAGCAAGTTCTTGTAACAGAAGGTTACATCTCTCAGACTTTCTTAAGTCCTGTCCTTAACAGGATAAAAAACATTTGCATAAGGGAGATATGGCAGATATACAGAATCACAGAACCAATTAAGCTGGAAAAGACCTCTGAGATGATCAAGTCCAACCTATGACCTCATACCACCATATCTAGACTGTGGCACTGAGTGCCATGTCCAGTCTTTCCTTAAATACTCCACCAACTGCCTGGGCAGTCCATTACAATGTTTAATCATCCTTTCTACAAAAAAATTCCTTCTAATGTCCAATCTAAACCTCCTCTGGTGCAGCTTAAGACCATAAAACCTGCCTGGACTTCCAAAAGGTTTAACAAGCCCACTTGCTTCTAAAACTAAGCAAACACTGAGTGTTCAGAAAGGCCAGGCACAAATTGCAAAAAAGATGGGAACAGAAGCACAGGATGAAATGGTCACTTTTCAACAACTGTTCTCTGTCGTTTTTCAATACATTCAAAACCATGAAGTGATTTTAATAAGATGGCAAAGTCTGCAGATGACAGGACATAACATTGCAAACAGCATCGACTGTGAAAAATGTCTTAGTTACTGGTTGACAAAATGGTAGATGCAGATAAATGCAAAAAAATGGGGGCACACAAGAAAAAACATTCAAAATTCATCTTCAATATTATGAGCTTCAAATGTTCCTTCTCAGGAAGTATGTTGTAGGAATTGGGAAAAAATGCAATCAGATATGGACATACTCAAATCACACTAAAGGAGGAGGCTCCTCAGCAACATTAACGCTGTGGAACTACTTTCCACACAATACAGAAATTCTTACAGTATCAATGGGTTCAAAAGGGATTAGAGAGATTCCCAGAAGACAAATTCACTAGCAATTGGAAAGTACATAGTAACACCTCAGGGAATTCCCAGGGTGCAGTCTTAGGGCAAATACTGTTACCTTCCTGTTTTATTATTCTGGCACTGGCTCATGGAGGAGACAGGAGAGAAGGCCAGGCAGAACTTCAGGATAACCAACACCAGTCACATTAAAATCCTGTTACATTGCAATCTGATAAAACAGCAAAATAAACATCTTAAACCAAACAGGTCCTTTGTTCTTGAGAGCTACCAAAACATCTGAATTACCTAAACCCAAAGCTGGGAATCCACTAGACAAGCATGTACTTTTTAAGCAAGGAGCAAGGCTGTCACTGCCTCGCAGTTTAACATTAACTAACTTGTCTCCACTGCATCAGATTGCTTGTCCCAGCACCAGATTTATGGCAGCATATGGACTTTCATCCTCAGAAGCATTTGTCCTTCTGGTAATTGATGTTCTGGAAAGCAGCAGAAAAGGGAAGTACTGCATGTCATGCATATCAGCTGTAGGAATCAAAATACACTAGTCAGAAGCGAAACAAGTCCAAACCAAATGTTCAATAAGGGCTCAATTATTGATCTGCTACAGGCCATGTTACTGCCCCAGTTATCTCTGAGGTCACTGCACTGCTGTGTTGCAGTTCTTCTGGTTGGAACAATGCTCACATACTGTCTCTTACTAAATACCTGTTGATCCACTGCAAACTGCCTAAGGATCTGGACAAGCCAAAGAGGAATTCATCATGAACCTTCTTTTTCCTACTGGTACAAATCTATTCTGAAGCCATAGATTAAACATTTGTAAAACAATGATTAGATTTTCTCATTCTGCAGAAAAAATTACTTTTGGGTAGAGAGGAACAGAGGCTCTAGGTTTTGTGTTTCGTGTTTTGAGTTAATTTTTTCTTCTTGAAAATGGATTAAATGCAGAGGGTTTTGTAGGCCTTCCTACCTATGAAAGAAACACAAGAAGGATTTCAGTTTTCATCTGGGTTACTATCATGTGAAAGCCTACCCAGCAAAGGGCAGGGGAGGTGCCAAACCACAGGCTAACTCGAGTTAGTATCTAAAAGCTCCTGCTTTTAAATATCACTTTTACTGGTACTTATTACACATGTTATTCAAAGCACAGCTTATAATGCATCTATACAACAAGGTGAGGTTTCGATAAAGCTTTGGCTGTATGGAGGGACTGGATCCTGACTTCACCAGGTGTCTACACCAGGGTGCATGACACACCTAAAGCACAGCACTGCTCAGTGAGACACAGATGAACTTTCACACTTCAGTAAATGCAGACCAAAACTGCTACTGTTTTTTAAACATCCCAAGACCTTGGTGAAATAATTTTTGTCAATGTTTTTCAAAATACCACAAGTTTGTGTTTCTAAAAATTTGATGCAGAAAAACATTCAGTGTAGGGTTTTCGTTCTAAAACACATTTTTTAAAACAGAATTCCCACACTTTGTAAATCACTACCATTGCGAGCTAGAGAGGCAAATTAGAAATGGAATATAACAAAAGAAATAAAGAAAAAAATCCTCAAATTGTGATGTTTAAATGTTCCCTCACTGTCTTACAGTGCTTACATTATTATTTGAATGACACAACTGGGCTCTGAGAACCTACAAAAGAAAACTCTCTTGTCTAGAAGGCAACAGAGTTGTCTTTCTCTGCCTGCCCCTCATTCATATCTGGGTTGTGAAGAAAAATGGCTTGACTTTACCTACTGCCTGTGACCAGTCTAGATCCAGTGTGTACTTCATCCTCACCATCCCCCTCAAAAAATTCCCTGATACTTCTGCTGTAATAATGCTGCAAAATTTGGCACCTCACAGCCTCCTTATATAAAATGAGAATTAATTTCAACTTGCTGTTTTTACTTTGTCCTAGCAACATGAAACACACACACAATTTGATTATATAATCTCCAGATATGTGGGAGGGATTTGGAAGCTTGCCTGAAAACCTGCCACTTCTTATGCATTCAAAGGCCTGACAGCATGTTTCTCTTAAGTACACATCCATGCAGCTGAAATCACAATTGAGTTCCTCCACTCTATATCATCAAAAAAGCTACAAAAAAACTCACAAGCCACAAAGGCAAGAGGGTAAAATAAATTTAAAAATTACAACACGCATGACATCTATACAATAGCCTGAGCCTGGTCCTGCCATAAATAAGAACAAGGCAAAAAAAGTTAATGGATTTACACCAATTTATACTATCCAATAACTTCAGTGATTTCAGTTCAAATACCAGCAGATCAGTCACCGTAAAATACAGTCACCAGAATTGACATTGACGTCACTGTTGCTGGCAGCTTTTTCTGAAACCTGTGGACCTGCTGAACCTTAGCCTTTTTTTCAATAAACACTCAAGCACGTAACACACCAGTAGTTCCAGTGAGAGAAGTGTTAGACACTTCCTGTTCCCTTTATCTATCACTCTTCCACGTGCCTTGGTCTTAACGCAAATGGCATTCTTGCAGTTATCAGTGAAGTCAGTCTGTTTTCACTGATAGGCTAAGATTTTCAAAAATACCACAGGAAAAGTTTTAACATACACTTTTGCAGTTTTAAGAAAAGTTCCAATTATTCTGTTTGAAGACTCACAGAACTGAAGAAAAGTACAGAAAAGAGACAAGGTTCAACTCGACATATTTTTACAGCACAAGTACTAGCAAGCTGAATCCAGCTGAAATGTACCAGCCTTTGAAAAATCATTAGCATCATCTGTGTTTTCTCTTTTTCAAACTTTAAAACATGATGCTGTCTTCAATCTGTCTGACTTCAAAAGCAGAAAATTATTTGTCCTCAATATGATTATATCTGCATACTGAAAAACCCTTTATGAATGTTTTATTTTTGACCTTTTTTAGCCTACATTTCTTCTTTAAGATATGCAGATGAAACTTCCACAACTGGACATCAAATTGCTCCCATATAAACAAGTGGGAAATAGCTGATATTCCTGAAATCTTTTTGAGATCTTAGTCACTTTTGACCAACAATGACAAGAGATGCCGTAAGTTATTCTGATAAACTGAATATGGTAATATATTCTGAAAGTTCACAGTACTTCAGTTCTTCAAAATACCAGGATGAGTGAAGAGACAGAAGCAATTTTTGAGACACTGACCTCAAAAGTCTGCCATGTGCCTCATGCTTTGGGCATATACACCATGTTCCAGGCCCGCAGCTACCAGTATTTCCAGTACTGTCTTTTCTTCAGCACAGTAACGGGAAGATTGTCACTGCAGTTGAGGCAAAAGGCTGGGAGTTCTGAGGCTCAGGGCAAGCATTCAACTGTGTTATGGATTCTCAATGGACTGACAACTGACACTTTCAAACCTTTCAGAAGAATGGCTGTTTCTTGCTCTAAGAACGCCACTTGGCTTCTCAAGGCTTGTGCAGCAATCTGCAAGAGACTGTCTGCACTAAAGCCACACAAGCTCATTTCAAATCAATAGCCATGTGTAATGATTCAGAGGAAGAGTTTACATAGGGCTTATGACAACTTCGAGGTTTTCAGAAGTTGCTACTAAGAAAGCTGCCATATCCTGGCATGCCCTGCTCTATTCTTTCTAGAGTAGACTTTAGTATGTAGCCACCACTTAAACCACAGTTTAAAAAACTAAGAGGACTGACTAAAATATCCATACTTAAACCAAATATATGAAGAACTAATGAGAATGGCTGAAAAACTTTTTAGCTAAGAAAATGAGTCTGGAGACTGGACAATACCAAATGAGCCAAGAGGACAGAGCAGGCACAGGCAGACTTTGGACAAGTTTGAGATGGGGAAGGGGTAAATATGGGTGCACTTACAAAAGAATTGTGGATCTTCCTCCTGAGCCAAAGAAGAGTTCCAGAAGTGGAAATAGACCAGAGGGTACAGACTTTTGCCTAATCTGTATGTAATTTATACTAGTAAGTTAATAACAATGATGTCTTAAAATAGTTCAGAAGTTTAGGGTGACACATAACACACTCCTATACGTGCACTGGGTGTCTCAGAAAACCAATACGGATGGAGATCTGGGACACTGTCATATTTAGGGTCCAAATATCCTGGAAGTTAGTACAGATCTGAGAGCTGAAGGCAGTTGGGATGTTACCCTGCCTATTTTGTGACAGTAACAATACGCCTAAACCAGGAAATCTTTCAGATGTGCCAAGAAAGAAACAATACAAAGGCTTCCTGAGATATAGAAAGCATAGCAGATGTCCCAGCACTGCCAAAATCCTGAGACTGAGGAGTGTTCAACTAGATTAGTGTCAGTTCCACCAATCTGACCAGTCAGATCAACTCCGGAAAAGACGTTATACTACAAATCAAAATTCCTGCATTTCTGCCACTGGGTGAATCCATCGTTCATGAGTACGTTTCCACTTTCTGACACTGCAAAGAGCAAGCATGCAAGGAGCTACTCTTGCAGTTTAGGTAACTGTACAGGCAATCCATGTTGGCCTACTTCCATTTTTTTTAAACCTGTGAGACCAGAGAACAGCAGAAAACCATTACATATTTCCCAGAAAGTTGGACAGAATTACACCTTTTTCTTCTGGTAAGCCATAAGCTTCCTTTTTTCACTTTTTGTTCCTAGTTGGTCACATTAGTGCCAGAAAAATCGTATTTTTACAGAGGACATCCTTTCCAAACTACAGCTTTGTTCGCTTCTGACTCCAAGGTGACCAAAACAAACATTCTAGCAAAGAGAAGGTGGTTGCCAAATAGCTATAAGAAATTTCTGAAAAAATGCTTTTTTCACAAGCAAATTTTTCTTATTATTTTTAACGATCATAAATAAATCTCTCTCTGCCCTCTCTCCCACTTCTCATCTCTAGAAAAATTTCATATCCACTCTGTAATAAATTAGTATGTCTGCAACTGTCATTAAGAAACACATATACAACTATGTGGAAAATTGTTCCCTTCAGTCCACTGCAGAATGCAAATAAGCAACAAAAAATAAAACAAAATTACTAGAACAGAACAGAAGCTTTCAAAATATGTTTACTTGCCTGCCTTTCTTTTACCAACATCATTTTTTTCTTACTGTATTTCTCAAAGAAAAAAGAAAATTAACAACACCAAGAGCATTTTTAAAGCCACCTTCATATTGCCTGAAATGAAAAGAAGCACATGAATCCAAGTTTTTGCCAGCCATGTATAACCTCTGCATTATCACAGATTTCACCATTTCCAGACAGATGGTTGATTCCCTGTTAATCTTCCTTAAGACATATGCTTTTCTGTTGAACAAAACTCTCAGAAGTTTCACAAACTTACAAATGAACACACGAGCAAATGAGGTGCAGAGGCCATAAGGCAGGTAATACTGTCAATCTATGTATACGACATTTCACAGCAATCCTGGCTGCACTAGTCTTTAGTGTACTCACAGAATCTAACTCCTACTTCTCATTGGCTCACGTCATTTCTAACTTTCCCATTTCCATATTGGCAACTTCCGAGCTTCATTTATCTTCTATTCATAAAGGGAAGAGTAGTAAAGGCCTACGAAACGACAGACCACTGCACAGAGAATGGAACTCCACCACAGCCAGTTATCTCAAGCCTTTGTTATTTGTAGGTAGATGAAGGTTCATACAGTTTATTGGTAAACGTTCTTGATTAAACCTAAATTAAAAGAGGAACCTATTGTGCCATTGTTATTTGATTTCTACTCAGACCAAAAGCAGAGGCTGAAGAAATATATTGCTATGGAATACCTTCTTTCTAGTTCACTCCAACATCTCCTGCAAATATTTATATTCTCAACACTACAGGTGCAGCCTGGTGTCCACCCAGCTGCTATCTTCCATCTGAGGGTCTGCTCTGTTCTCTTGAGATTATTAGTGTCTTAATTAACACATTTGTATATACACATTATTTTGGGAACTAAAAATATTATTACACTTTTGGAAATATTAACTCTTCTGCTTTCAGAAGTGTAGAATTGAACTTTGCAACATGCTTTGGATAAATTACCCTTCAAACTGGGTTTCATTACTTCCTTGATTTTCAGTAAACCAAACAAAAAATTTAAATAGGATGATCTTATCGAGGTCAGCAAAAGTAACCCATTCTACAACAGATATGACAATTTCCTCATCTCCAAGTACAACTAAGTCTGTCTAATTAGTAGCAGCTGATGATCATCCATCACTTATTTGACCACTCTCCCCTCCTACGAAGGTCCCATTGCACCCACACGTGCTCTAGGACATCCTTTCACAATGATTTCCAATGCTGCCAGTATTTGAATGTTCTTCTAGAAGATCATCGTACTGGCTAATAAAACATTTGTATAATGTCTCTTTAAATACTCTCTAGACCACAATAGGCTACAAAATCTTAGCCAGAAGTTTCCACTCTCTGAAAGTGGAATTTGTGTACTTTAGAAGTCCCCAGGCCTCAACCTCAGGTATCACTATATAGGGGAAAACCTTGAGAAAACTAAACCAGTTAACAAGCTGGTATAAAATACATTTTCAAGACACCCAGAGGGTACCAAACAATAGTAGATGACTGTATTTGGAACAAATTCAGTGTACCTTACACTAGCAGCTACATCCCAGCAAATAGAGCCTGACACACATCACATTTGAAGTGAACTATGTGTTAGCACAGTTTCAAGTTTATACTTTTATCAAATACAACTATCACTACTGACACCTTTGAAAGACAACACAAAATATAACTAGAAGTTACCCTTGCTATGTATCAAACAGCTTATCATTCCGAAGCAGTTTGCATACTGTTAGTGGTGACATATATTCGGAGAACCTCATCATCATGTAAATAAACAGGGTATCATTTAGCATCTTCTAACAGAAATTTAAAGATTAACCTATATAATGTTTAATCTTTAATTGGCTACATTTGCTAATCTAACCCATAGATCATTCTTCTCTGGTCAAAAAACCATTCCTATATAAAACAAATTCAACCTATTCTACAGCTGCTGCTGGAATGGACATCTTGCTGCCAAACTGCTCCAAAATCAAGTTTCTATTAATAAACAGTTGAAAACATAAAGTAAAGCTTGCCATTTAGGATCACATTTCTTGTACTGCACCTTTGAATTTATCATGCATTACAGCTGGTACGACACAGCTAAATTCCCTGTTATGCATCAAATGGATGGATATTCTGCCATCATCCTGCCATAGTACAACACTGGCTGGAGAAGGGCTGTTGGTTTCAAGCTGCAATGATCAGTGGCACGGATGACTATGTCAGTAGACTGGCATGCAGATCTAGTTTTGAATCACAAAAACATATGCTGAGGTTTTATTATTTCAAAGGTAGATGTCATCAACCATTAGTGAAAGTGAATACAAATATCACACTCTCTCCACTTCCATCTTTTGTTACCTTCATCTGTTTTAATTTTTTCCCTCACCAAAATGTTTTAGACACTTCAGGTGCTTGTGAAAGATGTTCCTTCTCCCTGGTTTGTTTTTTTTTTTAATGGGACTATCCTTAGACCTTGGAGTTAGTTCAGGATGATTTTTAATTAAAAATGACACAGTCCTCCTGAAGGTGTTCTCATCTTGCTTGAATTCCCACATGTCTAGCTTTCCCCAAAGACAGCTCAAGAGGGAAATTATGACAGGTACCTAAAATGTACAGAAACAGCAGGAGGAAGAAAATCAACAGGGAGCAGAAACTGACTGAAGCATGTGAAGGAAAAGGGAAAATAAAGGTAGAATTTAGAGGTAACTTAGCAGTTGGGACAGTTAGCCACTCAGGAAATGAGTAAACTTGAAAGTCCATAATCATTCCCCTCTCATCCTTATTTACCTTCTTCCTTGACCTTTTTTTATGAGACATGGTGATAGATAGCTATAACAGAGCTGATTTGACCTAATTATTTTTAATATTAAAAGAAACAAAAGTGTTGAAGATGCAAATAAATAAAGTATGACAAAAGTGAGATGAAAAACTACTACAAATTAGCACTCTAACGGACATAGTACAAAAACACTGCAATATTATTTCACTTTCTTACAGTGGGGTTGTTTGTTTTTAAGAAAAAAAGAGAATAAAAATCTTTTAACCTTTGGGAAAAAATTTACACTACTTCGGAATTTTAGCACTCAGTCATTCTACATTTATACAGATTTGGTTGATTAGCTGGAAGATCAAAAGACTAAAAGTACATCAGGGAAAACAGTTACAAATCAGATTTCAGAAAAATAACAAATCAGGCATTCAAAAATATACGGGGTCTTATTTACCACAATCATTCTTTCTGGAGCTTGAAGGTGTATAAATAGACACCTTTCACCAAGAGGTTTATTGTATTTCATCAGTAGGCCTGACACTTCAGACAATGAAAGACTGCACATGAACATATTCTTCATGAATAATTAATAAAAAGTCAGCTGGTTTGGCTCCTTTAAAAGCAGCTTGGTTCTTTTGTTTCTTTTATCTGCTACCTTCCTACTTTCAACTGTAAGGCAGACAGCAACACTTTTTCCTTCCTGCCAAACCAGGAAAATACTTCTTAAATACATAGGCTGAAACAACTTTCTAGATTACAAAGAGATACAATATGTCACTATGTCGCCCTGAATTTTGCAGTCTTTCTATGTTTTCATTCCTGTAGTAGAATTTCCCAGGCACTTTACTGTAAGCATCAGGCATGTTTACCTACCGGTATCTATTATTATCATTCCTTTTGTTAGGCGGAGAATTATGATAGACTTTTGGTCTGACCAGTGTCATGGAGAGGTGGTAACCCCATCCTCCAATCCATGGTTGTCTCTAAAAAGATATATAACTGACAAAATAAAGGGCTGGGCCGGTCTTCTTCCTTCTACTTGCCCTACCTTGGCCCTTCTTGCTCTCTCTCTTTTGGCCCAGGCCTTATCCTGACAGAACGGTGTCTGCGTGGTCCTTTCGTGTCTGAGTACGACATCACTACTCTCTCCATAATTTTTAATTCCATAGGAGAGATAGAAGTTTAACAGCTTGACTTAAGAATATTTTGAATTCACACAATTTTGAACAACTCACAATTTAAAAAATTTTTTGTTCTCCTTATTGCTAAAATACTTTAAGGCAATGTAAACAGCTTATTAATATTAAGAGCAACTTTAATACCTGAGATACTTAGCGTGAAGTAAGGCAAACTGTATTTTTCGGTGTTCCATAGCAAAATAAATAAATGCTACTAGTAGACCACACCAGACTCAACCAAATCATCTGCATTTCTCCCAAAAGGTGTAATACAATATAAAGTTCTGTTCTGAAATGAGAGATACAGTTAATCGGCTAAAGGAAATTATTCAATTTTTTCCACATTTTTATATAGAGAGAACCTGTATCCCTTTTGCCTTTAGACGCAGAAATACCAACAGTATTATCTGCGAGTTCTCCAGATATATTCTGTGAATTAAGTATACTAAACCAATTTCAATTTCAGTGGTTTAAAAAAAAAAAGAAAGTAAGCTTGTCTATCATCTTATACAGCCCATAAGGGCCATTTCACAATCACATTTAATATTTGCTTCTGTAACAAAATTTCTAACACTATTTATCCTTCTACTGCATGACGTAGTCACTACATGGACGTATTTTCTACTTAAATTAAATGAATGGAGGACACAACTCAGGCAAATGGAATACCTTGAACTCTAGTAACATTTACAGTTAGGAATGTTATGCTGGAAATGTCAGCACCTCACTACAGGACATTAATCCAGGAGAGTGCTCCCCTTGACTTGTCAGATACTCTACCATGAAGACCCATTTATTTATTTTGCTCTGAACCCTGAAGTAACAAGTGGACACTGCAAAAGAAGAGTTCCCAAGCTAGCAGACTGATGGTATAATGAAGTACAGCAAATTTTGCTCACAAATGTGGCTGTCAGGGGGCCAGTGATACACTAATGAAGTCACAGGACAACCCCAAGAATCAAACTATGTGTCTGAGAACATTGTCCAAACACTTCTTGAACTCTGGCGGGCTCAGTGCTGTGATCACTTCCCCAGGGAACCTGTTCCAGTGCCCAATCACCCTCTTCAAAAGGGTGAAGAACCTTTTCCTAATAACCATCTTAAACCTTCCCTGACACAGCTGCACACCATTCCCTTGGGTCCTGTCATTGGTCACCAGAGAGGAAACCAGTGCCTGCCCCTTCTCCATGAACTACCTCTTTGAGGCTGTCCTCATGTGCTTCTTCTGTGCTTGCATTTCAAAACACACGGCACAACAGTCTCCTCCCTCTGAAAGGAGCCAAGAAAACCCAAAGTAATGGCATTAGAAATAATGTGCATGTGAAACTACAAGCGAAAGTTGTTAAGTATGTATCATGGAATCACAGAATCAAACAGGTTGGGAAAGACCTCTGCAATTGAGTCCAACCTTTGCCCGAACACCACCATATCATCCAGACAATAGCACTGAGTGCCACATCCAGTCTTTCCCTAAACATCTCCATGGACAATGACTCCACCGCCTCTCCGGACAAGTCCATTCCAATATCTAATCACCCTTTCTGCAAATAAATTCCTCCTAATTTCCAACCTAAACCTCCACCAGTGCAGCTTAAGACTACGTCCTCTCATCTTGTCCCTGGTTGCCTGGGAGAAGAGGCTGACCCCTACCTGGCTAGAACCTCCTTACAAGGAGTTACAGACAGCGATAAGGTCACCCAGGAGCCTTCTCTCCTCCAGGCTAAACACCCCCAGCTCTCTCAGAAGCTCCTCATATGACTTATTCTCCAGACCCTTCACCAGCTCAGTTGCCTTTCTCTGGACTTGCTCCAGTATGTCAATGTCCTTCCTGAACTGAGGGGACCAGAACTGGACAGAGGACTCAAAGTGTAGCCGGTTTCTAGTATCCTGAAACATCCTGAATCATTACCCTAATTATTAAGATCTGAATTATTCCCTTAAATATCCTGAGATATCCTGGTATCTCCTATTTGTCAGAATACGCAAACTCTCATCACTTGCTCAACATACAGTCTCACAACTGAAATAAATACACAAGGTAATGTTAATGTATGAGTATTTTTTTGTGCTGTATTTTGAAAAAAATTGTATTTGGCAGGGCTAGTAGTCTCCCCAGCACTCTCAGCTGATAAACTTATGTTTCCAATATGCAGACTTTGCTCTCTTAAAACTTGGAAAACTTTGGGAAAAGTGACCAGAAACCTTTCAGCACAGTTCAGCCTTTGGGAAGTTCAGCCAAAGTAGTTTGATCTGTGTGCAGCCCTCAACAGGCTTCCTTCATTCTGACAGCCTTTACTTAACCCAGGTACACACTTCCCCCTCCCCTGTGGTTACAGACGCACTACACACAAAAGAGGCAGCTGCAGGAACAAATCCGCACACCAAATGAAGATAGCAGTTATTTGGAGGATCTCTTCCTCTCGTCACAGGAAACAAGGTGTGCATTGGACTGTATAAAGAGAAACCAGTCTCTTGTGATGACAAAAAAAAGGCTCCTCTGCCTCCAGACAAAGCTTGTTTGCTGCCAGGCAAACCCCAAACTTTACAAAGGCAATCCATAGCTGCAAGTTCCTCATGTGCTGCACGTCTGGACTTGGTTAGCATTAGGTTAACGGTTGGACTCAATGATCTTAGAGGTCTGTGGCAACCTAAAGGATTCTGTGATTTTATGTCCAACTCTTCCTAAGGCCTCATTAAAAGACTGCCAGAGTAATCAAGAGTCGCAGCTCTTAACCAACAACAGCAGCTTTGCTAAGAACATGAACTCCTACATGATGTACAGAACCTGCAAACTGAGTTCCTGGGTGCTCAGAAACACGACTAAATTAGCAGGCCTTTCCAAAATTATTCTGTATATCAGTTCACCATCTGCAGTATAAGGATAAATCTGATAAAACTCCTGAAAGACTAATAAAAATGTTTGTGTCCACAAGCACTACTATGCAACTTACCTTGGAACAAGATTTGAGTTGGAACTGAAACAGGCCAGTGACAAACAAGTAAGAAAGATGCTGAAAAGCATTCCATACAATGGATAAGGTAGGAAAGTGTCCACGGTTCTGGAACGTGTGTAACAGGAGGGAAATAGCAAGATGAAATAAGCTTGAAAGGCAGCTTTAACTCTTGATATTTCCTATTTTTCAAGTGTTTGACTTTTAGTTCTTAATATTTTACAAATGCATTATTTATAATACAATTCATACAGAGAATGCCCACTGCCCATCTGCTTCAGAACATGTTCAACAAATGTTATACTGTACTTCCTTTACACAAAAAATTTAAAGGAACAGGAACTGTGCTTCACAGCTGACCACTGTTAAATTTAATATAAATTTAATATAAATTTAAAATTTATGTAATTTTAAAACCAGGTTCTTCTTTTTTGGTTTTCCAGCATAGCAAATTTCTTGTATTAAAGTAATCATCTGAAGTAAAAGACTCTTAGCCAAAAATGAAAATAAATAAATAAATAAATAAATAAATCCTCACTGTGTTATGGGAAAAAAAATGGAGCATGTATTATTAACACATCAAATAATTTTTTAAATAACTACTCTGAATTTGAAATTTTTCATTACAAGTGCAACCCTGAAAAAACTTTTAAAATTTTATTTCTTTCTAGATTATCTATTCATTGTCTCCAGAAGGCAAAAATTCATAAATATAAATTTTTATTGTCAGATGCAGTAAGATGTTTAAGAGAATGAGTGCTTCCTACTTTACAATCCAGGTGTAGAACACATCACAGCAAAAGCTACTTGGCTGTCAGCTTCCCAAAAATAAAATAATGACACCATCCTTTAAACAGTTGTAAATTATTTGTAAATGGGAAAACATACTCTGCTAGTAAGTAACTACACAGACTCTTATTCTGAATAAACACTACTTAAGTCAAGTCTTAGCATCAACAGAGATAGGGAAATGTCTGACCAGTATCATTTGGTCTGCATGAAGAACTAAACCCATGAAGCTGTCAGAACAGTTTTTTATGCTGTATTTTCAAATCCATTAATGTGTGCTCTCTTACACTGCTCTGTGCTTACCAAGTAAATAAAGTAGCTTAGCTGTTAGTCTCGTTAATCTCCAGTTCTTCATTAAATAGCAATCAGCACTCATTTCCCTGTGAGGTTTTTTCTCCACTAAACACCATGCTTACCCACACAGAAAAGAAAGAAGAAAGAACAGGAAAGTTGGAACTGAAAATGAAGGTAATATGCAGGACATAAAAATAACCACCTATAATTATTATCTCTGACCAAGTATTTCAGTAGTGCTTGTTCCACTAAGTGCTACATTTCACACAAATAAACTGCCCTTGAGGAGAAAAATTTTCATTTGTTTGTTAACTAGCAGGTATTTCATAGATGATACTGGACAAAAAGTCTAATTATATGGAAATCTAAGCATTTATACGAGGACTGTTGCTCGAACAGAACTGTCTTCATCCATCTTGGTAATAGAGCAGGTACGTACACAAAGGGAGTCTGGATTTGGGTAAAGCAAACAGAGAGAGGTATGAACTACCTGCAGACAGTTTTCATCATCATTATTATTGTTGTTATTATTATTATCATTCTAAAACTGGCTTCCAAAGAGACACTTTCATCAGAATTCAGTGAAACTCAGGTCACTTAGCAAAGTATTTCCTGGCACGCAGAGCACACTACCTAGACCAAAGGCCCAAGAGGTCTACCAAAAAAATGAAATAATGATTACAGGGTATTTATATATGCAACAATTTGCCTATGCAGTCGACTGCATCAAAACAGTTGTCATGTACGCAAAAAAAAAAAAAAATGAAAGGGGGGGAAAAGAAGAGGAAGAAAGGGGAAAAAAACAACAAAAAAAGGAAAATATAGGATGCACGTTGCTAAAAAACTAAGTGGGAAAGTACTGAGAATCTTACTGCCTAGGTTAGGAAATTTCAGCTCTCTCTTTTCTAAAGTGACACCTACGAAGTGCCACACTTCCTTATTTTTGTGGTTCTCAAACGGGGCTTGCAGACAATAGATGATGTCAGTGTCTTGGCTTGTAGATAAATATTCACGCATAATACTATTTTTAGCTAACTTCCTAAGGAAATCAGGCATATGTAACTGTGCTAACACTCAGCCCTCTGCCCTGAAATTTTCTGAATACAAAACCTACTTTGACAAATTTTGTAAAAGGCTAAGTATCTCAAATGAACAACCTGCCTGCATATTTTGGGAAAGCTGGCAGGCTGGCGTAGGAAAGGCAGTGTATCAAAGACCTTGTTAAAAGGAAGGAGGTAGTGATGGTTCATCCCAAGAGGTGGTGGCTCCCAGCAACTTGTCATTTCCAGCCCAGAGACAGCACTTACATCCAATCAAAGACAGGAAAATGGGAGTAAGATGGGGCACAGCAGCACAGCATACAAGTAACAAGCATCTACTAAGAAAAAAATAAATGAAATTTAACAGAGAAACTTCATTAGACTCACTGCTCATGGAAGACTACATGTATTTCTGCATATAGCATGCTATGCTCTGTCTTGGCAGGCAGAGTAGCTCAATTGTTTAATGGGACTCATCCATCCCTGATTAAAATTATCCTAAGTGCTCCCCACAATCTTCAAAATATGCCCCCTGGCACTAATAATTTTATGATGAAGGCTAAATTATGTTCCGATCAAATTAGAAAAATTGAGGCAAATTGCATTAGGCTATTTAATACAAATGTCCATTCTAAGCAGCAATTCCATGTTTATTCTCATACCCTGTAGGAACAAGGACGTAAAGGTGATCTGTGTTTAACAAAATCTCCAGATGCAATGAGAAGCAAAGACACGGGAGATCCTAACTAATGGCATCTGATTTTCCTCTATGTCGATGCCCTATTGCTGGTATGCAACATAAATTACTTTCGTATCACCAACTAGGACATCACACCACCACGTCTATTCCCATTAATCTGTTCTTGCTGCTGTGAATTTGGAAAGTGAATTTTCCTACACTTTCCAGATGTTCTTTTTCCACAACAAGCTGTAATGCCACAGTAACATACGGCATTATCTATTTGTACATCTTCTCTTTTCCTGAACCAAGGTCTCCTGTTCCACAGCCCCCGAGTTCAATTTTTTCCTCCCGAGGCATATCTTTTTCAAAGTTACATAATTTATCTTCTCCCTCTTTTTTGATTTATTTCTCTTGCCCCAGGGCTTTGGTTTTTCATGTTTACTACATTTTCTTTTCTTTTCCTCTGCAGAAGAGAAATGAAGACAACTTTACTTCTCTCTACTCCTCTGCAGACAACATTAAGCACTCATTAGTTATTTCTTCACTAGGCTCACTTACTTCTAACCTTTTCTTTACCCACTCCCATCCATCCAGAAACACATGCAGCACCAAACAAAGTCAAAGTAGCTGCATCAGTGCCTGTCCACTCTATAGCAGCCGAGCTACCTGAATCTCCAATATCAAAATGAGAGTCTGAAATACACTGGCAGGGCTCACTCAGGGGCTCCAGTGCTGAGGAAAACAGAGAAAGAGTTGCGGTGTGCAAGAGGTGAGGTGGCAATGACTTGTGGGGCACCCGTGTGCTCACTCAGTCTACAGGCAATGCATAAGTGCATGGGGCCACATGGATTCAGGCAGCCAAAAAGGCTCAGCATGAACAAGAGGAGATGACCCAAAATATCACAAGTGACTGAAAAACATGAGCATTTGGAACTTTGAAGAGCCATACAGATGCTGCAGCTGAGTGGCACAAGGGAAGCATTAGCAATTCTCTCACAAGGAAAGGACATGCTACTTATGTTTTCAGTACATTCAGTTGCTAAAATAGAAGACTGCTAGGTAGGGGAAGTGTGCTGTAGAATAAAGCAGCTTAAAGGAGGACTATGGCCTAGAAAAATGGAGGATTCAAGGGGTTTGCATAAGAACAGTAACAACTTGCATGAGACAAGAGAACACACTGTAATACTAAATTGCATTTAAATATTACTAATTTTTCCCCCAAAACAGAACAAAATCATTTTGCTAGGCTCACAGTCAACCCATCTTGCTAAATAAAACTTAAACTATGGGCTAGTCACCTCAGGCTCCCAGCAGAGTTGATACAGATTAATTTATTGCCTATGTGTTATTCTGGGTACATTCCAACGTGGCATAGGGAAATTGACTCAATTTGGAGAAGAATTACCTCAAAAAAACCAAACTAACACAAAAAAAATTTACTAACATGGAATTAAACCAATACATTATCTTGGTGTGTTTGTAGAACAAACAGCAGAAAGATGGGGAGCGAATTTGCAGAAGTGTGTTGAAAACTGTGATAGCACGTGGCTGCAAATGGGGTTTGCTCCCCAACCTCTCTAAGCACATTGTTCTCTCTCACACATGGTCTGCAACTTCTCTGACCTCCCCATGCTCACTGCCCTTCAAATGGCTGAATTCCTCCTGGACAGCTGGCAGCACCTTTGCTTTCTTCCCAGCAGAGCTGACTGATCCTTGCCTCTTCCATCTCTGATTTCTCTAGCAAGCTCCCAGTCTTCCCACACTGCCTGCACTCTTACCATGGATACCTGGCAAGCTGGAACACAGCCACCAAACGTGTGCATCTCTTTCACATGTTCTGCACTCTAACTCAAATAAAAGCACATGTAAAAAAGAGACAGAAAGGTATTTCATTTATAAAAGATGATGGCACACTGCATATCTGATTTAATAATGCATTTGTTATGCATATATACTTTATATAATTCATATATCTCACACAAATGAAGACAGGCATCCAAATTACTATAAACTGATGATAGAAATTTTATTATCTGTCTCCTGTCTTGGCAAGAACTTCACACAGACAGTTTAGGAAACACTTCAGGTGCTTTACCCCTCCCTACATATCTGAGCCTAAGGATGGGAGCTGCTATATACCATCAGATACACTCCCACTTACACCAAGACTCTGATCTTGTAGACACTAGCACTAAAAATTTCAGAGGAAACTGAAAAGAGGCAGACAAAAGAGAGAAGAAATAAATTAAAGAGTAGGCAAATGTAGGTTTTCACCTCCACAGGCATCTCAAGGCACCTCCACTCAAGTTAAAAATTATTTCAAACAGCAAAGGACTAGATCATTTTCCTGTCCAAAATTCTGCCCATTTTCAACTCACTGCAACTTGGTCATCTTATTAGAACCCCTCCCCCACACATACACAATTTTCTTAGCATGGAGTTGAAGCAATAGCATTTCCTAGCATTCTATATTCACGATGTGTGTGTAAATATCAGGCTAAATTAAGGGTGTTTATACACCACTGAATGAGCAGAACTAAATAGTTTTTTGAGTGATAGGCAGTTTTTCAGAATACCTACCAACATTTTTACAGCATTTATCACTGTAGGATATTCTGACAAAAAAAAGCTTTGCTCTGTTTAGGTCTCCAAAGACTTCCTTTTTCAGTGCTGGAACACAATGAACAGAAGGTAGAAAAAATAAATTGCCACATCAATGTGGGCACAGAAAAATCCTTCAAGTGCCACATTATGCTACTGATGTCTTCTTTGCTCTGGGCACAAATGACTGGTACAAACAAGGCAGAATCTCATGCATACAGCCTGTGAACTCATCAGGAGCACATTCAAAAGGCATGTACTCAACAACTAATTGCTTGGGGAAAGAAAACAGTACAGAGGGTTACACCTACAAGGGTTCTAAACTGATTGTAGGGCAAGCAACACTCAGCCCTGGTTTACAACAGGCCTAGGTTTTTACAAAGCTCCAGAAACTCTCTCCTGTTCAGCACCACAAAACACATGCAGAATGAAAACTTAAGCTTGGGCAGGATATTTCAGGCCAAAACCTTTAATCAGAAAAACAAATTAAAAAACACAAGTGTTGGGGATAAGCCTTTTGCTATCACTTCTGCATGCTACACATGCATTATCCAGGCTTTACATGAGGGATTAAACATCACACATGCCACCTATAACTTCCAGCCACTCTGTAATGTGTTTCCTAGTGAAAAAAAAAGGAGTTTATTAAACATCACTTTAAAGACAGGAGAACACCTTAGTGAGGTTTAAAGCTCTACTGGGGATCGACCCCACTATCCCTGAGGAAATAACTACTGCAATACAGAAATATGTAGTTCAAATTTTATTCTCTCTTTAAGACTACACTGATACTCCTCCAAACAACTAAAATGGGTCACAATACCTTTATCAGAAAAGGTACATATCTTCATACGGCAATATTAATTATTAAATCAGCAGTTAAATTTTTAAGAGATGTATGTAGAAGCCACATTAATTGTTTGTTACTTATAAAAAACAGCACAGGTTCTGCAGACTGAAACAGATGCTCACCATTATAAAGGGAGGTGAGAAAGACTGAGTAAGACAGATGTGCACTGAAAAATAAATAATGCTGTAGGTGACAGAGGTCCTTGTGCAACCTCATCAGGTTGGATGAATTCAGGACTTAAGATCTCTGCAAGGATATTTTCCACAATTTATTTTAAGCAGACAGTAATGAATTTTGATCTCAGTGCAATATAATAAGAGCTTTCTTACAATGTTCAACACTGTATTAAAAGAGGTATGCTTAAGACCTGTAAAAGGAATTACTGTTCTACACCATTTTTGGCCTATGACTCAATTTGCTGACCACAGGACAGAAAAGTTTCACATTATGCAAGGTATATAAAGGCATAAAAGCTGAAGATTTACCTGTCATTCATTTCAAAATAAGAAGCTTAAAAAATATATTTACAAGCATATAAATGTCAACTACATTTTTGCACTAAGTAGGGCAGAACTTTAGCTATAAAAAAAACAAACCAACCACCAAAAAAATCCACCCTTTACAAAGAAGTAAAGAAGAAACTTCTAAAATAAAAACTTTTTTTTTTCTTACCCAATTATGAGGGAAATAAAGACCTTTATGGCTTTTATTCCCATTCAGTTCCAATTATAAACTGTGTAGCAGCTGGTTAGCAGCTTTGATGAAACTAAAGCATCCACAGTAGCAGGACCACCTCTATTCTATGCTATATATACTGCAAAGGAGGCTGTTTATTCAGCCAGTGGGTTAAAATGGAGCAGCACAAGGAATTTCAAGAATAAAGTATCCCTACAGAAAGAATCACTAATTGAAAATCACCAAGTGGCTTCTCTGAACTGCCACTCCTGTTACCAGGTTACTGACAGAGGTGGCAAGTGAGAGACAGTGCTGTCCCACAGGTACTCTCCTACACAGAGAAGCAGAATCCATCATGGGTCAGTGGGAAAAACGCAGAGCAAGCTCGAAGTGACCCTGAGGCTGTGATGAAGAGCTGACAGCTCCAGAGTCCCTATGCCTTTTTTTTTTTTTTTTTCCTAGAGGTATATTTTTGCACTTTATAACATAGATGCAGAAGCCTAAGATCAGCCTTATTCTACATTCTTCCTCCTGGGCTGCAAAAGGCTGCGTCAGAAGTCATGCCTGCTTATTTAGGGGTTTTACATAACTGCCCTCGAACACCAGGCACACGAACAGCGTGTCAGGACACATGATGCCTTCCCAACCCAGCCTTCGCTGCTTGACCTCACCTGGACAGCAGCACTGGTGGAAAGCTGCAAAAAGAACACATTAGTTGGAAACCTCAGACCCAAACGACCCACAGCAGCTGAAGGCACTGTAAACCTGGACCAAGTTTTTCCAGAACACATACTGCTCAGGAAATTAAGAATGTCACTGTACAACAGCTCACTGGCAAACAAATTAAATGCATTAACAGGTTATCATAAGGAAAAAGAAAATGTCCCTGTCCTTCTCCTCATGCCTAACAATGTGGTTTTAACTGTTCCCTCCAACAGCACCAGGAGACCCTTCCATGAGACACTCAGTCTCTGCTTCTGGAAGAAGTTACAATCCAGCAAAAAAGACTCAAGGAAATTTCTAACTGCATTTTCACTTAAATAGGGGGCAGTACACAGGCAGACTTGGCCTGCAGTAAATACTCCGTACAACAGTGAGGACGCTTAGCAGAAGACTGAAGCCACATAGGTAAGTTCAGACACGGCTCTGCCACCCAGCCGTGAGGGCTGGTCCCGTGGGCAGCATTGGGCACCATGACCAACTACTGCCAGCTACAGGAGGACACCCTGGGGGCCGTGCAGTGAACTCAAATCAGGCATTTCATAGAATCATAGAATGGTTAGGGTTGGAACATGCCTGTTTAGCAAGGTCTATAAACCAGAAACTGGCACCCCCACAAACACAGCCCATACCCAAACCAAGGAGAGCAAGGGCTCTCCACCACCCCACGCACTGCAGATGGGCAAGGCGGGGTGCCTGTCCACAGCTGGGAATTTGCACCAAAAAGAGATGAAAGGGGAAAAAAGCAAGGAAAACCTTACACAGGGCAGATGAAGGTCATAATATGAGAGGAAATGCTGGATAAAGGCAACAGCCTACCTTTAAAAACAAAAATGCAGTGCTGCAAGCCAGTATCACTTCTGTCATAAGCTCGGTTATTGTTGTAGTTTGCCTTGAACAGCACCCAGTGACATTTTAATAAATTGATCAAACGTTACCTGGTTGTGCAGGGATTTCCACCTGACACAGAATACTACTTTGCAGCATCAAATACATTTTTCAGCAATTTGGATTCAACTTTTTACCTTTCAGAGCAGCAATTCAACATGCTAAGATTAAATAATGTTACCTCCCCACTGGGGTCACTAAAGAACACTTTAGTGACAGCTGTGTCCCATAAACTGAGCTAAAAACTTCATCTCACAAAACACTTCAAGAAGACAGTTATAATAAACATAGAAAAAGAGAAGCTTTGCAAGTAGGCATTTTGCAGACCATATTTTGAAAAAAAAAAAAAGGTTTCTATTAATACCTTGTTTGAACTGTTCTGACTTAATTCTTTCCATCATCTGTTACTACTTTGCACATGTCACCAACCTTTAATCTTTAGTTTTCCTTACAAAAGCCAGGCTGCCTGCTCTCAGGGTTCACCAAGTAGTGAAATGCATGGACAGAGGACAAATTTACTGCTTCACAGAGCTATCTTTAGAGACTCAAGCCTTCAGTGTACTGAAGTTCAGCCAAGTCCTTTTTGAAGTGTTTTTTTAAAAATCACTTCTATTGCCTCATTAAACAAAAGAAAACAACCTGGTTTTATCTCCTTTAATCTACTCCTTTAACTTTGCCCTTTTACTAAGCTTCACTTATCTGAGAAATGGCAAATTTGCCATTCTTCGGAGATTAACTATGGAACCACAAAACATGCTCTTCTAGAAGGTAACCAATGTTACTTTAAATGCACACTCTGTATGCTGACTGCTTAAAACACCGCAAGACAACAAAATTAACCACTATTTTATTGAAACTCCTTAAAAACATCCCTGACGAGGTAAGTGCCTCTGAAGTTGAGTGACAACAAATTTAATTAGCTCAGTAGTTTCATGATGTCCAAAAGGACTTTGAAAGTTTTTCAGATGAAAATGGAATATACTTAGAGAGAAATTAGACTGAATTTAAAAGACAGGAAGGAAACATTTCATCCTAGATACAAAAAGGTAGATGACACATTTTGAATAACTGAATCAACCCAGCTTGTGCCTCTGCAGTACTTCAGCAGGACACCATGACTTTGATTAGATCTATACTGACCAAAGAAAAGGCAAAAATCGAGGCAGACCTTAGGTGCATGTTTCATGCACTTCATACACCAGGCACAAATCCAGGGACCCGCTCTTGTTTAAGTAAGGCAGAATAAGGAAAAATTTCTATTATCCCCACGAGCAATTCCTCTTTTTCTAGTTCTATCATTTTCCTTTCTAGGAGCAGAAGCAGTTATTCTTTTAAATATTTAATATATTTTAATATGGTTTTAGTATATTCCATTAAGGAGCACTAAACTCTGCCACCTGACAAGCACCATGGCCCATTGCATAGGACACCACAGTTGACACAAACCAAACAGATCACGGTCACACATATATATGTATGGTAATTTTTCTCTAGCTTAAAAGACTCAGAAAAAGAAGCATCCTTGAATATAAGACAGATGAAACACACAATATTTTCCTGATAGGTTTTTGAAGTAAAATATTGAGCCTTGCACAACTGAAATTACAACAAACGAGAACAACAGTAAAGCATAAAATGTTTCCCATTTTATGCAAGTAGAATTACTGCTGAGAGCAAGAAATCAAACAAATCCATCCATGTGGTGCTTTTTACAAATAAACTTCACACAAGAACCAAGACTCCTTTTTCAAAGAAATAAATGCAGATGAAAACATCTGCAGCTATTGGTAGGAGAGATCACTTTCCAGCTAAAATGGAGGTACATTACCAAAACAAAGGAGAAAATGGTACCAAGGGAAATCTAAAGAATATCAGAGAAAGGCAACACAGAAAATTTTGTTGAGCAGCACGATATAAGAGACTTTAAACCTTTTATTACTAAAACCTGAAGAAGGAAAGACATGAATAGCTGCATCAAGATACACCAATTTCACCAGGAGAGGACAGAAACTGTTTTCCATTACCATTCTAATAATGGAAAAATGCCCAAGGGAAGCAAACCCAGAATGCAGGGGAAACGTTTCAAAAAGTGTTTGTGGCAATAAGCTGCAGAGAGCCAACACCCACACTGATCTCTCTAGCCGGCCCCCCCTCCACAGAGCAGGGAGCACCCATGGAGAAAGAGAGAATGGGAGACAGAAAGAACTGTCCAGACATACAGATATAAGATGAAAGTAGTCAGGAAAAAAAAAAAAAATAAAGGACTGGAACATGGACATCCCTTCCGAAACTGCTGGGAGATGTGTGCACAGGCAATGGGAGACTGATGTTCCAGAGGCTTTTTGCTGCCCTGAAGGAACACTTCCATCTGTGGTCTTCTGCTGCTGGAAATGACCATGAACACACTCAAAGACTTCAAAACAATGATGGCAAAAACACTGTGGGTGGTTTAGTTGGTCTGGGGGTTTTTTGTTTGTTCGTTTAAAAATTTTCAAGTAACTGGCATCACTAAGGAACCCGAGTGCTTTGTCTCATTCTAGCAGCATGGGCAGTTACCAGGTAGTGCAGCCCCTCCCTGAAGCCTGGTGCCTTCTGCAGCAGCGCCCAAACACGGCCCCTCTGGGAGGACAACTCCCCAGAAACACATCCACAAGGAACCCACGCTGAAGAGAAATATAGGTACCATCTCTAGCACCCCAAACACATAGCCCCAAGGCACTGAATACCCAATTCCATCAACACCATTTAATTAATTTTTCAAGATGACTCAGAAGATATGGGTACAAATAACAAACCATAGACAAAATGGATTAGCAGATTTTTGTCACAGACAAAGAATGAAGAGTAGCTATAAAAAGGGCACTGCTTGCACACAACATTTTTAAAGTATTTATAGGAAACAATTGCTAGAAACCCACAACAGGCATACCTCTCTCCAGGAAGGAGCTGAAGACCAAGAAAACCCAAAACCCCACACCCAAAATCCCAAAGTGCATTACTGGAGAATGAACACCACTCCTTCCTTGCTGCTGCCAAGGCCAGAGGCACAAAGCAGCTTGTGCCAGCCCACACTGGCTCTAACACAAGGCATCCTGTGCACATGGGTTCACAGGGGCACAAGACACATTTGCTGCAGCCCACTTCTTGGCCATTAACAACAAGACCTTTTTTTGAATACTGAATGACAGAAGTAAAGATTTGGGGAGCCTGTTGAGTTCTCACACTTCTTTCTTTTCCTATACATTTTATGCAACATAAATACTTTCATTAAAGGACAGAAAAAAACAATTCACAAGAAAACTTACACAAGTTCAGGTAAGTTCAGGACCCACTTAGGTCCACTTTTGGCAGTGGTCCCTTGGCAGTGCACTGACACTATCCAGCAACACTACAGCCCAATTACCATTAATGCACAAAAGCCAATGGGACTATCTACTCAGACTCTTATTGAATACATAAAATATGTATTTATAGATGTCAGGTAAAAAACATTTATTTTAGGGAAAGCAGTACTTCACAGTGATTTAGCCAGGGAAAACAAAACTAAACATAAAATTAGAACATAGCTAGAAATTAATGAACAGCTTTGAACTTAACTGTCAAAAAAGTTGTAACAGAAAAAAATGAGGATTAATTTTTTTATTGTTTCCACTGTAATTTATTATTCCTAAATATCAAGAATTTAATATCATTATCTTGCTATTAAGTCCATTTTCTTTAGAGCAGCAGATTCCATACCCAAATATGGTACATATTTATAATCCTTCAATCCTTGTTCTTTATTTGAAATAATAATAAATACCTGATGAGAAAAGTGGGTTCAAGTAAGGCTGAGGATGCACAGGCAGCATTACACAGTCTGTTTCACCCAGCATTAAATTCATTTTTGAACACGGAGGAGGAAAAGAACATTAGTTACCCGAATAACCCTTACGGAAGGGAAAAATAATTGGATTGCAGAATACAGAACTAAGGTCTGTCTTACAAAAACAAGTATGTTTATATACTTACCTGCACTTTATGCTGAGGCACAGAAGCCACAAAATATCATTAAAGGTACTTGGATATTCAAAGAAGAATGCTGAATGTTTTGAAGAATCCCCCTGGTCTACAAGATGGGATGCTGGCACATCGGTTGCCTCATGTTGATTCTTCTTCACAATCCAGTATTTTAAAAGAAAAACATCTTACTTAGGATGAAGACTTACTGAAGATTTTGTGTAATGCAGCTAAAATAGATGTATCTCCACATCAGGAGTACTTAGGTGACTCAATACTCTTGGAGGCCTAAGACAAATACCATATGGCATATTCACGGACTGAGACTTTGTCAGCAGATGTCAAGGTCCAACACAAAGCTGCTGTAAAAGGCTACAGCTCTTCCACAGAGCAGGCAGGGCAATTAGTTTCTTGAGACATAAGATACAAAAGATGACACATTAATGCTGTGTACACCAGGAGCTCAAATAACCCAGGCCTGAAGATACAGGAAGCATGAAACTTCCTGGGGAAGTAAGTAAAGATTTTAGTCCCAGGGCTAAAAAATAGCAATGAGCAAGTAATGCATGTTTACTTGGTCTCACTTTGTAGTGGAGAAGCTCAGTTCATTCATTTTCAAAATCAATCTTCCATCTACACGTGCTCCTGCATTAAATGTAGGTCTAAGATGGTGGCCAGTGAAGACTGTAATTTTTTACTAGATATAATTTTGTTATTAGACATAAAAGGAATCACAGATTTAGCACTGGGCTAAAAATTCCAGTCACGCAACCTGAGAAGCCCATGGTACATCCACACAAATCTTTAAACTGCTTCATTATTGGTGTTTGTGCCATGGCTAGTGCTTTTTATCTAGGAAAAGGCTTGTGGTAGCTGGCAGTGATTGAGGTGAAGAGATCCCTGCTGACATAGTGCGTAACTCCACAACAATTTAAATCATGAAACCGCATTACAGAAATGGATGAATTACAATAATAAAAGCAGGTGTGACAGTAGGAGAGGAACTGCAGGAAATATCTTCCCCATATAATAAAGAGTGCATCTAATAGCTTATTGGATTTATTTTTTGCAAGTTTAATCATGTCAGAAAGTATTTTACAGTGCAAGTATTTCTACCAAATAAACCATATAAGCTAAATAAAAAAGTTATTGAAAAGTGAACTATTCAACAAGAGTCAGAGTGGCAGATTTATCAACCTTGCAAAGGAAAAATGTATTGTATATCTACACTGCCATGTATTTTACACACACACAAATAAAATCCAACAACAAAAAAATCTGAAGCAAATCAAGGATACAGTAAGTGCACGTCTAATGAGAATACTGCTTTGATGTGCATCTGTGTTATGGAAGCAAAGAATTCATCCCTGAACAAAAAGAAATGATCCTAAATGTCGCCCAAGAACAAATCACACAGACACCAGCCCACAATGCCCCACTTCCAATAGCCTTGTCTGCATTTCACTGGACCAATCAGTCTAAAAGCAAAAAATACAGTTAGTGTGGTGTCTTCTCAGACTTGAAATCACATCTCACAGTCCTTCCAGTACCACTAAAAGCATACAGAGATGCAGTAATTTGCTGGAGTTCATTTCCTCCCACACTATGCACAAAAAAAAAAATTTTGAAGGCAACTCCTAACACTATTTAAATTAGAGAAGATGTATGTAGAGGAAAAGCTGGAGAAAAGATGTTGGGGGAAATCTTTAAAAAAATGTCATACTGATTATGCTTCAAAATTACAACAAGCTACCAAGGAAAAGGAAGCATACCACCATTTGAGATATAAAAACCTGAACCAGAGGAGAAGTTTGGGAAGAAAAACACAACACCAAAACCCTCTTTATTAGCAGTTCTTGTTAAAACATTAGCATTAGGCTATGTATCATATAATCCAAAAACATGCAAAGTAGACAATTAGCAGGTAATAATATTTTGTACAAATGTCATTCTGATCTCTCATCCTTTTAGATAACCTTCAGCCCTTAGAGGCTGTCAACCATTTCTTATGTCAGCTGTTCTCCATGTAAATCATCTCACCTTAAAAAAAAAAAAATTCAGTCTCAGACCCTGAATTTTTCTTAAAATCAATCCACAGTTGATTAGGGAGGAGACAGGAAAAAAAAAGGGAAAACAACCAAAAATCAACTGTTTCTTAGTCAGATGAAGAGTCCTCCTGCTTCCAACAACAAAGCTGAGAAGAAAAGCTAGTTTGAATTCCTGAGGTGAATCCCATTAAAGCTAAAATCTGAAGTCCATATATTCTAAAGAAGATAAAGGTCCAGGCTTCCCCTAGCCAGCTATTAATGTGAACAAGCTTCTGAAGTGAGAGGTTATGCAATCATTAAAATAAAACAGTCAAGACCTCCCAGCAAGATCTAAAGCAGTGCCATATGGTAAGTAACGGGGGATTTTTTATTATTATTATTATTTCCAAGAACACTTAGAAGCATTTGTTCATATCTTAATGGAATTTATGATGGCTTTTGTCCTCCTCAGGAATCACTGCTTATTTTATCTATCAGAAAGGCAACTGCTGCAAGAACATTATGTACCAGAGTCTTAATATTTTCAGAAGAGGAGACAAACATTTCTGAAAAAAGTTAGATACTTCCTTAGTCTCAGGCACACTCAGCAAAGGAGGACAGAAATTTGCTGTGCTAGAGAAATAGCACTCCTCACTCTTCTCACCTGCAGAGCAACAGCAGTGACAAGAAATCACAGGAAAGAATCCCAATTCAGGTGACATTTGCAAGGCAAGTAAGAGAAACCACAAATACCAACCACCCTTTGCAGTTAATGTCCATCTTAAAAACATCAACATCGCAGGCCCAAATTAGCACCATATTAGAGAGACCACAGAATCACATAACAGTAAAGTATCACTTGTTTATATATCATGATCTTCCAAAATCAATGTACAACCAATGAAGACATTTAAAAAATATCAAAATTAAACAGAAAAATAAAAGCATGTTCAGAATGCAGAAGCTTGCTTCAAATTTTAAGAAAAACATAGCTTTTGTTTAAATTCATTTTTTAAGGAAAGATGCAGCTGATACAGCAGATCCAACCTGCATATTGCATTGATCTACAGCTTAGCCCTATAAAAACTGTATTTACTGAAAACAATAGCTGGGACAGACGTCACAGATGTTTTCCTCCTAAACCTCAGTCACCTTATTAAAATGAAACCTCAGTGCAAAATTCAAACCTAGTATAATAAGCATAGCTAATTTTTTTCTTGAGGAAAACTAATTAATCCCAAAGGTCTATCAAAGCATAGTGGAAGCTTGTACAGAGTTAGGAAAAGCAAGAAGCTTTGAGTTTGCCTATGCTGTGTACTCTTCATATACCAAAGTCCATTAGGAAAAAAAAAAAAAGGAATGAAAACCTGACAAGGAAAAAACGTTACACCCAAGAAAACAGAAGTTAAATTAGCATTGCATGTCTTCTGTTTTCTTCCTTTTTTTCAAAAAAGCTGTGTAATCTCAATATTGCTGCGTTTAATTGTACAGTAATTCCCACCTGATCAGTAATGCAGTTAAAAATATAACCTCCCTCCAAATTAAGGCAGAAACACTGTTAAAATACCCAACTTCCCTGCAGGGCAATTTGCCAGATAACAGATCCAAACGTTTGGATTTCTTCCTAACTGTGTGAATGGCTAACCCCAGAGGAAGAGCCCGCTGCCTGTGCTTCCCTCGCAGGACGGCGGAGCGCCGGCACACACACAGCAGGTGGAACGCGCTGGGCAGCATCCCCACCCACCTCCACACCCTGAGTGCTGCTGGAAATTGAGAGAACGGGACAGATCGTGATGGCTTCAGGCCCTTGAGGGGTGTAACAGGCCTGGCTTGTCTTTGGCAGCTCGCCCTGCCAAGTCATTTGAAATGTTGGTGTTTACGGCTTGAACGGAGCTGACGGCTCCCCAAGGTGCAGAGCCACAGCTCTTCACTTCCCCACTGTGCCTCAGGCAGCGCCGTGCTGCTGCTGGCTCACCAGGTGTGCACTGAGTGCCTGCCCACGACCAGGCATCTCCTGGGAGACCAGAGTTCCGCATGTGGCTACCAGGAGTCCGAAACGCAGTGCCAGCCCTTCCGGCCAGGCTGGGCAGGAGCCACGCCAGGTGGGCAGCCCACAGGCTGCTCACTCTGGCTGCCTGCTCACATCTGTGCCACACACACGACCTCCACAATCCCTCTGAACCCAATTACAAGCCACCTTCTAGAAAACTGTCTTCAGCTCCCTTTACTTTACAAACTGGAAAGTAACTTAGTGGTTTCTTGGTGTCACGGCTCTCGCAGGTCCTGCTGGTTTATGGCACACCCGGCAGACATAATCCACCACCAGAAAGTGCAGGCTGTCATGAGCTATAGTACAGACAAGCCTTACTATGGCTAAATTATGTCCCAGAGACTGTATGACCAACAACATCCCATCTATTATCATCAGAGCCGCAACGAACAGGAGAGAAAAGGAGCAGAATACAGCCAGCTCCCTGGAAGAGTAGGAAAAAACTGTGGTTGAATACAAGGGCTGGATGGAGAATACTACTGATTTGGTTTCAAACTGATTATTGATTATGTAATGGAATAAAAGACTATAAATAAAAATATAATTTACCACTCTGGCAATCATTAAGTTTACCAGGTCAGAGCAGTATGTGAAAAACCACAGAGCCCAAGAACCACTAACAGCAGTATTTTGATGAGCATTAAATTCATAAGAAAAAAAATTTAGATGAAAATTGCACAGATACATTATTACATAGCAGATGCAATATAATTTATTATTAAAGCCATAATAAAACCTAATAGTTGGAAGCAGTGATAAATACATTCAGATAAAACTTACATTTAACTGTGAGGATCATTAATCTTCAACAATTCATTTACTGTGGTGATTCTTCTAAGTGTTTGTATTGGGTTTGTGTGGCTGGGTTTTGGTAGCAGGGAGGGCAACAGGGGTGGCTTCTGTGAGAAGGTGCTAGAAGCTTCCTCCATGTCCAGCAGAGCAAATCCCAGCTGGCTCCAAGATGGATGTGCTGCCAGACAAGGCCACAGGGATGCAGAGATCCACCTGCAGCCCATGGAGGAGACTCATGCCAGTGCAGGTGGATGCTTGAGTGGAGGCTGTTAGTAGTAAATTTAATCAATACCCCTTGGGAGGCCTGTGCTGGAACAGGCTCCTGGCAGGGACCTATAGAACCATGGAGAGCACAGCCCACACTGGAGCAGGTTTCCCATCTGGACTTGTGACTCCATGGGGGACCCACGCTGGAGCAGCCTGTCCTTGAAGGACTGCACCCCCTGGAAGAGTGACCTGCATTGCAGCAGTCTGTGGAGAACTGCTGCCCCTGAGATGGACTCACATCAGAGAAATTCATGGGGAACTATCTGCTGTGGGAGGGACCTCAGGCTGGAGCAGAAGGGCTCCTCTCCCTGAGCAGCCTGAGAAAGGTGTGATGGACTGACCACAGCCCCCATTCCCATCTCCCTGCACTGCTGGGGGAGGCAGTAGAGCGGGGAAGGAGGGAAGGGTGGATGGTAGGTGTTCTTAAGGACTGTTTTTACTTCTCATCATCCTGCTATGATTTTGTTAGTAAAAATTTCAATTAATACCCCTAATTCTAGCCTGTTTTGCCCATGATGGTATTTGGTGAGTGATCACTCTCTGTCCTTATCTCAACCAACAAACCCTTCATTATATTTTCTCTCCCCAGTCCACTTGCGAAGATGAGTGATAGAGAGGCTTTGGTGGGTGTCTGGCATCCAGCCAGGGTCAACTCACTACAGTCAACCAGTTGAAGTTGAATGTCTCTATACTTTAAGAGTAAACACTTTCATCAGTTTCAGTTGGCTACAAGAACAAAAAAAATTGAATATATGAGGATATGTGCTTGGATTTGCACAGTACCAAAATAAATCATTTTATCTGAGCGAGATAAAATGCTCTGGACTCACCTGAAAACAGTGTTTCCACAATATCTTTCTCTATCAAATAATTTGAATTTAGAAGTACTTTCCTTTATTATAATTGTAACTGCACATTGGAGAAGTGTACCTGGGGACAACATAGATTTTTTTGACCTCTCAGTTGATGGGGAGATTTCCTACAGTCTCAAAACATCTGAACCTGCCACATGGCATGGGATGCCTGAAGGAAAAGTGCCTCAAAATACCTGAGCCATTTGCATAGCAACGGTGAATCACTGAAGCATTTGAAGTCATCTCCATGTCAAATCCCTTAGAGAAAAGACTAAGCAGGAGAGGCTTCAAGATTTTAGAAATACAACAGCAAGACAACGATGAGACATTTTTAGTTTTCTTCCCATGCATTTGCCACTGACCTATTTCACTGTGCCACATGGGTTCAAAACCTTATTTCTTAAGGCAGGAATTTACAAACTAATTTTTTTAAAAAAAGGTATTTCAAGTAATGGATGTAAACAATCCTTTATACTAAAAATTCAAATTGATGTTTTATTTTATTTGGAGAAACGGGGCACATGCCTCAGTGCCAATACAGGGCACAGCCACTGACTTCCACGACACAAGTAACAACCTGCTTAATCATACAGTATTTGTCTGCAGGTTCTCTGAAAACTTTTGCAAACGTATAAGTAGCATGATTCTGTTTCAGTTAAAGGCCAAAAGAGTAAGCATGGGTGGTAAATTCCTCTTGTAAAACTTTTTTCTTCTTGGTAAATTAACGTCAATCTAATCTCTGCTGAACATAACACGGCCTAAAAGCCTGTGCCTGCTCAGACTGATATAAATAGCAAAACTTCCACTTAAGCCACATAGGCTCATAAAATCTTGCATCTGAATTTAAAATAATGAAAAAAATTCTAAATATGAACAAAGTCATGGCAAAGAAATGAAATTGCAATGGAGTTGCCTTGAGCTACAACATAATGAAACAACTGAGCAACTGCAGGAATTGTCTATTTAGCTACACCTTCAGTGTAACAACTCACCCATTCTGATATTATTACGAAAAACAAGACACTGAATATTGATGCTGAGGATAAATTACCTTTCAAAGACCCAGCCCATAACTGTAAGATATGTTCCACAAATCAAGGCACTATACAAATTCAGGCTATTCACAACAGAACACACTTTATGAGTACTTTCTGTTTTTATTTCACAGTCTTTGTATGGTGATATCGTCCTCTTTCCCAAGCCCTAAAAACAGAATAGCGCCAGAATAATACGTAAAGAACAGACTAGACTGCAGAGGTTACAGGGAAAAGGCATTCTCTAACAGTAAGAAAACTGGCAGTGTACTTTACCTTCGCACATTTTCCAAACTGCAAACTTCCAGACTAACAAATCCCTTAAGATCTGAGCTCTGTATCTTTGGGGGAAGGAGGGGAAGAATTATATGACAGCTTCTAATAAACATTAAAAATATAAGCTAATTTAGAACTAATTTCTTCTTAAAAGTTTCCAAAACTTTTTTTGTTTATTTCTAGAGCCAAGGAGAAAGAAAAGCTGGAGAACTGCAGACAGCATTTTGATTTCTTACACACTGCCATGCATGTTAGTGATTGTAAGGCACGAGACTCCCCAGCACACCGCAGCTACGCACCCAAACCAAATCTCTCCTGCTGTTTTAACAGACAGATTTCTGAATGTACCAGAAATATTCTGAAGCCAACACTTAAAATAAACATCCACCACAAGCAAAAGGAATTGCTATATTGATGTGGTTCCTTTCATCCTGATTTGAAACCATGCTGAGATCCAACGATAACAAGAAACACAGAAGGCGGAGTTTGTCACTGCTCTGTGCTGCAATTTTGACATCTGTTTCACAGCTCTTGGAAAGCCCATTTCCATTAATCTATGAGAAAGGACAGGAGATAAAATTCCCAGGCTGCAGCGGGCATTAGGAGACTTTCCTAGCTGACTGTACATTAAGAAAGAACTGTAACAGCCAAATTACTGTGAATAGACGGAAGATGCTGTAATTCTATTCCTCCTTTTGTCTTAATGGAGTTATTTATGTTGCAATCTTGAGGGCAGACCACTTACCCAAGACGTTGCCAGCCACCTGCCTGACACACAAAAAGAGCAGACTAAGAACAGAAGGTGACATCCTGGTCCCATTCAGCACAAGCTGGTCTGCACTTTCCTGACTTAGCCTGCAAATTATCATTTGTCACAGTTTATGCATATTGCTCCTGCTGCACACTAACATTTAAGCAAATCCCACCAAACAACCCAGAGATTTCATTATCAAATCTAGGTAATGTAAGTGAAATGACTGAAGGCCTCATCACAGAGAGTTTTAAATTGCTTAAAAGCTTAGCTTTTGCAGTATTTATGCCTTTTAAAAATAAGAACAAAAATCTGTTTGGCATTCAATATTATTAACATAAACATAGCAAGTTGCTTCAAAGTTGAACACTTCCCTAAGATTAGTATCCTAAATCAAAGAGGCATAGAATGCTGGTCATATGCAATTTCCACAGAAACTATGTACACTCAGCACACACATTAAGAACGGGGCTCCTTTTATTTAAGAGATTAATTTCAAGCACCTGGCCTTGAAAGCATGAATCTGTCTTTTTATTAAAAGATACCAAACTGGCTTCCCTCATACACAAGCAAAAGCAATACTGAAATTCAACACAGGATCTAACAACAGAAGCTGTGGAGAAGGAATGAAACCAGGAGGAAGAGATGGAAGACTGCTGGAAAAAACTAAATCAAACCATATACCATCATATATATGTAACATGTTTTCTACTTTCCTGCAGAATACCAACACTTTGTACTCATCATATTTGCCATTAAGCAATAAAAAGAAAGATGTTACTAAGGAGCATCTGCCCCCACAATGTAACCTCCAGTTACTAACCCCAAATACCAACTTTACAAAAGTAAATGTTAGAAAAGCACCTTCAAGCTTGAAGAACAGTCTGTGACATTAAAGTATGTTAGTACTCAGTTTGCGGTCCTAAATACAGAAATACAGTGGCTCAGTCATTTGAAAGAGAAAACTAACTGGAACTAGCCCCTGTGAATTAACCTAATGATCAAAAACCACAATGTTATTGATCCATATGGTGGGAGCTGTGTGGGTTGACAGATATTTGAGAGTTTACTTTGAAGTCTAAATTAAATAAGCGTGGTCTCAGCCCAAGTCAAAAGTCCAAGTCCAAACAGGACCAAAACTCATCCCATTTAATCCAGACAAGCTGACTTCCCACTAGAACATGTGAGAAGAAACTGTGTTTCTCTGAACAAGATTGGCAGTAGGAAAAATCAAAGCATCAGCAACTTCACAGCACAGCTAAAGGCTGGAGAGGTCTGGTTTAAGGTACAGAGAACAACCACCCCATTGCCTGCGGGATGTTCATTATCTAGCATCATAATTAACGCCATTTCAGTTAAACGGCATATGGGAAAGCAGCAGGAATTAAAAGTAAATACCAAAACTCCTGTCAAATGGAAAATTATTTTCAACCAGCTACGAATACTTGTCGTTATCTCTGTGACTGTATTTACTGGGTTTGACTCCCTCTTAACAGTCCTTCATTCAATCTCAGACAGATGATAAACAACAGGACTTCAAATTTGTTCAATTTTCCCATTCAAGATGGGGCAGGAGGCATTGACATTTGCATGGACTTATAGAAATCTTTACTTTTCAGACAGGATTTAAACATAATCCTACAAAATACTTCCCACTTGAGGGGAACAGGAAAGGTTTGGGGAATCACACACCTCTTAATTTGCAAGCTCCTTTTTACATAGTAAAATCCTCATAGTACATTTCTCTAAGTATGAAGGAAACCAAGACAATAGTCCAGTTTACCACACACTTTGTGGTTTAACCACAAAAAAATAAAATGTAGTTGGCTCATGGGAGAATGTCTGTATGCAGTGGGACCATGCTTGAACCAAAGCTATCCCAAAGACTGCTTTAGCTATGACCAAGAAGAAACAGAAGACTCTGCTTAATGAATTACACAGTACATTCCGCATTCTACTTCCAATGTTGTGTGACAGAGGTTTCCACTAGCTGGCATCCACTGAAGTATGTATGTATGTTGAATTATGTTATATACAGCCCTCGAGCTACAGGCATACCTCACTGCTGATCAGTAAAATACATCCTTAGAGATGATGTAAGGTTAAGTCTCTCACTTCCACCTCCTAGTACAAATGTATTCCTCCTTTGTTTTCAACTTTATTGTACTAGAAAATGGCATATCTTAGTTTATTTATTTCTATTCCTAAATTTTGTCAAGTTACCCTGACAAAGAAGGAAAAAGTCTTTGATCCATCATCAACAGTGAGATCAACCAGAGAACTAAATGGTAACAGACAAAAAACAAGAAATGTTTTGTCTTTTTCCTCCAACATCACACTACGACTGAAATTGTATATAGAAAACAGGGGTGAGAACAAACTCAAAAAAACTTGTAATGAAAAGATAGCCAGGGCCAAATCAACACTTGGTTTATTTCAACCCAAAAGAAAAACAAACTTCAACACAAGGAAGAGCAACACTGGGAAGGGTGACCATTTGCAGGCAAAAGAAGTCAGACATCTGAACAGATTTGCTGGAGCAAGGGAGCTCTCCAGACAAACGCTTCCTTTCGGCGAACATCTTCCCTCTTTCAAGACACGTTCCGGTAAGAACACACAATTTACAACCTTCCACGTGTCTGTAATATGCCACTGGCTACCAATATATCCTTATGATGTTACCAAAAGTTAGCCCATAACAGAAGCCTCCAGGGTTTGCATCAGCACTGAGCACATCCCTAGGAAAAAGGAGAAGAGTATGGCTTGCTCAGGCCATGGGTCCACATTGGATCAGCCAAGCACAGACATAAAGGTTTTCTTTCCCATCACAAAGTGCTCAGCCAAGACCAGTAAGTTAAAATATAACAGTGCTGTCCATTTACCATTAGGTAATATTACTTACCTAATAGCAAAAATGAAGCTAAAATGCACCAAATTTGAAAGAGGGGTTATTTGGGGACAGGGACAGAAGGAGGAAGCCTATTCAAAATCATCTGGTAAAATGTTGAACTAATTTACAGAAAGAAGATAGGCATTTCTGCAAACAGAAAAGAATTTAAAATTATTCTTCCCCAGCGATATAAACCTGTAGAAAACATAAATTCAACAAAAAAGCTGGATTTGGATCACTTTCCTCTTGTCCAACAGTTGGGAAACAGTTCCTAGCATCAAACAACATTCAACAACCTTGTCAAATGTAAAGAATAAGCTATGCAGGGGCCTTCACAGATGACTCCTGAAGTCCAATTACAGAGCACTCCTGTTTTCAGAATACAGAATGACTGGGAAAAAAATTACTTAAATGAAAAGATTACAACATACATGCCATTTAGAATCAGAATTTAAAGGTATTTCCAGTTCATCAGTTATGTTTCAATGCAACAGCAAAAGATTCTGGGCAATTTTTTACTTCAGCAACTTTCAGAGGGGGAAAAATGGAAAAAGAACTCTTGTCAACTGAATTAGTTCAGTAAATATTAAATGTTCTTAATTTTCAGTAAAATTCAATGAGTAAATAATTATGTTGGTGAAATGCAATTTGATTTGAATTTGATTTTGTAACAAAATCTCCATTTCAAATCACTATAGTATTTCCTATTTCTCTACACATGTGCAGTACAACATTCCTAAACACAGGAACACGCTACCTGAGAAACTCAAGCACTCACAACTCATGTGCCCTTAACCACTACCTCATTTTAACAGGTTGAAATCTGGCAGGGACTTGGCAAGTCCTCAGAAAGGAGTACAGCCAAAAGCAACCCAAAAGTTAAAACAACTGTCCCATCAGGCCTGATGTAACTTGACAGGTACAAGTTAAGCACTTCTGATAGCAACACATCAATGTCCAAGAAGAATATAAAAATAAGTTAAACCCCTCAAATCAGAAGGTAAATTTCAGGAAGATATGGTAAAAACAATGTTAAATTCATTACTATCAGGTAAAGCAATACATTACACTTGTGTAAAAGGTTTGTGATTTAGACAGCTTTCTCACCACTTGTTCAGTACTTTCCCATGCTTATTTGAACATATTTGCACAAAGCTGAAAAACAAATTGTTGCAGAGCTCCGGCATTTCCATTTAGTGTCAGCTACACTCAGGTCTATTTTGAAGCGGTCTCTGCCATAACAAGAATTACCTCAAAAAATTTCTCTCCTATAGTCAGTCCTCTGATGGTAGTTCTCAGCTCTCTTGGTCTGCAACATACCATAATATATGCATGGTCAATCAAACCATCAAAAAATTTTACTGATGTTGAAACTGAAACACTAATGGCGTCCTGTTCCTGAAATAGTTCAGAACTAAACAAGTATGTATGAAACAAGCTAACCCCACATGTCAGATTGGAGATTACAGGAACTCCAGACTCAGCTGGCTCCTTATGTTTAACAGCATTGATTGTTGTGGGGAAAAAAACTGCAGGTGTTATATAGCTTTGGGAAAGGCCTCTGAAAATATTTCTGGCACATGGAAGACAAAAACATATAAAGAAATGCAAACCAAATCTCCTCTTTAGAAAAGGCATATGCTGGCTGCTGATTCAGAGGCCAGGTACATACTAAGGTTTTAGAATCCTTCTGTTTTCACAACTCCCACAACAACAACAAAAAAACAAAAACAAAGCCCCAAACAAACAAATAAACAAGTTTTAAGAGAATCAAACCAAATACAATGTTTTAAGGACTTTTAACACATTAGTTATTATATCTCCTGTATATTTTAATGGTTAGTATCTCCTGCCTCTAGGACACTGCAATTCCTCGCTATCTGAAAGATGTATGGCTGTTTCAAACAATTTATTCACCCTCTGGTTGTCAAGACTGTTCTTTTACAAAATTAAATACAGCCTCTCTAAATATAGCCTCTAGTAGTTATCCATTCACCTTTCTGAAGAGACATAACTGGGTTAGGATTTGTTCTTGCTTTACAGGAACTTCAGAACCTACCCAATTCCCTTACGATAAAGACTCAGATATGGGAAACCCTAAAGTTAGAGCTTCGTAGTATCTCCCATTTCAAGTTCATCCCCAACTGATTCCCACAGGGAAGAAGCAGTAAGTGAATTCGTAGTGGCAAAAAACCCAGCCTAATTGCTCTTTTCATGCAACAGTGACACAGTGACTTCACAGACAAAACATAAAGGAGCTTTCAACTGCAAAGTAAGGAAAGACTATCCAATTTCTCTCTTAAAGCATGCCAGAATCCCCATGCCATTATGCCAAGATCTTAAGGTCAGCTCCGATCACTAATATTTCTAGGGACTGAAAGACCCTTAAATTAAATCTCCAAGAAGCAGGACTAACACAGAGGATGCAAATTTGCTGCATTTCTACCCTACTAGCTTTGGGGCAGGGAATTCTTCATGGAGCAGCAGACTTCAAGCCCACTGTCTCATTCATCTCATAAAACTCTGGAAACACATACACAACCTGAAAGCACTCTCCCAAAGTAAAACCGAAGCATGCTGTACATTTTATGTCTCACAGTACCACTGCTTGATAAACAGCAGAGTCATTTCACAGATGTTATAAATTTGAAGTCCTTCACACATTTCTAAAATCCTGTATTTACATGGCAGCTTTTTACCAACTGCACAGGAAAAGTTGTTTTGAAATTACAGTTTTGTATTGGTTACCTACTGGTTGTGTCATAGAAATAAACCAACTGACACAGTATTTTCAGAATACAAACAGAATATGATTATACCAGAAATTTTGCCTACTATAGGCACATTATGGCAGACAGAGATAAAACTCATGGGGCTACAGCCTGCCACAGCCTCAGATGATATCAGCATTCAACTTCAGAGCACACATGAGCGGCTTTGAAAGGAGACACTGTGTTGAGAGCTGGCAGATTAGAAAGGAAAATTCAAGCCCTTAAAAGGGATTGCATGGTTGAGATAAATGAGCACAGGTGTCACAGGTTTAGCTGGAATTAGCATCAGAAGTTGGGACTTTTGAGAATTTAGAATGTTTAAAGTCTGTAAATAAATTAATTTAGTGAAGGAAAACAATCTGTTAAAAAAGAACTTAATTACCTGGCAGTTATGTTTCTCCACTGAAGAAGCAAAGATTAGAGCTAGACAAAACACACAAAGACCCTCCCTTCCAAGGGATCAGTGTGCCCAAAGAGACCAGTGTTAACCCTGAAGTTTTTTTACTCTCAGCATACTGCAATTCTGTTCTGACTTCAGTTTAGCTAGAAAAGGAACAACCTCTGCATTACAGCATCCAGCAACAGGCTAAAGCAACCCTAAAAAGAAAAGCTCCAGTTCTTTGTGATGAAAAAAGCAGTTTGCAGCAGTTTTGTTAACCAATACAAAACTAGTATTTTAAACATTTAAATGCTAAGGCATACAGATGTGATTTGGTGTTTCCCTAAAAATAACACATTTTAAATTCCCTGAGGAAAAAAAGGCCATTCAATTATATGCTTGAAGCCTACTGAATCATTTGCTTTCTTCAAAGGCGACAAGAAAATAACCAAGTCAAATCTTTCACACACTTAAAATGCTGTAACAGGTTTTAAGATTGGGTTCCTGTATCTTGATTTCACAGTGCTGTCCCAGCAAGTTACTTAAACTGAATAATAAGCACAGCAGGTCCTCTCTGACTTCTGCACACAATCCAGACTGGCATTGTTCTTGCTGACAAACCTGAGCTGCGCTCCTTCCAGGGAAATTTTGGGAATATAATTAAATTATTTTTAGAAGTTTTTGTTTCAGATAACTAATCACATCACATTGATGGTAAAAAAACCCAGCAGATGCATATTTGTGAAAAAAGTTTATTTGCATGATCAGGCATCAATTCCTAAATCAAAACTACAGTAAAATACTTATTTCTTAGTTTGGATCAGTTTAAGAAACATTAAAACATTAACTAAACATCATTCATCTCACTTCCTAGCATGCTTACATTTCAAGGTGACGCATCTATTTTCTAAATATTCATCCATGTTAACTTTCTGTATCAACCATTTAATAAGCAATGGTAATACAGAAACAGAGAGGGAGGGACAGACACTGTATCTGCTTAGAATCCCTACAACAGTATTTTTGGCCTCTTGCTGTATTTGCATGTATCCTTTAGTTCTCGATAATCTGCAGTGTAGAAAAGACCAAAACTCCCAAACCATTCTCCATTATTTTAAGAATATACATATTTATATGCAAGCAGGAATATGTAGGGACTGTCATTGTTACTAGAAAGATTATGAAGTTTTTTTAAAAGGTAAGAATGAGCACAGCAGCACATAGTAAAATTACCCTACGCAAAAGGGCATTTTGCACTCAGCAACAGAGAAAAGAGAAACAGAAAATACATAATCAAGAGGACTATAGAGGATCACTTGAAGTGGAAAACATTTGAAGCAAATTGATAGGATTTCAATTGCAACAACAAGCTTCTGAAAATATATTAACTTCAAAACCAGAATATTTTAACTATTCAGAACAAGGCAGAAACAAGAACAGTCATCCAGAAAGCTGACAATTCTTTAGCAGTCTATAGGGCTTTCTACACACCAGTCAGAACGAGGTAACACAGTCCAGCTGAAACAGAAAACAAGCAGTGTTCATGAGTAACAGAACATTTTCTTGTAAGCATTAAAATCTATGATGAATACATCAAGACTATTTCAAGGGCAATACAATTAAAACTGGAATTACAGACTAATAATCTAAGAGCTAACTTAATCTTATCAAAATGACAGAAGAGCAGCCTCACAAAGAAAATGCTTATATAGCTTTGTTAGCAGATAAAACTGAAAGGACACACATAAACCAGAACTAACAATATTAACACCTGCTTGCAATTAATTTCTTTAATTAGAGCAACATTCTTCCACTCCCTAACAACAAAGTTAAAACAGAAAAAAGAACTGAGAGTCTTGCCAAAGCAAAGACTTTAATTTTGTTAAATCTAAAAGCTTTCTGCTGCCTTTCCATCTGCCTCATTGGAATTTCAGTCCCCATCACTGAACAATTTCTAGTTAAAAAAACAGTAACAGGACTACTGCCAATAGTGGACTCTGACTGTTCATCCACCAATTAAATATAGGCACCTCCAGGCAGAAACACAACATGTGCTGCTGTACCTTGTCCCCGACACAGCTGCCACTGCTGCACGCATCTAATGAATGCAAGATAGAGAATGCACCCCAGAGGACAGCACTGGGCAGGGACACTGCTAAAATGCCCATTTTCCATGTAATACCCCATGTCACTGTACATCTGCACTGGACGTACTTATCAGCTGCTTCTCTCTTCTCTTTAGACACAAGAAATGGCAAAAAGCCAAACAGCTGTTTATTACATGTGTAAAAAACATTTGGGTTTAGGAAACAAACAGAAGCAAGCATCTGAGACATCAGTGAAGTCACAGGCAGTGACTAGAAACAAACAGCAAGCAATAACAGAGAGATCACAGAATAGTATCACCTTCTGTCTATTTACTTTTATATCCAGACTTTTCAAGGTAGCATCAAACAACGTAGAGACTTTCTTGCAATTTCAGTAATGACTGGAAACAGCTTTAAAGAGATTACTAAAAATGGACAAGATTTCAAACCTCAAAAATTGAACTGGGTAAGGAGCAGTTTTGAAAACACTGATACGGTGTAACATTTTATAGATTTTATCTGCTGTGTTCCTCATTAGGCTTCAAATCAAGATATGCACACAGACATGTACAAAAATAAAATCTTTTCTATTTAACTAAATCAAAACTGCCAAGGTAAAAGTATTTCCTTAATCAGTGTTCTGGATAGATTTTACATAAAATCCATAAAAATTATGGTCTAGAATGTCACCTGTTAACTATCATAAAATAAATATTCTGAACACTAATCTTCTGTGAAATACAATCTTTCAAAAGTTTTTTCTATTCATTGGAAACGAAGGGGAACTGAAACAGTAACACCACAAATGCATGAGCACTGACTGTGGTTTCAAATTGCAATATTGCTTCCTCCTCGAATGTCTGTCTTCTGAAAAAGTGCAGTACGGAATTTGGTGGGAGGAGGGGTGTTAGAATTCTTTCCTCTTAATCCATTGTTTAAGGGATCATCAGACTTGATATACACAACTCAGTGGCTAGTCCTCAACTTTAGTTTAACCTCTGATTTTACTTACCTTTCAAGTATGTAATTCTTGCAATTACTAAAGATGCCTATATAATCAAGTGCAGTATATTCTGGAAGACATCTTTTCTAGAAGAAAACACTTCTTTTTATCCAGTAGCAATGAATTTCCCAATATAAATCCAGTTTTCTTTTCAGTGTATGCTAACAATGCTCTCCAATGCACAGAGCAGCAAAACTGTAACTGTTAAGAGACGTTTCACATTTCCAGTTTCTTTTCCCCTTTGCACCCTGCTTAGGCAAGGAAAACCCAGACTGTGAAGCACAGCTGATGACTCCACTGTGTTCCTACCAAAGTGTAATTATAGGGCATGCAATACTCAAATCACCCCAGCATTCTATGCAAAAAAGTTGAGGCCTAACAAAACTGTAAGGCTGCCTATAGCTCCTTCAGAAGTCAGGAGGCCAGGGCTGAAACACACTGATTACTGAGTTTTGGAAAGCCTATCCTATTTCCATAGCTGACTGGGAAAGACAGCCCCTTGCTCCTCTGTTTAAGTCCAAATCAAACATCAGTCTGTACGGGCATGCAACTGTGCAGCACAAGCACAAAAATCGTATTTCACACTGAAAACTCAGCTTGATTTGGATGTCCTTATAAAATGCATCTTTTTTTTTAAGAACAAAATTAAGGAAACAAAAAATAATATTTTTTTAGTATTCTAGTCGCCTATGAAAACTTGTCACTGTGTGCTCACAGACCATCAGTGTAGCCTAGGCCTTATAAAATTGAAGTGTCAAATATCTAAGGATGTCTGCTGCTCACATACCAGCACATTTCTGTAGGACTCCAGCACAGGCCCTTCTGCCTGGGAAATACAGGAGTGCACTCCAGAACAATCCCATAGACAAACTTACCTTCCTGTACCAGTAGCAATCCAAATCTAATACAGAGGTTTATAAACAAGCAATGTTGGTTGTTTTGTTTTTTTTTTTAAGGCTAGTACTATATGCCCTTTAAAAAAGAGTCACATCCAAAGACAGTTCTAATTCTTGCCTCTGTCTTTTTACATGTTTACAGGTATTCTCCAGTTCTGTAAAGCTCTTCTAATACAGCACAGTGCAGATGTTCCTATGCACTTTCTCTGAGCAGCCGCTGCTGTCAGAGACATTGTCTTGGCCAACTGTGGGATTTCTCAAACCCTCTGCTGCATGCTAATGTAACACTTGAAGACAAGTATGTAAGCCACTTTTTGGAAGGAAGTAAAATTTAGTGAAGGCTTATTCTGCATTTGTTTTTTTAACTTCACCGAGTAATCAAGTGGTTTGCCTTTCTAAAAGTCAGTCTCATTTAGTGAGTATTGTAGCATAATACACACATAGCAAGTACTCATCAGAAAACAAGAGAAGCAGGAATAGACCCTCAGTCTGAAGGGAGGGAGACAGAGGACCAGTTGGTCAGCTACCTTTTAAATGCACTTTCACAGAGAAAAATTTTGAGATAGTAAAAAATCTGTCCTTTGCTAAAACCCAGGTGGTTGAAAAGGTAGAAAGGACTTTTTCCAAAGCTCAAGGTTGTAGCTAGTATCAAAGATATAAATTAAACTCCAAGTAGAGACACTGCTGAACTTCACTCTAAAAGAAAACAGCAAGTCAAATGTATAATTTAATGTCAACCTAATCTTCAAAGGAAGACCAAAGGTGCTGATCTTGTCTTGGATCCATCCCAGCCGAGTGAGCCCACCACATGCTGTTCACCTTGCAGGTCCCATAAGGCACTTCTCACTGTGTGTCCCTCACATCTTAGCAGTCAGCACAGAAGGTATTTTCAGCCAGGACTGGTGAGAGTGAAAAACTCCTATGTGAGCCAGGAACTAAGGACCAAACCCCAAAAGGATACCTTGGTTTTGACTGCAAACAGAAAGGTTATTTTTAATCTTTTTACTCTCTTTTTTCTTTTTTTTTTTTTGACAACAAACAATAGAAGCCAAGAAAAGCTATTGTACAGTGTACAAAGGCATTAAGAAATTAGCAAAGTAAGTCTTTGGCTGTTATCAGCCTTATTTAATTTACATGTTCCTGCCAGGAACCTATGTCCCAAGAGCTTCTACATTCATACAGAACCCTGAATTTTCTTTACCAAAAGATTTTAGCTGGGGGGGAGGGGTGTATATAAATATATATAAATATATATATACATATGTAAATGTACACAAAAAATAAAAAAAAAAGAAAACAAACAACCCCACAACTAAATCAAAATCTATTCCAAATCTTACAGCATTATTTTATTTTCAAGGAAGCAATTTTACCACAAGAACTAGATTAACTTTTTATTTGGTCTAAACTAGCAGAAAACCTCTCCATTTCTTTTCTTACAGGCTTCTGAAAAGTTCCACACCCTAAGGAACTGCCAAATCTCAGAATTAACTTCAAGAGCTGCCTTGATACATCACCTTGGAAAATAAAGACATAAATTTTCCTAAGTGTGGTTCTACTGAATTCCCTGAGAAGGGTATTGGAGCAAGCAAATTAGGGACGCTGCAATTTCTAGTACAGTCTGCAGTAACAGTGAATAGAACAATTACTTCCCCACCCATTCACTGTAAGTCTTCTAACATGTTTCAAGGGTTTTTAATTCTCTCATAAATATTACTTGTTGATATGGAGATTGCCTTGCTTGAAAGACACCTCCTGATATTTTTAAATCTGGCTTGCAGTATCAAGATATTGTCTTTAAAAAATAAAAATCTTTAGTATCAGGGAAATAAAAATTTCCATTAAGGGGAGGAGGACATATATTAACTTAAAAATAAATTCTGTTCCCAAGAGTCAGACACAGTATTTGCAAATTATTTAATATTCAAATAATTTTCAGCTTTCTTTGTTCATATCACCAATCCTTTTGTTTTTAATTTCATACTTCTGATAACTAGAGAGCCAAGGACACTTCTTTACTGCTGTCTGAGCTTGAAAACACGTAAGTTACCCATTATTAATATATTATACTAATAAGCACAAGCCTGAACACAAAGTGTTGTTCATCACAACAACCTTCATTTGCAAGTAATTTCTGATTCTCCGTTGTTTACTAGGTCAGTGTACCACCATGGAGATGACGATGATCCCTTTTAATCAAAGGAACGATGCTAATGGAAATAATTAATGCTAACTACCAATGTACTGGCTATTTATTTAACACACATAGGCATGTGCCTGGACATAGCTGCTGTATATTATGAGAAGGAAACTGTGACTTTTTCCTCCTATGTATTTTAAATTCCATTAAGAAAATACCCTCACCCCAAGTTTAGTTATGGGACCAAAAAACATTATCATGACCCAGTCCTGGATAACTTCAACCTGCTATGATAAGAAAGCTTACTTGTGGCAAAACAATAAACCCTGCCAAAAAGGGATAAACAGAAGACAAAAGAGAAGGATACAAGAAAAATATAGAGGGTGAAAAAAGACCACCAGATCCAAACATCAAGATAAACAGAGGTAATGCCATTTATCAGTGGCACAAAACTGTTTTCTTAAACCAAGTCTTGGGTTTCTCCCAAACGACACATAAATATTGTCAAATCTTACTTGAAAGATGCCACAGAGGTCTTTCCAGGGATCAGAGAGGTTCCTGGGTAAAATTTATTTTCCAAGTTACAAGTAGATATTACCAACTCTCTAGAAGACACCAAAAATAAAGTTTTATCAGTGCATACTTGCCTTATTATTTTCTATCAGATACCAGGAAAAAAGTACCTGAGTTACTTGGGGAAAGAGAACTGTAGCAAGCAATAGGAGGTTAATAGGACTATTTATAAATCAGATGCAATATCCTCTTTCAACAAATGCCCTGCTGAACACTGAGAGTCTTGCAAAAGCAAGTTCCATGTTCTGAATTATTTCAAGAACGCTTATTCTCACATGGGCCCTGGTTAGAAATTTTATCATAGGAATTAGCTGCGTGAGAACAAGCTCAGATGCTTTTGTATCATTGCAAATATGTTTTACAGCCAGCAATGCACTTGAGTATACAGTTTACATGCACTGCTGAACTGAAGCTTCACACTTAATTATATACTGCTGCACCCCTGCCAAAGCATTTACATCAGGAGCTATCCCACCCCCGACTTGACAGTTATCTGTAACAGCTTATTTCTGGTATACCTGAATCAAAGCTATTTTACCTCAATGAAAACCAGGATTAAAACATCCATGTAAGAACCGACAATGACTCAAGCAAGTCAGCACATTCTCATGAGATCTAATTGCTATAAAATATAATTTTTATCACATAAATAAGACAAGTTATACAGCTACAGCCACATTTGACAGTGTGCTGACTTAACATGTGACATTGCCCACAGCTTTGATTAGCACAGCATGACCAGCGTGAAGGAACTGCTGGTGAGGATGATGGCATGGCCAGCAAGGCGAGCACAGGAAGCACTCATGACCATTTCAGCAGCCTTCTGCAAAACACCTTCTAGAAGTTGACAACAGGGCTAGAGAGAGAGCCCTTCTGACATACAAACTACAACCTTTACATGGACAAGAGCCCAGACTAACAAAACCAAGTGAAGGAAGAGACATGGGCCACAAGTGGGAGATGAAAACTCCCTCTAGGTCCCACCATTCCCTGGCAGGCCAGGACAGGGCTGGACCCCTGGAAGCCAACAGTGACAGCACAACTGCCCTTCCTGCCCTGCCAGCCCCTCAGGGTGCCACCTGGTCTGAAGAGAGGCAGAAGAGGCCAGCCACCAACCCCACTGGGCACTGCTGAGCTCAAGTCACACATTTCCACTACTTCAATAGAAAGAAAACCTTTTCCAGCAAGAGACTCTCTCTTTCAATTAGGCAACGCCAAATCAGTCAGATTTGAGTCCCCTAATAGAAACCGAGAAGGTTCTTCATTTGCATGAAGAAAGAAATGCAAAAACACATGGTTAGAGAAGATTTACATACAGCTGGACACATTGAATAATGGGCAGAGTATCAATTACAAAGATGGTAATTACCAGGAAATTTCTTCCATGAAATGCAGATCTTAAGAATGCTACCAACTAAATCTCTTTTTCAGCTTTTTACTCAGAAGAAAGCAGCGTATATGCATTCCACATTCTTTAGAAAGAAAAAACCTACACAGCCTCACAGCCTGTTTTAAGAATTACGACTCATGCACCATGGTTTATTTGTAATCCCAAACTGTAATCCAGGACATACATTCCTTATAAAACACACATCTCCAAAAGCTATGAAGAAAATTACAGAGATGAAAATGCTACTTGGAAGTCCAAAGATACAATGCAGAAATACAGAAATCTTACCAATTTGTGGATAACCATCACACAGATCCAAGAGAACAAGGACTATTTGCTTGTCTGTAAAATATGTAGGAGAGGCAGGAAAGCAGGAATGTGCAGCAAATGTTGAAATGAAAACATGACGTAAGATATTGCAGGGTTTTAAAATCAACGTTGAAAGTTACGATGCCACCCTGGAGTCTTCACTGACCCTCTTCTAGAACAAACTGCATTGTTGTGCACTTCTCATGACTCAAAAAGAACTGCAAAAGAGAAGGGGTCAAGTAAGAGGTGATGAGACCAGAGACAGGATCTCTGTGTGTTGTGGGTAGAAAAAGGTCAGCCTGAGCACAGGCAAAAGGCAAGTAAGGCAGACTAGGACAGACTGATACAAAACAATGGGGGAGAAGGTAAAGGAGATAAAAATCACAGTCTTGGTAAAGCAACAAGGATGAAGGAATCATCAAAAATCATTGGAAGAATGATCAAAAAGGAATATATTTATCTTTCAGCTCAAAACTGCTTTTACAATTGTACTAACAACACGCCAAAAACCAATAAATTTTTACTTTAAAAACATTATTTTCCAATATATTTGTTAAACATAAAATCTTAAGAACAAAGTTTTAATTCAAGACCACACACACACACAAAAAAAA